>JAWNPQ010000163.1:1200000-1572500 GCA_035047465.1 Drosophila sordidula
CAGATCGACCCTGGTCCGTCAAATAGCCAAGTGTGCGGCCGCCTTTTGCAATTATCTGGGCATCTTGCGGGCGCAGCGGCGTCCGAGCGCTGTGGACGCCGTCGTTGTGATGCCCACCGATGCCTATCCCCTGACGCCGGCACAATTCAAGCTGCTCATCGGCCTCTACTTTAGTGGCAATGAGCTCCACACGAGTTTTGCGGCGCTCTCTGAACGCATACGCCTCCTGCAGGAGCTGCACTAAGCTATTAGCTGCTTATATAACTAGAATAGTGTGCCATATCCATATCGAATTAAGAGCAAACTGTTGGCTGATACAAAAGCAAAGCGGCAATCCTCGTATGAAAAAAATCCTGCCTACGCCACTGGGCTGATATATATTCTGTATTATAGCTATATATTGTAATTGCATGGCATCCATGCAAAGGAAGATACCCGATGTATATTTGTATCAAAGCTGAATGAAAATGACTTCATTGTTTATAAAGGTTATCAAAAAAAAAAAAAAAAAAACAACTTACCAGCGTTTAAGATAAAAATCCACACTTTGTTGTATTGTTTACGTTTAAAATTACTAAGTCATACTCATATTAATACGTTTATAAACATTAAGTCTTAAAATATGTGTATATATATATATATAAAAAAAAAAAAACAGAGTTAAAAAACAACTAAGCATATTATTATTATATATATCGAGTTGTACGTTGGTTTCGTCCTCAATTAAAAGTAAGAACAGAAATGCGGATGTGATCGCAGCCGAGAAGGAACTAACGTTTGAGTTATGCCGCGCCCAATCGGCAGCAGCCGGGTCCGGCTCAGATATAGTCCAGCATGCCGGCAATTATCTCGAAGGCATCCCGGGCCGTTGTCTCGATGGCGCCGCTGGGCAATAGATAGCCGTGAACGCCGTTGTCCGCCAGCTGGAGCGTAAAGCTGAACGGTATGCCAATCTCGTAGGCGGCAAACGCATCCGAACAGCCTGAGCAAAGACGGACGGGAAGAGGGGGGACATGAGGACGTGGAACAGTGTGGATGAGTACGGTTGAGTACATACCGGAACGGCGCTCGATCAAATCGTTGGCCGAGTCGACCTTGTAGCGCGCCTTGCTGCCCTTTTTGCGCAGGACATCGGTGCCCACCATGGCCACGTCGAGGAAGTCATCCAAGCGTTCCGAGTTGAAGGTGGAATTGGCCTTGACCGGATACGAGACCACCTGGCCATAGGCTTGAAGTGATATATACAGCTGACAGGAGGCGAAAAGTTAGAATTGGAACACCCTCTGCTTGGGGGGGGGGGAGGTGGACCCACCTTGATCTGTGTGCGATAGTCCATCAGAAAGTCGGATAGAGCCTTTGTCTCCGGCTCCGAGAAGGGCACCGGCCCGGCGTAGAACTCATTGCAGGGCGCCTTCGAGCTGCCCCGCTTGCCCCACTGGTACAGCCAATTGCGGTCCAGGTCGACGCCATGGCAAATCTTCTCCCCGGGCCGCTTCTGCTGCAGCCACGTCATCGCCGAGTCGAGCAGTCCGCTCGGCGGCCTGGCCACGTGCTGCGACCGCGACTTCTTCCAGAACCGGTCGTACTCATGACTGTACACGTACCCGTCCGGATTGAGCACGGGCATGATGTACCAGGTGGTGTTCCGTATGAACTCGTGTTCCTCGTCGCTCTCTGAAACGAACCCAGGCCAGGAAGCGGATATTAAACTGCGAACACTTATAATACAAATTAAAAAAAAAAACAAAAAACGGATGTAACCGACTGCGTAATACTCTTTCAGTTTTCTCTCGATCTTTGAAGGGGTAACCAGTAATTTATTTTTAAAATTTGGTAACTAGCTCTAAAGCTATGGGAAATATAGACTTTCACAATTCAGTCGGGCCGGGAGGAGGGGGGGCGTTTTAGTGGGCGTGGCCGGGAGATCAAGGATCTTTGGGCAAGGTCACCTGCAATCTACACACCAAATTTGATGACTCTAGCTTAAATATTGTGGGAAATATACATCTTTTATCGATTTGCGATTCGAGGTATATCGACATGTTATCAGTTTGCCAAAAATCACATAACTACAAGTATATATCTAAAATCGCAAGTACAAGTATAATACCAATATTTTAAAGTTTGAGTGCTTGTATATCAACAAATCGATAAAAATCGATTTTCAAACAATTTTTTACCAATTTTTTACGTTAATAGTTTATATTTTGAAAGAGAAAGTGAAGTTTAAGACTTATGTATACCCAGTTTTTCTTTCGGCTTTCGGCACCAAATCGATAAAAATCGATGTTATGCCAATTTCTTAGGTTTCCAATTGATGCGACAAATTTACAATACAAGTTATTTTATACCATAAGTCGGATTTGGGATAACATTTGGGATAACATGGCATTCCACGCAGACCGATAATTATCGATTTTCATTTTAAGAAATTGGGTAACCCAATTGGTTGCAGCGTATCTGCGAGTCGAGCACAGCCATTTTGAGGCAGCTGATCGATTTTGAGAATTATCGGTCAACTAGGTGACAGCTGATAAAATCGATAAAAATCGATTTTATGCCGAGTTCTTAAATTGCGAATTGAAGCGACAAACTTGCAATGCAAGATAGAACATGAGTCGGATTTGGGATTACTTTTAATGGCACTCCACCCAGATCGATAAATATCGATTTTCATTTTAAGGAATTGGGTAACCCAATTGGTCGCAGGGTATCTGCGAGTCGAGCACTCGTGTCCGCCAGCCATTTCGAGTTGGCTGATCGATTTTGGGAATTGGGGCAATCGAAGTGGGCGCCCACATATCGGTCAGCTCGGTGCCGCCCGAGAACAGTTTCCATCTAGAATCTGTCAGTGCCAGTCTCGAAAGTTGTGTACACAAATTCACGTGAAATCCCGGCTAGCGTAGTGCGATGTCATCGGCCAAGTGCGATTGCGCGGGGGCCAACTTCGGACCGGCGATGAGCCTGAGCATACCGGGGTGTCCGTTTCCGCAGCCGCCCTGTCCGTGCAAGAAGTGCAAGAGTCGGGCGCGGGAGCAGAAGCTGGCGCAGAGCCAGGCGATCGCCGCCAGCAAAAACGGCATCTGCGGCCAGCAAATCGGGCGGCCAATGGACACGGACTGCAGTTGCGAAAGATCGGGTCCGGCAATTATGGGAGCGGGCCGCCAGCCGCCACCTGCCACAGGCGACGAAATGTGCGGATGTGCTGGCGCCCAGGCCAGAGGTGCGGAAACGAGCCCGGGAAGGAGTGCGCCCATGAGTCCGGGTAGGAGTTCGCCCATGAGTCCGGGAAGGAGTACGCCACTGAGCCCGGGAAGGAGTTCGCCCATGAGTCCGGGAAGGAGTTCGCCCATGAGTCCGGGAAGGAGTACGCCACTGAGCCCGGGAAGGAGTACGCCATTGAGCCCGGGAAGGAGTTCGCCACTGAGCCCGGGAAGGAGTACGCCACTGAGCCCGGGAAGGAGTACGCCACTGAGCCCGGGAAGCGGATCGGGAAGCGGATCGGGAATATGCTCATGTGGAACGGCCTCGGGTACGGGCTCCGGCAGCGGCAGCGGCAGCGCCAGCGGAAGCGGAAGCGGCAGCCGCAGCGGCTCCCGAAGGGGCTCCGCTAGGAGCCCCGTCCGGGACGCCGCCAGGCGCGCCGGCCGGGCCAAGTGTACGACGTGTGGCAAACGCGGCATGGAGCAATACCAGCAGACGGAGCCCACGCCCAGCGCCGAAAAGTGCAAGTGTCCCGGCTCCCTGGGCCGGGACGACCAGGACGGCGAGGGCGTCGGGGGCATCGTGTTCGGCGCCCTGACATTCGCCCGGAAGTCGAGCGACGCGGACAGCCTTGGCCGGGAGGAGGGCAAGAGCCGCACCGGGTGCAGCATGAACTACGGCATTTTCCACACGAACGGACCGGAGGGGCCCGTGCCCAGCCACGGCCGGGACACGCTCGGCCTGCCCGTCCACCTGCAGGGCAACAAGGGCCTGCTGAACGCCTACGGGCACGTCCAGTGCGGCAAGCACATCAACTGCGACGAGCTGTGCGGCATCAACACGGACTGCGGTCCCGCCTGCCGGTCGGGCGCCGGCCAGTTCTCGAAGGGGATTCGGATTTGCGGCAACGAGTACATCAATGCGCTGGTCACCTTCCTCATGGAGCTGTTCAGCATTCTCGTGTAAGTAGATCGGATCGTCTTGCCGGCTGATGATCAGTGCTGATCAGTGCCGATTCACGCAGCTTCTTTGCCATCTGCACGATCTCGTTTTGGATAACGGTCGGCTACTATATCGTCCACCTGCTGATCGATCTGAAGAACGCCGATCGGAACGTTCACGTCGCCGTCGGCGTTGTCCTGGCCCTGCTGATCCTCGCCTTCTCCATCACGCTGGCGACCACGTGCGAGGGCCCCTGCCACGCGACGGCGCTCAGCCGGGGCCTCGCCCCGCCCAGCGCCGGCTGCAAGCGCTGCAGCCAGGCGGCGGCCGCGAAGGCGACGGCCGCGGCGAAGGCGGCCCGGGCGGCGGCCAGCGCCAAGTCCTCGTGCGCCAGCAAGTGCCGTTCGAGCGCCAAGCCGAAGCCCAAATCGCGGGCGAAGCCGCCGCCAATGTCCCCGGCCAAGGCCATCGCCAAGGCCAGGGCCAAGGGCAAGGTCAAGTCCGGGTGCGGCTGGTCCTCGAAGAAATACACGGACTGCCAGGGCCGCAAGATCTTCGCCAGCTCACGGCGCAACGCCGTCCTCATCGAGATGAAGCAGCCGCCCACGTGGCTCCTCTGGCTGCGCGACACCGCCAGCAGCTTCTTCTGCCAACCGTAAGCCGCCTCCGGGCGCACCCCAACTCCGCTGACACCAAATTCCACGTACAACCCCATCCAGATATCATCTAGAAAAAGTCTCATTAAACCGAGTAGTCAGTCCGCTCAGGTCCATTGTAGTTTTCATTCCGAGTGGGGGGCGAGAGAGCCCCCCCTCAGAGGGGAGAGCACTCTCTCTCTCTCGGTCTGTCTTTCTTTCACAGTCTTCCTCTCTCTCTCTATCTCTTTTCATCGATCTTCCAGTCTCGCTTTCGGTCTCGCACTCGCTCTCTGTCTCTTTTTGTCTCTCTTTCGGTTTCTCTCTCTCTTTCTTTTTCAGTCTATCTATCTTTTTCTCCCTATCTCCTTGTGACTTTCGTTCTATCTCTCTCTTTCGGTCTCTCCTTTTCATCTCTCTTTCTATAACTCATTCGGTTTCTGTCTCTCCTTCTCTCTCTCCCTCGCTCCCTCACTCTCATCTCCTCTCATTAATTGTCTCTTTCTTAGCCTTTAGCTAAGTCATTACAATATTAACTGGATTCCAGATCCAGACATTTGGAACACAGCACCCATTGAAAATGGGTAAAACAGGGTATATTGGTTTTGTGCAAATGTATGCAACAGGCAGAAGGAAGCATTTTACAGAAGACTATAAAGACGGCGAGTTGAGTCGATTTAGTCCTGTCTGTCTGTCCGTCTGTCTGTCTGTCCGTCTGTATGTCCGTCTGTCTGTCTGTCCGTCCATCTGTCCGTCTGTCCGTCCATCTGTCCGTCTGTCTGTCCGTCTGTCTGTCTGTCCGTCTGTCCGTCCGTCTGTCCGTCCTTTCGTTTCTGTGAACACAGCGATCTCGGAAACTACAAAAGCTTAAAGCCCAAACCACTCCCAACACAAGCTGACATCTTGGCCCGTTCAGATCGATAAAAATCGATTTTAGGACTTGGCTTTCGCAGCATATCTCGGAGACTGTAAAAGCTAAAGCCAGCAAATTTAGTTTAGTTTGTTCTCTCCAGAAGATATCTTTCCAGTAACAAGAGATTACCAAAATATAATATTAAGAACCATAAAAATATAATAAAAGAATGGGTTGGATTGGCAGGGTGTTTAGTTTAGTTTGTTCTCTCCAGAAGATATCTTTCCAGTAACAAGAGATTACCAAAATATAATATTAAGAACCATAAAAATATAATAAAAGAATGGGTTGGATTGGCAGGGTGTCTTCTAGTCGGGCACTCCCGACTGGAGCACGCTTGTTGGTTTTCGTTATCCCTAAGGGACACTCAAAGGAAAAGCGAATTCCTAAAGGACACTGATGCTTAGGATTATTTTGCACCTCGAGCCGATCTCGAGCCGATCTCGAGCCGATCTCGACCCGATCTCGACCCGATCTCGAGCTCGGTGCGAGTGGTACTTACTGTTCGTGCGCATCAGACGCAGCAGCTCGCCGATCATCCACGTGGCGGACGCGGGCCCGATCCAGGCGAGGCCCTGGGCGCCGGCCTCGATGAACACCGCGTTGGCCCGTCCGGAGCGGCGCTTGTGCTTGAGCCGGTTGTGGCCGGCGGCGGCGGCGGCGGTGGCCGCCGCCGCCACCTGCTTGGACTCGATCTTGACAACGATCAGCGGACGACCCTCGAAGGAGCGCCCGATGTGGATCAGCTCGACCAGCTGCGTGTGCCGCATGCGCATCGTCTCCAGATACTTGAGTATGTCGTCGTGCTCGTAGTACTTGTTCCAGGTCATCGCCGGCGGCGTCTGGGGCTGCTTGGTGGGCCGGCGCGTCGCCGTCGGCGTCGTGTACAGGTAGTCCTCCTTGCTGCGCTCGTAGGCGATCGCCTTGCCCACGTCGAAGATGAGCACCTCGTGGCCAATGCCCTCGAAGTTGAGCGTGCCCTGGAAGTCCACCAGCATCTTGGGCGGCACCAGGACGTCGGTGAGACCCCTGCGGGAAGCGAGCAACGGATTTTGCAACGGGAAAGCACAATGTTTCAGTCGGGCGTAGCCGACAGCGCAATACCCGTTCACGGGGCGGGGATATCAAGGATCTTTGGGCGAGGTTACCAGCAATCGATTTGCGATTCGAGGTATATCGACTTGTTATCGATTTGCCAACCTCCCAGTGGGCGTGGCACACAAAAATCGGAACACGAGTATGTATTTCAAGTTTCTCTGTGTTCATACGGACAGACGGACAGACGGACGAACGGACGAACATCAAGACAGAGCCACCTACCAAACCCTTAAGTTATGCAACACGAATTATACGCAAATGTTAACAACTAAAATTGCCTTGGACTGGGATTCGAACCTAGCCAGCATAAAAAGGAGGTTAGGAACCAAAGATTACTTAATTACCCAACTGACGAAATTTTATTAAGGCTATCTAACTATCTATCTAAATTCAAATAAAATTGAGTTATCCAAAATCCGAAATATCTGTAAGCTGCGCATGCTTCACGCGAACATTTTGGCTCTTATAGTCGAGGAGATATGCTAAGAAAGCTAAGAAAAAATCAACTATTACAATCGATTTTTATCGATTTTACTGAAACGGAGCAAAATATTGAGAAAAAATTATAAACTCGTATTGCGTATTGTATCGCAGAATCTACAGACGTTTAGTTTGAGTCTCTAGCTTTTGTAGTTTCCAGACGGACAGACAGACGGACAGAAGGATAGGGCGATAGTAGACATAGCCAAAATGATGGATTTATGATCTTCAGAAGAGGTCATCAGAACGCGTATGTTTACAGTAAGTGTGGCACTTACCGCAGGCTGGGTCCCTTGACGGACATACAGACGGACAGACGGACAGACGGACAAGGCTTAATCGACTCTGCTCGTCGTCCTGATCAAGAATATATATACTTTGTGGGGTCTGAGATGCTTCCTTCTGCCTGTTACATACACTTGCACAAAACCAGTATACCCTGTTTCACCCACTTTGAATTGTTCCAGGGTATAAAAACATTGGTGTAGCTAAAGAATTGATTGTGTGACCTTCAGAGGAGGTCGTCCGTAGTTTTTTGCAACATAGGCGAAGACGAATTGCCACGCCCCCAGTGGGCGTAGTCAAAATAACGTATTTATGATCTCCGGAGGGGAATGAACAGAAAGTGTGGCACTTACCGCAGGCTGGGTCCCTTGAGCCACTGCAGCTTGCTGCCGTCCTCGCCCTTCTTGAAGGTCTCCAGGGCGCGGACCTGGGGCTCGTCCTGGGGCTTCAGGCGCCAGATCTGGTACTTGTCGTAGCTGAGGCGGCGCGGCAGCTCCGGCTGCGAGGTTGTTGTTGTCGTTGTTGTGCTGGTCACGCGGGAGACGAGCGCCTGCAGCAGCGGGTTCTTGGTGGTGCTCGAGACGCCGCCGCCGCCGCCGCCGCCGCCGAGGCCAGAGCCGCCGGTGGTGTTCACGATGTGGTGCGCCAAGATGCCAATCCAGTTCTGCGGATTGCGCAACGGGTCCACAATGGTCAAAATGGGCACCTGGGGCGTTGGTATCGTCGTCGTCGTCGTCGTCGTCGTCTTGCGACGTCGCGCCTTCGGCTTGGGCGTGACTTCAAACCAGCCGGAGAACCACCCTGCAAGAGTAGCCAAGTGGAGAGAGAGCGAGAAAGATCAGTAGGCAGAGAGAGAGAGAGTGAGAGAGAGGGGGGAGGGGGGGATTTAATCTTCGGCCCCGCCAGGCCAAGAGGGTCAGACCAGTTAGCTGCTCAGAGTGTGCAGAAAGCGTGGAGAGGAACAGAAGCTTCTACTGGGCGCCAGTTGGCTGCCGTTACCGTTAAATCTGTGAGCGGGTCAGTGCGCCGCAACAGATCGGTTTTAGCCAGCTTAGCCTACTTAAACACTCTGCGAGAAAATGAAAAGAATTCCTCACTTAATTCACGTACTAGCAAAATATTTATTGCCGCATGTTTACTGTAAAACCTGGGCTCGAATCTCGGGCTAGTCTGCGAGTTCTGTTTAAAAACAGTTGACTTGATAATTTACATAATAATAACAGTAACATTTATCCCTCTCTTAAAGACTGCCAACTTTTGAATAATATCAATAGTCGTTAATACAAATATTTTCACAATCAAATTGGGTAGATTGAGAGCAACCTGATGCGAAATATATTTGTAATAAATACTTTTTTTTTTTTAAATTTTGGTTTTTTTTTGCTCTTTTTTTTCGCTCTTGATTTGATGCCATAATATTTAACGTAAAATATGTGTAATTTATGTATAGCTTTATAAAAATTAATTCAGCTTGGCTGCAAAGCCAAAAAATAAAAATAAGAATTTCGGTGGTTCGGTTCATGGTCCGAACCAATGTACCCCAATTGGTATCTTGGTACATTATATTGCAATATTACATTCTTCTGTGTTAAAGAGTAACATATTTTTTAAATTAAATATTAAATTTTTTTATTTTTAGATGTAGTAAAGATGGTAAATAAATTCTCAAAAATACTCTCATTGGGGCAATATATATATTTTTGGGATTAAGAAAAAATATTTAAATATTTCACTTTTAATTTTTAATGAAGATGTTAAATAAATGTAGAATATTCCACAAAAATACTCTAATTGGGGCATTTTTTGGCAGTATTGTTGGGGTTAAGAAAAAAGTGTAAATATTTCATTTTTTATTTATAAGTAAGGTATTAAATAATTTTGAATATTTTCTAATAAATTCTCAAAAATACTTTCATTGGGGCAATATATATTTTTGGAGCTAAGAAAAAGAATAAAATTTATTTTGTATTTTTAATTAAGATGTCAAATAAATATAGAATATCTTCTAAGAAATTCTCGAAAATACTCTCATTGGGGCAATATATATTTTTGGGGTTAAGAAAAAATATTTAAATATTTCACTTTTAATTTTGAATTAAGATGTTAAATAAATATAGAATATCTTCTAATAAATTCTCGAAAATACTCTCATTGGGGAAATATATATTTTTGGGGTTAAGAAAAAGAATAAAATTGAAATATTTAACTTTGTTTAGTTTTAATTAAGATGTCAAATAAATATAGAATATCTTCTCATAAATGCTAATAAATGGGGGAGTAGGGAAAAGGCTAAAACGCAGATCCTTCAATGACCTCCTCCAGATTTAATACTACTAAACACTAGGCTTCTAAGCTTGGCAAACAAACAACAAACAAAAAAATATAATATAGAATAAATATATAAATATAAATCAGCTTTAAAGTTGACGGAGGATTTGCCCAGAATCTGAACACTTTGTCTGTGGGGTGTATAAGCCAAGTTTCAAGTCTCTTTCTTAGAGAGATCATAGATCACTTTTTGCGTGGGGCCTGTTACAGGGTATCTGGCAGTCGAGCAGGCTCGACGTGTACTCACGGTCATAGTCCGTCTCGCCGGATGCGTCGCCCGAGGGCCTGCCAAAGCCGAACCACGACTCCAGCCAGCCGGAAGGCTCCGTCGGCGGTGCCGGGGTGGGCTCCACCTCCGCCTCCGCCTCCGCGTCCGCCTCCGTCTCCGGCGTTGCCGTAGTGCTGGCAATCGTCTTGTGGCGCCGTCGCAGACCGAACCAGGAGCCCAGCCAGCCGCCCAGCGAGCCGTCGCCCTCCTCATCCCCATCGCCGTCCTCGGCTACCGCGTTGGCGCTGTGCGCGCTGTGGTAGAGCGTGTAGCTGGGATACTTGGGCGTCGAGGTGGCCGCCACTTGCTCCTCGTCCGACTGGCCGTCGAAGCCGTCGAAGATGCGCGTCATCGCCACCTGAACCGGATAGAAGATCATGCGCAGGAAGCTGCCAATGCCGGAGTCGGCAACGCCGGACGCCAGGTCGTCATCCCCATCCTCATCCTCGTCATCTTCATCGTCGTAGTAGTCATCGGAGCTGGCGCCGCTTGGACGTCGTCTGGTGCGCTTCTTGCTCTCGCTGTTCTTGCTGCTGGACGTCGTCTCCTCGGACTCCGCCGCCTGGCCCTTCTCCGGCTCCGACGGCGGCGCTGTCGCCGTGCTGCCGCTCGCCGGCTCCTCCTCCATGGCGCCAAAGTCGGCGCCCTCCTCCGCCGAGCTGCTGTCCTGCGGCCGCTCGCTCTGGACCACTTTGGGATTGGCCTCGTCGTAGTAGGCATCCTCGTTGTCCTCGTAGTCGCCGCCCATCATCAGCTCGAACAAGTCGAAGTTGGCACGGGGCCGCCGCTCCTCCTGATCCTGATCCTGCTCCTGCTCCTGCTCCTGGTGCCTGGCGTGCAGCAGGTGCACCGCGTGCGGCACTCGGTAGCCGCTGCTCCCCGCCTGGGGAGCGGCGGGCAGCGCGGGCGTCGCCTCCGCCTGCTTGCCCGCCGGCTTTTGCAGCTTCCTGCTGCCGCCGCTGCTGCTGCGCCGCCGGCCGCCGCCGCCGCCGCTGCCGCCGGGCCGCTTCCGGCCGCTGCTTATGGGTCGGGCGCCCGCCCGCGTGGGCGGCAGCTCCGCCAGGGAGCGGCGCCGACGGCGCGCCGGCAGCTCAATGTAGCCGCTGGAGATGGCGAACGGACGGTCGCTGAAGACGGTGCCGCCCGGTGGCGCCACGGCGGCCGTGGGCTGTGGCATGTGCGGCTTCTCCAGCTGCGTGGCCAGCTGGCTGCCCGGCGGCCGCTTGCCGAGCAGGATGGGCGGCCCGGGGCTGCTGGCGGGCGGCTTGTGGCCGGGTCGGCGCTTCGGCGTTTTCTTCTTCTTCTTCTTGCGCCGGCTGCGCTTCGGCTTGCGCGTGGTGCTGGGCCGCGGCCGAGGTCCTGGCCCCGCGCCGCTGGCCGGCGTCCTCGTGGGCACCTTCAGCAGCTGATCGCTGACGCTGCCGCCGGCGACCATTATCGGCGGCGGCCGGTGCACCAGCTTGTTGTTGTTGTTGTTGCTGCCGGCGGCGGCGGGCCTCTCCAGCCGTATGATCTGCGGCCGGGCCGTGCTCAGCGCCGGCGGCCGCGCACCGCCCGCCGAATGCGCCGTGCCGCACTGCGTCTCGTAGCGCTGGCGCAGCGCCAGCAGATCGGCATCGTACTGCGCCTTGGACACATAGATGTCGATGGCCGCGCTGCCGTTGCCCCCGTCCGGCCAGGCCGGCGGCTGCGCCTTGGTGTGCCGGCCCACCTCGCTGATCGCGTAGACAATCCCCGTCGCGGGATTGGTGAAGTAAATGGGAAAACTGCTGCTGTTGCCGCCCGTGGGCGCCGCCGTTGCGGCTGCCGGCTCGCCGGCGATCTCGATCAGCTCGCCCTGCACGTGCTGTGCCGGCCAGTCGGGCTCGAGAGGCGCCACCGGCTCGTAGGCCGCCGCCGCCGCCGCCGCCGGCCGCTCGTCGGCGAACAGCTGAAAGTCCAGCGTCGATTTGGTGGCCGGATCCGGGCGCGTGTACCGCGGCACGTACGTGTCCCGACGGCGCTCGCCGGCCAGCAGGCCGCGCGACCAGGTGCGCGTCTCGCGCAGCAGACTGTCGAACTCCTCGGCGCTGGGATGATAGCCAAAGTCGTAGGCCGCGCACGACAGCCCGGCCAGCCCGGACAGGCTCGCGAGCAGCAGGCGCAGCATCAGCAGCTTAACGACTATGTGGAACGCAGGCATCGGTTTACCGGCCGATGTGCCGGCGGCGACGGGCTATAGCTAACTAACTAGCCAACTAACCGATCGGTCCGAGAGCGCGCGCGAGCCGCGAGCCAACTGGATTTGTTGGCCAACAAATTCTTGGAATTAACGCGTACACGACCGTTTGGCTGCGAGTCGCGCCGACAAATGAAACAACGACCCAGCGTAGACCCCGAAAAACAAACAAACACAAAAGCCAAGCTCAAGAGAAACTCAAACCCCCCCACTCCCCACCCCCCCCGCACTCCTGCTGGAGAGTTTCGGCTGCTTGACTTTTGCCCGTAACGTCTGAGTGAAGATGTCGCTCACCGCGCTACTCGATAAGCGGCTTGCGGCTCTGTGCAATGTTCTGTTGTCGCTTAGTTGCCCTCCGTCAAATCATCGAAGCATTGCGAATTGTCGATCTAATCACAGATGACAATCAACTGCACAGTGGCGCAAAATAACGGAATAACGGAGCTTGATTACTATTATCATTATTATAATCAGTTTTTTGTTTTTTTTTTTTTTTGTCATTATTTGTGCATTTACTACTAAATATTATCAAATGTATGCCAAAAACTGAAAAACAATCTCTCAAAAAGCTTGGCTTTACTTTCTTACATCGCTTACAATTCGCAACGAGTTTAAGCCTCGAGATTCTGGAAAGTCGCTTGAAAACCTTGGGCCAAAATCTTATTATATTTATAATTATTACCACTAAATATTATTAAATACTTTGTGTGCCAAAACACAAGCTTAGAGACTCTGGAAAGTCGTTACAACCTTTGAACTTTTTCAATATGGTTTCTTTGTTCTTCGATTAAGTAAATATTTGTTATTGAAACATTTTTAAACATTGCGTTGTTGCAAAAAGACTCAAGTTAACTGAATAAATAAAAAACTTAACTCATATAGTTCAGTTTTTAAGTTTTTATTTATTTGTCAAGTTCAAGTGCTCTTAATCTATATTTATATTATACACTTTATACGCTTTCCCAGAGCAGACAAAAAGTAAATATTTTTCAAATATCTATATATAAATGTGACTAAATGGCCGAATAAGAGCTAAATTAACTCATTTTCTAAGCACGCGAAAATAAAATTAATGTAATTAGAAAGTTTTTAATCAGACATTTGAGAAGCTACTCATGCATAAATTGAGGCGTTGCCAGTTAGAATACGACAATCAAATTTAGGAGGCGTTATAAGGCACTTCCTGTTTACCAAGTTTGATTGGGCCACAGTTCCAATGAAATACAATAAATAAATTACAAATAAGTTATTTTAAAAAAATATATAAAATGCTGCTGCCCTGCACATAAACCAAATACTGTAATCAACAACAAAAAAAAAAGAGAATATTGTTGATAACACTGTCAAGCTGGCAAATTTGATGTCGAAGCGCAGCCAACTTAACTTGCTAGGAATAATCAAGCGCAGCCAACTTAAGGATTTTCATTCTGTTAACAGCTGAGCTGCTGTTAATGTGAATGCTACGTTAATGTTAGCTTAAAATGTAAAATGTCAAATCGAACGGCATTTTGAAAAACGCAGGAAAGTGCATACATATTGGGTCAAATATTGGGTCAAAAATACGGTATAAATGAAGATGTTTCAATTGGCGTCCTGGCGTAAGCAGGAGATAGAGACAATCGAATCGAAATGCAACAAACATTAACTGCGAGCGTAAAGCAAGCAGGTGGCGCACGGTTTGGTGCCACTGTGCGATGGCTTCTTTTATTGCAACGGTCAATTTGAGGTCGGTTCTGGCTTGCACTTTCTGCTTGGCGCTTGGCGAGTTCTACTTTCCGGAATTTATACGCATCCCAGAAACTCGACTCGCATGTCTGCAATAAACGCGGTCAGGCATTTGAACTGACTGTTTAGGCATTCGAGGCGACCACGCAGGATACTTGGCCAATGTCAAAGACTGGTTGGACTTGTTCGCGTCCAGCGACGGTCGCCGCGTCAGCCCAGTTGCCCGCAGTTTTAATTTTTACGAGCTATATTCGAAACGGCGAGCAGACTGAGCCACAGCCACATGCCAAGCGGATAAGCCCAATCTCTAGCATCTTAATGCAGCTGCCATTTCGGTTATATAGATACATAAACAAATACATACATGTATGTGTATATATGTATATATTTTTTATTTTTTTTTTTGGTCGAAAGAAGATCTTTCACTTTCTACACATTCATTCTACTGTTGAAATTGCCGCCCTCAGCGGTGGCCTTTGACTTTCGCCGTTAACGAAGACCCCGTTCAACGGCCCACCTTAGCCCCCACCCGCCCCCTGTTTTGGGGCATACGGTAAGGCACAGGCGTGCCTTACTTTAGAAAACGCCGCGCAAGAAGTGGCTGTCGCCACACAACAACAACCAAAACAACAGTAAATAAATAGTATGACAACTATAACAACTAACAACAACAAGTTTATAAGCTGTAATTACTCGAGCGTCACTAAAAAACGTTTAAGGCAACGGCAATCCACAGCACAAGTACATAGAGATGCGTGCGTGCTCAGCTTATTGCACTCGCTCACGAGCTGAAAAGAGTATATTGGGTTGGTGCTCTGTTTCGGATCCATAGGTCCCATATGTCAAACGGCCATAACTTTGTCAAAACTGAATCGATTTTCATGTTTGGTGGCATTTTTTTTCATGATTTGTCCTCTAGATTGATTCTGCATTTCAAATATATTGATTATTGAAAATAAAATTTTTGGAGTTTTTTGAAAATATACCAATTTTCGAAAGAATTTTTTTTTCAAAATTAGAAATTGCAAATCTATTTTTTGAATCGATTTTGACAGTCACATTAACATTAAAAACATATTTAAAACCGATTCTGAAGGGGTCAAATTTTTTGTCAAAAATCATGAAAAAATTGTCAAAAATTTTGACATGTAACGTTCTCGGATCCATAGCTCCCATATGTCAAACGCCCACAACTTTGTCAAAACTGAACCGATTTTCATGTTTGGTGGCATTTTTTTCATGGTATATCCTCTAGATTGATTCTGCATTTCAAATATTTTTTTTTTTCAAAATTTAAAATTTAAAATTTATATTTTTAATCGATTGTTGTTGTCACAATTAGTATAAAATAACAACAATAAATCACATTCTGAGTTTTAATGCTATAATATCTGATACGATTCGAAACCAGTCCAGCTGCAACGTTTTTATTATTAATATTTTTTATGTGTATATAAATATATAATGCTAGGGTAAATTTATTGGTTATTATTACACTGTGAACGAGTATTGCGCTGGGGGTTACACCCAACTGCAACTTTCTTACTTGTTTTTTATTTATTTTAAATAAAACAATACGAAACGAACACGAAAAATACATTTTTTATACAGCCACTTTCTCCGGGACAAAAATAAGTTGATTGAATATCTAGTACATGTTTGTTTATTTACTACGTTTAAAGACTCAAAAATATCTCTACAAAATTGAAAACACCAATATTTTAATAATTTTGAGTGTTGTTTTATGAATTATAAAAAATATAATATAAAAATATAAAAATATTATAAAAAATAATTCGATTCTTAGTTTTAGTAACTTTTGTTTTCAAAAAATATTACATTTAAAATATGATTTAATTTAATGGATAAAAAATAAATTTCTTAAAGTAATTTTGTTCGTGCTTGTTTTTGGTTTGAATAACTTCGTGCTCGTGTCACGCGAACATATCTCGAAGAGAACGAAAGCCCAAGTTAAATCAGAAGCAACTGTGAAATGGATAGTAAGTAGATGGTTGCATATACGGTTGAGCTTATAATAATAATACACGTACTGACATATAGAGTATATATATTTTACATCGCAAAACTTATAGACAATAACGAAAAGCAGCACATTTTTTAATTGCATGTTTTCTTTTTTAGGCTCCAAGTAGAAGGGGGACAAGCTGCTCGTAAATACAAAACGTGCACACACATATATTTTGTATATGAAGTACATGAACTTAAGGTAACAGAGATAATATTCCTGCCTATCGGTGGAATGTAAAATACGCACACGGGCGCCACTTGGAATTCCGTAAGCGAGAAAAGTCCTCAGGGACTCGAGAGACCTGAGACCAGGCTGAAGTATCTATTATGCCCACTAGAATATTTGTTATGGAACATAAACAGAGATTGCTTGATAACGATCCATCAATGGCAATTGAAATTAGTAATTGCAATACCTGTTGCCAATTGTATACCCTGGAGCCAAAACTATGGTAAAAAGAGAATCTGAAACTTTAGCTGTACACTCATATATAATTATATATTGCTTGTATCTGTAAAAACGAACTGATCTCAACAATCAGAGCTCGTGATCGCAAGTCAATTAATACAAAGTATTGTACACTTATTTACAGGGTATTTCTTAGTCATACCCTGTCGACTAAAATGTCGTTTGTATTGATTGGTTTTTCTCTTATTTAGATGCGCGATTGCGTCAATTTCACTTTTCACTTTAAAGAATGAAACTTTAATTAACTTGCGCTAAAAGTTGCTTGAGTTAAATATTATTTTTAATGCCCTACACACAATATTCATGATGATAATAGCGCCGAATTAATATATTTTTGACAATGCCAGCATAAAAACAATTTCAATATGTTATATATTTTCCAAATCAGAGAAAAAAAAAAGATTTTTAATCTTTAATTTTTTCTTTTTGAATTTTATAGGAAAATTCAGTTTTGGTATAAACCTCATTTTTACTTAAACTATTTAATGCTTAAATTAAAAATTACTTTTCTTTTAAAATGATATTCCCAAGATGCTAATAACAATATATTTCTAAAAATTAAACTATTTTAGCAAGGCTTATTGAGAAGAGAATATAAAGAAGATGATCTATAATATGTCCTAAAATTGTTACGTTAATCGCCAATTCGCAGGCCAAGGTCAGGGACAGTATGCCGTCAATGGACAATCCTCAAGCGAGGGGGGAGAACTGTGGGCCGAAACTGCCGCAATTTGTCTGTTCAGTTCCAATTAAACTGTATGGGGCACGACAGTCTCAAGTGCCATTGTCAGATAGAGCAACAACAACAACAACTACACAGAGCTCGGAATGGGGAATTCTTCAAAAGGCAGGCGGCGTTTGCATCAAAAATAACACGAAAACAAAATAGAAATGAAATGCTTCATTAAAAGGTCCATTTATTGTAGCACACAACGAGAAGGCTGACTCAACACTGGCGCCACGAATTTCGAATACCCTACCATTACTTGCCCAACACAATGGGAAACAGAAAGGAAACTTTGTTTTTTATTTATTTTCCTAATTGTTTGTCAGGTGCTGTTTGGCAATAAATCATTTGACTGCGACGCGGATACTTAAGTGTGTTTGAAGTGCTGCCAATTTGTGCAATTGCTTGGCTCCGTTTCTAATCAAAATTGAATGGCTCTTTAATACCCTGTTGCAAATATAAATGGCATTCACTATGCCACAGTCAGTAAGTACAAAAAAATTAATAATATTAATAAGTTGAAGTTTCTCAAATTATAAATACAAGCGTATAATTTATGTTAATGAAATATTTACTTCAAGTTAATTTTTTTTTATAAATTAGATGAAATTCGACTTGAAGACTTATGAAGAAGACAAAATCTAAAATAATCAAATCAAAATAAATACAATAATACTCATAATAATGCAAATCACTAAATAAACCAATCTAATAAAATGATTATACATTAAAAAGAATTCAAAAATAATTAGAATATTTTTTACAGCTGAATTTCTTAATGTAGTAAAAAAATAATAATATTAATATTGTTAATAATGATCATTTATAATAATATGAAAACATATAATATTAAAAAATAATTGAATCAAATATAAAAAAAAATAGCAACAATGATATTAAGAATAATATGCAAATGTACTAGTAATAAATGCTAACAAAATATATTAAAAATAAGTGCTTCTTTTTAATTTACCAATTAGGCAAAATACAATTAATTTTTATATTTCTTTTTTGGCGTGATCTTTAAGGAAAACTTTCCAATGGGAAACAGCGTGCGCTATGCCCTACTTTTTGACATTAGTATATATGTACATACGTATGTAATGCTGACTAGGGCAATTGCGTCCACATCAACCGCTTCCCCCAGCTGATGCCCCGCCCATGCCGCCTGGGCACCAGCTGAGTGACAACCTGTTGGACAGCCGCTCAATTGGTCGCTCCACACGAAGATGCTCGACGGGGCGTGTGGGTGTGTGCGGAAAGAAAATATATAGTAAAATCAAAAAAAAAAAAAAAAAAAAACAAAAAAGTAAAAATAAAATAAAAACCGGTTGGCCATTAAAACCGCTTCCAAGTAAATGCGCCCGCCGACGTCACGAATATTTTTGTAATGAGGCAGCCACGGATGCGGCTGATGCTGGCCAGGGCCACGCAAACGCCGCGGCGCAAAAGCTGAAGGTGGAGCCAAAAAAAAAAACAAGAGGCAACCGTTACGGCAACGGTTACGGCGGCAGCATAGTGTCAAATGCCGAAGGCAGGCAGTAGCAGCAGAGGCGGCAGCAGAGGCGGCGGCAGAGGCGGCGGCAGAGGCGGCGGCAGAGGCGGCGGCAGCCGCGTTAGCGCCAATGAGAGCAGCGGCAGCGGCTACGGCCCGTCAGTCTTGATGATTTCGTGAAGCGATTAACACACGCTACGTTCTGAGCCATAGCTCGATAAAAAAAAAAAAACCGTACGGCGAACGCATCCGAATCCGCTCGACAGGAGCAGCAACGACACATGACACAAATTGGCAAGAGCAAGCAGAAGTAGAAGAAGCGCAGCAACAACAAGTGCAACTGCGCTGCCAACAACAACAAGAGCAGCAACAACGACACCAAGTACAATGCCTGAAGCCGAAAGCAAGCGGCAATAAAAATAAATCATTAAAAAACGCGCCAAAGAATTCGACAAATTACGCGTCCATTTATTTGCCAGCCCGTCCGCCGTGCATTGACCGAGTTCTCTCCGCAGCAACAAGCAACGAGCAACACGCAACAACAACAACAACAACAACAGCAAGCAGCAGCTGCCAAAATGGATGCAGAGGTGTGTAGAGTGTGTTTATAAAATGCATATTTGCCTACTTTTAATACGGCCCATAAAAAACAAACAAAAAAAAAATAAAACATTATAAATGTGTAACAAGTATTTTTCAAACAAAAAAAAGAAAAAAAGAAAAAAAATTATCAATTTATATTTTTGTACACGTTTTTTATCTGTGTAACTTTGAGTTACTCATAAATAATTATCTGAGTATCTGAAACAACGCAAAACCAGTTTCTTTTGCTTCTCGTAAGCAAGCAAAAAAAAAAGAACGCAAACATAAAGTAAATTCGTTTTCATTTTCCAAACACAAATTCAAGTGCAAAGTCGGCATCCGCAGCAACAGCAACAGCAACAACAACAACAATAACAAACGTAATAACAACAAGCGCATTTAGCCGTACTCTCAGAGACGCAGCTGCCGCACATGTCAGCAGAGGTGGCCTTTAGGGGGACTTTCCCCCACTTCTGATCAACTTATAAGCACTTCATTTATCTTAAAGATACATTTAATGAATATATTCGTGGCAAGCTCAGTAGATATTTCGATATAATTGTTGCACTAAAATCATTAAATAAAACATAAATTTAGGCATCTTTAAAATACTTGAGTGCTATTTAAAAAATAAAAATACATTAGTTTTTTTTTTTTGTATTCTATTTGCGAGCTAAAAATCTATAATTTAAAAATTGTCAAATTAATTGCGCCAAAAATCTTGGGACCTTAGGAGAATTTACGATATTTGTCCAGACAACATGTTAAAGCTGTTGTTAAATTTGACAAATAAACGATATGAAAGGCGAACAAACTTTTCTCACAGTAATTTTACAACTTGTTTTATTAGCGAATAATATTATTAACGTACTTTGTCCCCACCCGGTTGTCAGATTTCCGGCAACAGTTACTGGCATTTTAAGTGAAGATAACAAAGCAACCTCCCCCCGTGGGGAGGGGTCCCATGCCCATGGACGTTGGCATTGCAGAGACAGGCGATGGTCAGCAGAATAGTGAAAATCTTGACGTGCATGGAAAATTTCCACTCAAAGACATTGAATTGACTTGCATAAGGCTGCCTCAAATGAATAACAAGAGCCCCATCATATATCACGGCATTTATGGCGTGCCCCACCCCGTCCCCCCCCCCTTCCCTTGCCAAATCGCACTGAATGCAAATGTGGAGTATTACGGGCGTGGGTTGGCGAGGGGGGCGATTTCTAGCTGGGGCATGTTTCACTTATCGCAAGGTATTTTTCCCTAGCATAGTCAGCTCCAAGATTCGTTTAGTGCCACCTGACGACGTCACTCTGCCTCTTGGGCCCTCATCATTGCGTTGGCAATAAAGAGCAACAATTTAACAATACTTGTCGCCGTTTGTTTCGAAGTGTTTTGAGTAGCCGCCGATAAGCGTCACGAATTTGCTGTCTAGATTTACACAAGGTGCTCGTAAAGTCGAGAGACCCAGTTTCAGCCTTTAGTTAGTTACCTGGCACGCCCCCCGGCCCCGGCCCCCCTCGCCCCCAATCGGCCGGCAATCTGGAGGCCACTTGAACGCTGTGTGCCGCACTCCGTCAAATTATCGGCGCCAAGATCCTCGGACCCGGCTGCAACTTCAATTCATCGGCACGTTGTGCTTATCTCTGAGAGTGACAGTAATTTATTATAATTCGCTTATAATTTTATAAATTTCCTCACAAATTTCATTTTGCTGGGGTTCGCAAAAGAAAAATGTGCTCTCCTATATCAATTGACAGCGTTTCCTGTTATAAAGAGAATTAATATGGATTAACATGGGTTTAAATAGTGACAAATTAATTAAAATAATTAAAATAAAAATGTGCTCTCCTATATCAATTGACAGCATTTCCTGTTATAAAGATTAACATGGGTTTAAATATTGACAAATTAATTATAATATATTAATAGTTAATATATGACCAATAATGACAATAAATATATGACCAATAAGATGCCGTTTTCAAGCTAAAAGTTTTCCTTTTAAATAGTTGTCTTTTTAAGAAGTCGGCTTTTTTATATATATATGCAATTAAATTATCATTTAATTAATTGCTTTCATATATGTTAATCTCAGGCAAAATGATAATATTCCTAAGGGGGCTCCCCCTTTTAATTTCTGTTATATATTTTAGATATAATATAATTCAAGCCATTTTGTACTGCATTTCAAATTAAAATATTTATGTAAAAAAATAATTTAAAAAAAGCTAAAAGATTTCCTTTTAAATATTTGTCTTTTTAAGAAGTCGGCTTTTTTATACATATATGCAATTAAATTATCATTTAATTAATTGCTTTCATATATGTTAATCTCAGGCAAAATGATAATATTCCTAAGGGGGCTCCCCCTTTTAATTTCTGTTATGCACTATATCATTTTTGTTTTATACATATTTTAGATATAATATAATTCCAGCCATTTTGTACTGCATTTCAGATTAAAATATTTATTTAAAAATAATAATCTAAAAGAAAATGAAGAATCTTAGCTGTAAGCTAAACTTTTGAAATACTTTTAAATTCTAAAATGTGTTTTACGGCACAGAGTATATTTAGTGTATACAGAAATTGAATTAGTTTTGTAAAAAGTGATTCATCGCAATGGGAATTCATTATTTTAATGACTTGCTGAATAAAATTATTTCGTTTTTATTCATTAAACAAAAGTTTTTGTTCGTGCTACAGCTGCAATTGTATTTGTAATTGGTGTTGTTGTTGATGCTGATTTGTTATGGTCATATGGATATATACAAATAAATACAAATCATGGGTACGACTACATTAGTGGGTAAATTAATTAGTACGTTAGCACAGTTTTTTATGAATCTAGTTAAGGTTTATCTGTCGGCGTTTTTATTTACTTTTATGATACGGAAAAACCTCAATGTAGCCAATGAATTAATTTACGGCTAAGCAATCGTAAATCATGACCTATACCCGTAAATAAATTTCTTATCATTTACGGTGCAATTTTTTGCGATTTGATCAAATTACTCGCACTTGCATCAATAGACTATATAGCGATATAATGATATGCACAGTTGCTTCCATGCCGTACAAGCTTCACTGTAAGCGATTTTTACTGCATCTTCAATCCAGTTTGTTATTTATAAGCAGCACTTAATATAATTAATTAGCTGAGATTTCATGCACTCGGCCATAACAAACTGAGATCAAATATCTATCCTATAATCGAACTTGGTACCTGAGTTTATAAAACTCACCTTGCAACTAGTTAATAAGTTTATAAGGTTTTATTTGTTAAGATATTTTTCCATTAATATTAATAAAAAATACTTGGCAACTTTAGCAAATATTATAAATATTTTTATTTTTCTTTCTTAAAAATGGGTTAGCAAAATTATTTGTGAAAAATTCCCTTCTAATATTTCCCGTTTTGTTCTTTGAATTTCAAGAACATTTCTTTCAAAATGTTGAGAAAATAGAAATAAATTTCTTAAAATAAAAAAATATATTGTTCCTTAGATTGAGCACTTAATTTGCGCTTATATTAAGTATTATTAGGATTATTGAAACCGATTTTAAAATAAGAACTATATTACAACCTAATAGAATATTTTTGTAGGTACTTGAACAATTTTCTCTTTTTGATAAACTTATGTGAATACAAATCAAGTTTAATTCAAATTCAAATATAGGACATTTATTTTGTTGGTTCCTCTCTAAAGTGGCATATTTTAATCTCATAATGTGCAATAATAAAACCAGATATTATACTAGAAAATATGTGGTGCGAATGAACGGGTTTCAAGATATAATTACTATCCAGCTGAACTGAGCTGAATCGAAGCTTATAGTATAGATATATGTATACACAGATATAAACTTCAAGTGTCACTTTGGGGCCCGGAATTATTTGCCGAAAATCGGCCAATTGAAAGTCATTAACTGTGCGTTTGCCTCTCTCAATTGAACGGCGGCACGAACGCAAACCTTAATAAACCGAGATATTAAGCGCAGCTTTTGTCTTTTCGCACAAAAGGCGCCCAACGTGCCGCAGGCAACAACAGCACAGCCGAGCGGTCCGAGCCAAAACATTAGCCCCAAGCCAGCAAAGAAGACCACAGCTCAGGCGCCAGAGTCGGATGCAGCCGCAGTTGCAGCTCCAAAGCCAGCCAGCAGCGATGAGGAGGAGGATTATCACCCGCCCACCAGGTAGGGCACCAGCCCCCAAAGAAACCCCAGTGCTAATCCTGATCATCCAACCCATATGCCATAAGGATTGTGATACTTACAAAACTTTCAACTAACTGCTTTGGTAAAGGATGTGAACCTTCATTTGCCTAAGTTCATTCATTTCTAACAAAGGACTGTGGCACCTAACAAAAGTCCTAGCTCCAATATAAAACTGGCTAAAAACTAACCCACAGCAATATTTAACTAACCAAACTCGAAGTATTTTCGTCTAACAAAGGAATGTTTCAACCAACTAAACTAACCCAACAACGAAAAAAAGTAGAAAAAACGCTGCAGTCGGGTGTAACCGACAGCACAATACTCGTTTGCAAAATAACTGAAAAGAGTCGAAAACGCTTTCAAATATTCGTGTATTTTGGAAAAATTAAGAATTTTGTAATTTGTGGGGACTTTCTTCGGAAACTGTCTGTCAAATTAGCTGACTCTAGCTCTAAAATGATGGGAAGATATGAATTTGCGCGCGATATATTTAGATATATTTAGATTAAATCACAGAATATACCGGGTATAATTATGGGTATTAGGGATTTCATCGACCCCACTTAGGTTATCGATAAGTCGATTAGAAAAAAAGAAACGCTTTCGTCTGGGTTGGGAATCGAACCTAGGACTATTTTCGCTTTGCGAACGAGTATAAAGGCCATTAACGTAAGGATAAGTGCTTGCCGAACTCTCCGATAGAAAACCGAATGCCAAGTGAAGAATCGAAATCGCTATCGATTTGAAATTCTCTTCCCGCGCACAGCTACCTGGAGACCATCGTGCACCTGTTCAAGGGCAACGTCGGACCGGGCCTCTTCGCCATGGGCGACGCGTTCAAGAACGGCGGCCTGATCGTGGCCCCGCTGCTGACCGTCCTGATAGCGGTGATCTGCATCCACTGCCAGCACGTCCTGATCGGCTGCTCGAAGAAGATGCGCGACCTGCGCGGCGATCCCGTCTGCGCGGACTACGCGGCCACCGTCGAGCAATGCTTCGAGAACGGGCCGATCAAGCTGCGCGGCTGGTCGCGCGCCATGGGCCACCTGGTGGACGTGTTTATATGCGTCACCCAGCTGGGCTTCTGCTGCATCTACTTTGTGTTCATCAGCACCAACGTGAAGCAGGTAAGTGGCCCGGCCCGGCCCGGCCCGGCCAAGGGTTGACCGATTGCTAACCGATTGCGATCCCGCTCGAAGATCCTGCAAGCGTACGGCATTGACATGGACGTCCATCTGGTGATGCTGCTGGCCTTCCTGCCGGTGCTGCTCAGCTCCCTGATAACGAACCTCAAATGGCTGACGCCCGTCTCGCTGTTCGCCAACGTCTGCATGATTCTCGGCCTGGCCATAACGCTCTATTATGCGCTGCGGGACGGCTTGCCGGAGGTGGGGGAACGCGCCTACTGGACGAACGGCTCCCAGCTGGCGCTCTTCTTCGGCACCGCCATCTTTGCCTTCGAGGGCATCGCCCTGGTGATGCCGCTGAAGAATGCCATGCGCAAGCCCCGCCAGTTTGAGAGCACGCTCGGCGTGCTCAATGTGGGCATGTTTCTCGTCTCCGTCATGTTCATGTTCGCCGGCTCCGTCGGCTACATGAAATGGGGCGAACAGGTCGGCGGCAGTCTCACCCTCAATCTCGGCGATACCATGTGAGCAACTTCCTCGGATTCCCATCCGCTGGCGATGGGCGCGTGACACGCGTGCGTGACCAATTAAAATCTCGAAGATGTAGAAGACTTTGCCTATATGCTTGGAATAGCAAGCAGTCGGGTGTCACCGACTACGCAATACTCGTTGACAGCCCAAAACTGTTAGTATTGGTTTTTTTCTTTTTTGAAAAATATCAGCTCTAAAAATTGAGTGCATATGGATTATGAAACTAGGGAAGATATGCCGATTTAATCGATTTGCCACGCCCCCAGTAGACGTATCCAAAAATCTATCTGCAAGATTTTATGTATCTGGCTCTAAAGCTGAGCTCGCTATATAGAATAAAGCGAATTGCCACGCCCCCAGTGGGCGTATATTTAAAATTGTAGTACAAGAGAATATTTCCGCTCTTTCCGATTGATATTGACGACATATCACGGGCAAAGAAAATCTTCTCGTGCTTCGTGTCACGCGCCCATCTCTAGGCCAGCGCGCCCAGCAGCTCGCCTAACCCCCCCTTCCCCCTCCATTTTGCCATCCACACGAACACAGCCTGGCGCAGGCGGTCAAGCTGATGGTCTCGACGGGCGTCCTGCTCGGCTATCCGCTGCAGTTCTTCGTCGCCGTCCAGGTGATGTGGCCAGGCGCCAAGCAGATCTGCGGCATCGAGGGACGCTCGCTCGCCGGCGAGCTAATCTTTCGCTGTCTGCTGGTGCTCGTGACGCGTAAGTAAAACGTGGCTGGATGATTTGATTGGACATTGATTAACCCATACACATCGACTGTGCAGTGGCCATTGCGGAGCTGGTGCCCGCCCTGGGACTGTTCATCTCGCTGATTGGGGCGCTGTGCTCCACGGCGCTGGCGCTCGTCTTTCCGCCGGTCATCGAGCTGATCGCGTGCAGCGAGCCGAACAAGGGACCCGGCGTTTGGATCAGCCTCAAGAACCTCGTCATTCTGGTGCTGGCCCTGCTTGGCTTCTTCACCGGCTCCTACGAGAGCCTCAAGCAAATCGTGAAGCACTTTGGCGAGGAGGAGCTGCACTAACTCCAAATTTGTCAATCTACAATGAATGTACATTTTACCATATATATATACATATATAGTATATATATATATGTATGTGTATATATACTATATGTGTATAGTGCAAATGCCTTACGAACAATGTGTCGCTAAATAGCTTTAAATATCTATTTGTCTGATCAGCTGAATTATTTACTGTTTTTTTTTTATTCTTTTATAAGTATTAATAAATTGTGGAACGACGCGTCGTTTACCATCAACCCACAAATTCACACTTTGTTTTTTGTCCAGGGTATTTTCAGCTTTGTCGCAATTAAATATTTGCCTTATTTTTACGCATTTTTATTTTCAATATAACTACTTTACTGGGTATTACTTTTTAATATTCGTATAACTGTACAAAATATTATTTAGAATATCACTTAATTTAAAAAAATGTATTTATCTGATATCAGTTAAATAATATTGTCGCTGGTTGGACAAGTTTTCACTATAATATTTTCATTTAATAATTATTTTTTCATATTCAGTGCAATGTTAGAAATTATAAGAAATTTTAAAATACAGCATATACAAATTGACTGAATTGTATTAAATGGAAATCTCTAATAAATACTTTTAAAAATATGATTTAAAAATTTACAAATATAATATATAAAAACTGATACAAAAAATGCAACTTTGATTCTGATGATTTATTTTCATTAATTTCCAACGATAGTAAAAATGGAAAAACTGCCGAAAGCCTGAATCAGCGATTCCAAATAATAAGCGTGAAATATGTTATAAAAAAGCGTGTGATGAATTTATGGTACTTGATAATAGCTTAACTCGAAATTATCAACTTTCTAAAGAATTTATAGTGCACTACGAACTAGCAATAATAAGTAACATAGGAATCAGATCAGATAAAAATCAATTGGCACGATCCGGAAATTGTATGTAATTATAATTGATATGCATATATGGTACAAGAAAACACACACACACACACACACACAAGCGTCAATGGGCATTTGGTTAGCTAAAAGCCTTTGAAAATTATCTAATCCGATTCAAACTAAATTAATCTAAACGAAACCGTTTTGCCATTGCCCACAAAAATACAAACAAATTTATATAGATATGTGAGCCTCGGAAAATGCATGAATAATTCAGATGTGGCAAAAAGCGAAATTCGTGTTTCACTTTGTAGCAGGCACGAAGGCGTATTTAGCACGAGCCAAAAACAATTAAACAATAAACATAAATATCAAGTTTTTTGAATTAGAAAAAAGGAAACTAAAAAAAAAAATAATATATGTATGTCATTTTCTGTTTACACGAACTAGAACTCGTGTCGTGTCGTGTCGTGTCGTGCGACACGCGCTCATCTCTAATTGGCAATGCTGATGCTTCCGTTAATCATTTGGTTGTTGACTTATATAATCCAATTGTTCAATTCCGTAAACATCGATCGTTCGATCGATTGAACTTTACATTGATTGTCTATCAATATATATGCGCCATATTCGTGGAAAGTCCAAACGGCCAGAAGAGCCAAGTCATGAATTCCATGGAATTCATTTAACTGGCGCTACACACAATCACAACAACAACAACAACAACAACAGCAGTCAATTTAATGCCGTAAATTTCCATGGGCTCCAAGTGGGGGCAGCTGCAGGTGTAACGATCGATCACGAACTTGGTGCGCTTTTAAAATTCATGCTGGCCCGACGAACGGCCAAGAATTTGGTATATTGTCATGCCATCATTATCATCCATTTCCATTTGCGGTAGCGTTCGATCGGCACGTGCATAAATTGCGCATACGCCGCATTGTGCCGCACATCCTTGAACCTGAGACGTGCAATTGTCACGAGTTCTATTTCCATTTCCATTCGCAGTGCCCCACCCCCTCCCCCGCCCCGCGCTTTGTGCCTTGTCGAACCACTTCCTTCCTCTTACGTAAAGTATGCACCAGTTTGTTTTGGTTTCATTCAATCGCGCTGACATAACGAATCAGATACATACACTCAAAAAAAAACCTGGTATTAATGCAATAGAATTCATAGCGACATCGAATTCGCTGTTCAGTTTTCAGGAAAATTTCGTGGTTGAATTATTTTAATGAAATTTGAATAAATTCCAACAAAAAAAAAACAAAATCAAATGATATTAAAAAAATGATATACTTAAAAAAATCGCTAAATATTCTTACTGCATAAAGTTGAAAAAATTTAAAAAAAAAAGTTTATATAATATTCAACATTTTCATTAAAATAACTATAAAAAATAAATTTGTTCTAAAATAAAGAACTTTTGAATAAATACAAATTTGTATATTTTTCTCTGAGTGTATCGCGAATATTATAATAATAAAAGGGATTTAATTAATTTATATTTTATTTTATTTATTTATTTATTTAATTTATAATTTTAACGATTCCAACTAGTTTCTAAATTGTGCATAATAAAATTGATAAATAAAATAATAATTCGAATTCATACAACTTTTTACTAAAAAAGCAAAAACATTAAAAGTACAAGTTTTGAAATAAACTTGAAATAAGCAACCTACATTTTATTTAAATCCAATTTTAATCATTTAATAACGAGCGATCAATAAATTGTTTGTATTTATTTATGCTTAACTTTCAATTTTTTTATGATAAATATTGGCATATATCTGGAGCAGCTCAAAGAAGATTATTATTTCATTATTTATTGTTTACAAACTCATTTACCAAATAAAGTTGATGATTTTTTATATAAATTTACCTTAATTTTTTCTTGAATTTGGGCACCTTTTTTTTATTAATTAGTAAAGCAAATGTGTGTAATTAAAAAAAATTACGATAACTTATAATTAATGTGATAACAATATATATTATATATACTCAAAAATAAATAAATAAATAAATAAATTACACACTAAATTAATGTTTTATTGAACTATATGCACATGTGAAAAAAAGTGTAAATAATTTACCTTATGGCAATAAGTTATAAGTAATAAGCCTAATTGCATTGCTTAAAATCGTGTTGGAGAGCAATTGGCCACGAGCAACAAAAAACAAGTGAAGCTGCTCTAGTCGGGAGTGCCCGACTAGGGGATACCCTGACTGCCGTCTTTACGTGCATTTCATTGCATTTCACGCAAACTTTACTCATATTTTGTATGTCAAGTCTGTAGTACTTGAATTGTGTTTTTTTTTCTTTTTGGGGGTAAGTGGGGAGAGGTATCCAAAATTCAAAATATTTTTGTTGAAAAAAAGTTTAGATTTTTAGCGAGATCACAGGCGGAATACAGGATACTAAATCGACAATAATGTATATACTTTATGCGGTCTGAGGTGTCTTCCATCTGGCTGTTGTATACATTTGCATAAAACCATTATACCCCCTTCAGCCATTTCCAAGTGGAGCCTAATGAGTGGCTAAAAACCGATTTGAACAGCTTTGCAAATTGATAAGACGCTTTTAAGGCAATAGCAGAACAATTAGAGCTTTGAACAATTAAAAACTTAATTTAACAAACAGCATTCCAAAAAACAAAAATAAATAAATAATGGACACAGAACTGCATGTCAAGCGACCGCAGCAATAAAGTCGGGAGTAGAGATGTCCGCGTGTTGATTTTATCAAAGCAAACACGAAAAAAAAAATTTGGAAAATACACTGGGAGGATTTTGCCATATACATCTTATATATATATTAAGTAAAAAAAACACTTATAGAGATCATTATAGGAAGTGTAAACAAAAGAGATTTTTTTTCATTCCATTTTTAGAGTTTTTAAACAAATTGATAATTCTTGTAATTTATGAAATATACAAATTTGTATTAAATATTTTGATAATTTCTTCGCGCAAACGTGTTGAACGTGCAAATACCAAATTTGATTGATGAACGCGAATTCTCAATTTGGCGTCGTGCGTGTTCGCCGCACGGAAGAGCACACGACACGTGCCCAGCTCAAGTCGAGAGAAACAAACGCCCTCAAACAAGGTATGAAAGCAAAAAGCCGTTGACCATTATTGCTCAGAAGCACACTCACACACACACACACACATTGGCACACATCTGCGAGCACAACAGTCGCAGTCGCTTCGCCCGGGGACTTCACACGCTGCTCTTGGCCAATTCGAATATCATGAATTGAGTCTGGTTTGAGTTCTTGACGCGTCAACACTCTGCTAAAAAAATCGCTCAACGCACGCGCAACTTTCCAAAACGTTTTCCAAAAAAGTGACGCATGCTAAAAGCTCTAACGAAATAATTATAAATATATAAATAAATACAACAAAAATAAAATAATAAAAGCAGAGGTGTGAATTGATTTCCATATTGTTTTATTATCGATACATAACTGTGTGCGTGTAATATATATTTTTTTTTTTGTCCTTATCTATATTATGTTTGGCAATGTGCGTTAGTTAATACAGCCCGAGCAGATATTACCTATCTAAGCACTCCATATATATCAAGTACTTGGTTTATCCATGGCCAAGTTTTAGCAACTGATGTGATTTCCTTGATTAGCGCTGTCTGCCGATATCGTCACCTCCATTAATTGTATCTAAATCACTATATATAGTATATTATATGAAATACAGTTGCTGAAGTTCGCAAACAATTCGCGCCAAAAATGCCGTGTAACCAAAAACAACAGCTTTAGCATAAATAAATAAATGAATAATACAGTGCACAACAATTAAAGTGAAGGCAATTTTAAAAATAGAAGTATATCCATTAAAAAGATTTGTTCAGTTCACTCTAACATTTATCGTACCACCTAGACTTTTAGCAGTGTACTTAATTATACCTATGCAAGTGTGCTTTGATAAATAATAAAAGGGTGCTACCGACTGCCATACACTCTACCCACAAATAATTTGAGCCTAGCTCTAAAATTGCCCAAAATATATTAGGTGCGATCTTTAGAGGAGATCAGTGATCTGTCCGAAAAAATTGTATGCATCTCGCTTAAAAACTGAGGGAGAAATATCGATTTTAGCGCACTGCCACGCCCACTGTGGGGGCGTAGTCCCGCAGCTAAGAGAGAAACTTGAAATTCGCAATGTATTTAGTTTCTCTAATAGCCTTTTTTTAATTATCGATAGCCCACCCAGTTTGTTAAATCGATAAATATCGGTCTTTGGATCATAAGAGCTAAAAACACCAAATTTGGTATAACGGTTCTCGTATAGTTAACCCAGATCAAGAAAATTGCACTTTTTGGATACATATAAGATATCGATTATTGTGATTATCCCAGTTTAATAAATTAATTAAATTGTTAAAGCCAGCTTAAATAAATATTTTGTATAATAAACAAGTCAATCTGCATATAAACAAAATTTATTAGGACCAATTAACAAAGCAACATAAAAACTCATTTTAAATATAAAAAAAAACAAAAACCTTGAAAAAAATTCATTTTAATTGCAAAAAGAAATTAATTGCCTTGAAATCAAAACTTTAATCTGCTTTTAAACTTTTCATGGCTATAAGTATATATGTGTATATACATATATCATTTGCATATCAAAAACTATACGCAATTAAAAATCCATTCGTTTATCACATTGAATGTGAAATTCTCAAAGGTTTGCTGACTGAATTCAGTTCGCATCAAAAGCGGGCCAATAAAATTAATAATAATAATAATAATAATAGACCCGTCAGTTGGTTGTCATTAATTCAAGTTGTGCAAAAAACTGTGTGTGTTTTTTTTCAATTTTTTGTTTATGTTTAAAACTTGTACGACGCCTTTTTTGCATTTAAAAAAAACCTGTTTTGTTTTGTTTTGTTTTGGATTCAGTAAACTATGAAATGTAACAAAGGTGATAAATTACGCTGGTTCAAAGAGACTGAAAGATTGGTAATCCGGGTTGGTTTGGCGCATATTGAGGCTTATAACTGCTGAGATTGCTCAGAATATATTGAGAAACAAAAGGGTGCAAGAGTAGTTAGTATCTTTTTTTTTTAATAATTTTTAATTAATTATCCATTATGAATTTAGTTCATTTTAAATGTAAATGTTATTTAATATAAACTAAAAGTGAAATGCCGGCTTTCTGGGGTTAATACGCAGCGCAGTGTATTCTCTAGAATCTCGAACGTTGGCCTGCCTCCTTATCCTCTAATCTAAGGCACCGTTAACTCTGATATGGGCTCTGCTTTAACTCTCGCGCTTTTTGTTCTCGTCACTTTTTCACCTTCAATTGTGAACTTGTGCTTGAATCAGGCGCACGAAGCGAATAGACGCAGTTGAATAATTTTTAGTTGTTTGTTTGAGGCACCGTTAAGCAACACCGACTAACGCACGCTCTACCCTGCAACAGCAAGAACAACGCAACCAGGAGAAAGCCATCGAAGCTGGCGACATGGGCCGAACTTTGGAAATCACCAAGCCGGAACAACAACAACAACAACAACAGCAGCAGCAGCAGCAGCAGGAAAAGCAGGCTGATCGGGATGTGGAGGGCACGGTGAAGCGGCGGCATGCCACCAGCAATCTGGAGGCAGCCACACATCTGTTCAAGGGCAGCGTCGGCGCCGGACTCTTCGCCATGGGCGATTGCTTCAAGAACGGCGGCCTGATCGGGTCCACGTTGATGCTGCCCGTCATCGCGATCATGTGCGTCCACTGCGAGCGGCTGCTGATACGCGGCTCTCTGCTGGCCGTGGCCAAAACGCCGGGCGCCACCTTCTACGATTATCCGGAGACCGTTGAGAAGTGCTTCGAGTACGGGCCACGCCCACTGCGCTGCATGTCGCGTGCCATGAAGCTCATCGTCGAGATGTTCCTCTGCGTGACCCAATTCGGCTTCTGTGCCATTTACTTTGTGTTCGTCACGGAAAACCTCTACCAGGTGAGTCAGCAGAACAAGAACAGCAAAATTGTCAACTCTTTTAAAGTTTATGCCATTTGGATCCGATTGTGAACCTAGAAAGGTTTTCTTACACTACTTTAATTGCTAGGAAAAAAAAATAAATCTAACAACCATAATCAATTAAAATTATATGTTTACGATTCTAAATTTTGGAAAATTCTTTATTTTTTAAATGCATTTTATTTTAAATGCAGAACTTCTATAATAATTTAAAATATGGCAAAATAATTTACCCGATCAGAATATATTTTTAATTGATGTTTTGGTATTTTTATTACTATACAATTATAAATTTAAAAAATACATTCCTTTTCGAAAATATATTTTTATTTTTTGGAAAATTCTTTATTTTTTAAATGCATTTTATTTTAAATGCAAATTTAATCTAGACAAAATGTCTTCTATAATAGTTTGAAATATGGAAATTCTAGAATTCTGCATATTTTAACATTCTTCTCAATTTGGCTTGTTTTTCTATATTTTTTTATGTTTTTAATTGATGTTTTGGTATTTTTATTATTATTACACAATTATAAATTTAAAAAATACATTTCTTTTCGAAAATAGATTTTTATTTTTTGGAAAATTCTTCTTTTTTTAAATGCATTTTATTTTAAATGCAAATTTAATCTAGACAAAATGTCTTCTATAATAGTTTGAAATATGGAAATTCTAGAATTCTGCATATTTTAACATTCTTCTCAATTTGGCTTGTTTTTCTATATTTTTTTTACGTTTTTAATTGATGTTTTGGTATTTTTATTATTATTACACAATTATAAATTTAAAAAATACATTTCTTTTCGAAAATATATTTTTATTTTTTGGAAAATTCTTCTTTTTTTAAATGCATTTTATTTTAAATGCAAATTTAATCAGACAAATAGCCTTCTATAATAGTTTGAAATATGGGAATTCTAGACATTCTTCTCAATTTGGCGTGTTTTTCGACAAAATAATTTACCCGCTCAGAATATATTTTTAATTGATGTTTTCGTATTTTTATTACTATAAAATTATTAATATAAAAAATACCAATCTTTTCGAAAATACATTTTTATTTTTTATTTTTCTATTATTTATTTGTATTCCTTGCATCTGAGCCAATTTCAAGATTTAGCACCTGATATATTTGTATATGACATATTTCTCCTATTTTGCACAAACGCTTAGGTGCTGCAGCAGAACGGCATCGACATCAGCATGAGCATGGTCATGCTGATAACTCTGCTGCCGGCGATGATTCCATCGCTGCTGACCAACCTGAAGTACATTTCGCCGGTGTCGCTGCTGGCCAACTGTGCGCTGCTCTTTGGCCTGATTGCGACGCTGGCGATTGCGTTCTCCGATGGCCCGATGCCGTCGATAGCGGAACGGCATTATTTTACGGGCGGGACGCAGCTGTCGCTGTTCTTCGGCACCGCCCTCTTCTCGTACGAGGGCATCGCCCTGATCCTCCCGCTGCGCAATTCGATGCGCGAGCCGGAAAAGTTCAGCAGCCGGTTCGGTGTGCTCAACGTGACCATGTTGTTCATCACGGCCCTGTTCATCTTCACGGGATTCGTCAGCTACGTGCGCTGGGGCGAGGATGTTGCCGGCAGCATTACGCTCAATCTGAACGTGGAGGATGTGTGAGTACTTGCCAGATCCTGTTTTAAGCACAATTTTATTACATAAAATCGTGTTGGTATAAAACTTAATTATTTTTCAAAATTCACATAAATTTTTTACATACATTTACATAATTTATATAAAAACGTGAATTATATATAAATTATAAATCGTTGGCAGTTCAAAAAAGTAAAATCAAGCGTTTTATATATAAATATATCAAAATATAAAATAATGACAATTACAAAAAAAAAAACGAAAATAGTGTCGTAGAAGCGTTTCATATATAAATATAAATATAAAAAATATAAAATGACAATTTAAAAAATACAAAAATATTATAGTATAATAAAAAATAAAGTAATCCAAAACAACAAAATATTGTCATAAAATCAAAGATTTCATATTTAATAATTTAAATTAAATAATATAAAAAATTGACAATTTAAAGAATCAAAAATATTTCTTCAAATTGTGAATCGTGTTCGTGTCGTGCCGTCTCAGAAATATCGGAAACCTATTTAATATCTTGTGTACATTTATATATTTCTCCTAACTGTTTCGAATTCTTATCTATCTGCAGGATGTCGCAGGTTGTTAAAATTGTGGCCGCTTTGGGCGTCTTCTTTGGCTATCCCATACAGTTCTTCGTAATGATGAAGATTTTGTGGCCGCCCGTGAAGCGTGCCAATGGCTGTGCCCAAAAGTATCCCATCACCATGCAGGTGGTTCTGCGTTTCATCATGATCATGATGACCTGTAAGTTAAATGACAAAATTGATGCGCTATCGGCACTTTAATCCGTTCCGTTTGCTGTAGTCTGCGTTGCCCTGGTGGTACCCCAACTGAATCTATTTATCTCACTAATCGGCGCATTATGCTCAACATCGCTGGCCTTTGTTATACCTGTGATCATTGATTTCGTTACGCGCACACAGGTGCCGAAGGGACTTGGCATCTGGATCTATCTGAAGAATATCGCCATTTTGACAATCGCCCTGCTGGGCATTGTCACGGGCACCTATCAAAGCATTGTAGAGATTATAAGAGAGTTTCAATAATACGTTCTATTCGTATGCCCGTGTGCTTGCCAAGTATTTTGTAAATATGCTGTAATATCATGTGAATACCTTAGAACGTTACAATGTCCTCGTAATTTAAGCTTAATATCGATAAAGTGTATATTTTTTTTTTTGCTTTTGTAATTTTTTGTTACTAATTTTAAGTTGTACCTGCCGTGCTTATTTGTATGTGGCGCTATTATTTAATTGTCAACTATAAATTGGCTTTCAAAGAAACAAAACAACTAGATAAACAAAAACAAATATTTTAATAAATGATAATACATTGTCTTTTATATGTGCGATTATAATTTCAATTTGGCGCCTTACGTGGAAGTGCTTGCGGCATTTATCAACACTGCACGCAACGGCAAGCAGGGCTGCAGCAGCGTTCCTTAACAGTCTTCAATTTGATTTAACAGTCGAATTTAGGAATGCTTTACTGCCCGGGGCCGGACAAGCTCTTCTCCATGAACTTCTTTCGGGCAAAACATATCCACCATTTGTTTGGCTTATCATCTGCGGTATCGAACACCTTCTCGAGCACTCGATAGCCGGTCTCCTGGCGCAGCTGGAGCAGGTATTCACGCATCAGATCGGCATTATCCGGCTTCACATAGTGCGCGTTTAGCGGGAAGCCCGCATCGCCGGGTATATCGAAATTGGCAATGGCCATGGAATAGAGCTCCTGCCGACCCTGCTCCTTGCTCGCACATCGCGCCAGCCGCTTAAGGCACTCGGTTATGTAGAGGGTTATATAGATGAGCACACGATCCACCTCCGACTGCATCAAATCCAAAAAAAAATTAAAAAACCTGACTCTTACTGTGCATTCGAGGAGCCCTACCTTAACCTCGTATGTGCGAAAGAAAACGTTCGCTTTGAAATAATACAGTGACTCATCGATGATGTCGTTATCAGCATTAACACTGGGCGCTGGCCCTCGTACTTTGGTGCGTAGCGGCAAAATGGCCATGTTGCCTACCTGCCGCTGGAATTCTTCGATTTCCGAATGATACGCCTACGAAATAATGGTAAACAAAGCCAGGAATTACATTTGGAAAATTCAAATTTTGTGTCGATGCGAGCCTCCATTCAATTATTACCCATTATTACTCATGAATCGTTTGTCATGCGATTTTATGCAATTGCGATAAGTTCAACTACTTACTGGCATTTTTTGTTTCTGAAGGTTTTTAATCAACTGAATTTTAACATCAAAATCAACTGAATTCAAGTCTTTTCTTTTATCAACTGCACTTGTTTTTATACGGTAAATACTTCAGCCCTGCTTATATCGAAAAATCAGTTATCGAAATGTTTGAAGTTTGACGTAAGACGTTAAGGTTGTCGCATTAAATTCTGTCACTTTTATTTTTTTTATTTGCTCTCTTTTTTTTAGGATTTATAACCAGCTGAATTATTATATTAACTTAAAATCTTTTATCTTTTATATCGAAAGAATAGCTATCGAAATGTTCGAAATTTGACGTAGACGTTATGGAATATGTTGTCGCATAATGTGCTGCTAATGTTATTTAACAGTGTGAACACAACAGCTTGGCTATTTTCATGTAAAGAACACACGGTCACATTGAGCGCACGTTTTGTATGCAACAAATGAAGAAGAAAGTGAAAACAAAGACCGCAACGCTGCCCAATCCCGTGGAAAGCGATGGGGAGGTGTTGTCGGAACCAAACAAACAAGATCCAAATGTCAACACAGATGAGAACAGTGACGATGACGAAATGGATTTGGCCAACTTCAAGGCCAGTGCCAAAGGAGTCGTTCAGCCCAAGAAACGCAAGAAGGGCATCATTTATATATCGAACATACCGAAGCATATGAATGTGACCCGCCTGCGTGAAATTCTCGGTGAATTTGGCAAAATCGGACGTGTCTATTTGCAGCCAGAAAAGAAGCCGGGTGAGTAGCAGCATCAGCAGCAACACGTGCAACGACCGCAACTCAAACCAACTCCTCATAGGTGGCGACAAAAAGGCCAAACATCACAAACGGAAACGCTACAACATCCACTTTACCGAGGGCTGGGTGGAGTTCGAGTCGAAGCGTGTGGCCAAGCAGATTGTGCCCTTGCTGAACAACAAGCAGATTTCGGCTCGCAAGAAGTCGCAGTTCTTCGACTCGCTGTGGAGCATGAAATATTTGCCGCGCTTCAAGTGGGTGCACCTAACCGAGCGCATGAACTACGAGCAGGCCGTGCACAAGCAGCGCCTGCAGACGGAGGTGTCGCAGGCGCGCAAGGAGACGACGTTCTTCCAGAACAATTTGGACAGGAGTGAGCACATCAAGAAGCTGGCGAAGAAGGCGAAAAAGCTTGCCAACAGCGAGAACGCAACGTAGTAGAACAATTGTACATACATGTTTTTTTTTTCAATAATAAATATAAGTTGGCGCTAATGGCGCTGTTCATTTACATCAATCGGTCTTTTTGCGTTCGTTTAGATGATTTTTGCGTCGGTGGTGGACTACGTGACTGATTTGCGCATACGAACTCTGTTAGTTTTACGTTGTGCCTGCTTGCAAAGCTCTGTGAAACTTACCAAGCCTAGAGTGCCATCAAAATAATACAACAACAAAAATGTGTAAAATAAAAAACCAATTTAATTGTTCTGCGCCACGCGCTGTAAAATGAATTCAAATCATTTTCCATGCGCTCATTTTACAAACTGTTAACCAACTGTTGCGCTCTCCGAGAGCCTGTTAACTTAACAGCCGCTTGTTTTATTTTGATTCAGTCGAATAACACTCATTGAACGGACTAGCGCAACGGCGTCTGCGTGCGTTTGCAATTATTATTTTTTTTACAATTTGTTTTTCTATTGTGCATTGAAGCCTTGTTTTGATTAAAACTAGACGAAAAGTGGTGAATTTCAGTGTCAACAAATACAAATCAATGGCGTCGACTGTTGTCAAATTTTAATACAGTGTTGTTTCTGCGGTTTTACAACGCCAAAAAAGTAAAGTAAACTCGTTTACCAACACACACACACAGAGTTTGTGTTTGTTTGCATTTGCTTTTGCTTGTTGTGCGCGGCATTCAGATGTTGATTTTATAAAACATCTACGTAGAAAAGTTAATAGACAAAATAAAATAAAGAACCAAATAAAATTCAATGCATTCCTATTTGCCGCCAATAAAAACAACAACCACCACAAGAGCCAAACAACGACGCCAACGCTGGCAACGCACAGCAACCACTACAGTTAGTAAACTGTAGCAACAGTTGAGGCGGCAAAAGGAAAAAAAAACAGCGTGAAAGGTATGTACCACACAATATGAATGCAAATGCACTGACAATACGTTCACGCTCACAAACATATGCAAGCGTCGGCTTCCAAGCTGCGACTGTCCAATGAAATTAGCTGCAAACGCGCCCACGACAATAATACGTATAACGGCATCAAAAGCTGCGTCGCTGCCTGCAGGCGGCTGTCCCAAGGCCCAACGCCCTTGACAGCTGCGACGTCAGCAGAAACTCAAACGGTGAAATGCAGCGAGAAAAAAAAAAAAAAAAAAAAAAAAGAAAAGAAAAGGCAAAGGCATCCCAATCAAATGGAATTTAGCCGGTTTCCATAAAAGCAGACAAACGGCCAGACGACGACAACGTTGTCGGCGGCGGCAGCACACAATTCTCAAATGAGAGAGCGTCTCGCTGCAGGAGTTATTAAAGACGCCGGCAGAGACAGCAGCAGAGACGTCGCAATTTTGTTTTGGGTTGGGTTTCTGCTTTTGTTGCGACTTTCGCAGGCCAAGAAAGTGCCATCCTTTGCCCAAGAAATGGGTGAAGTGGGCTGCAGTAACAACAGCAGCTGCACAAAGGCAAGGCGAGCTTTCATAACAGTTAAAAAGTTTACTATATTTGATTTTAACTTTAATGTGCCCGGCAACACAGTCCACTTAAATTCCATATGCCATATTAATGGGACAACAACAATTACGAACTAACGATACTCCCATTAAAATATGTTAATTTTCTTTTTAAATTGAATAATAACCTAAATACAACAACAAAAATGAATGAATGAAAAAAATAAGATACATATTTTATTATTTGCTTGAGAACTTGTTCTTTTGTTCAACTTTTTGTGGCTTTTTTCACCTTTTTGCACCATTTTTTTTTTTTTTTTTTGTTCCAAATTCTGAGAGCTTCGTTGAAAACGTTGAGAAACACAGAAAGGGAACATAAAATAAGGTTCAAGCGAGCGTTTGACTTTGGCATAGTGACGCTACCCTTTGGTGGGATGCACAGTTATGTCGCTGTCTGGAAAGCACACGCGGGTTGTATTCAGTTATTCCAATTATTCCAAATAAACAAGTGAGAAGCTCGAGTCGGAAGCGCCCGACTAGGGCATACCCTAAACCCTATCTCCGTCAATTCCTTCGGAATTCCCAGCTTCTATCCGTTCGTATTAATCTCGGAATTTTCGTTTCGAAATCTTAGCTTGAACATCATTCGAAAGGTTTTCAATTAGTTTTCGGCGCTTGTTTTGATTGAATTTAACATGACGTGTTCTCGCTAATTTATGGCCAATGTACACTATTTTCCTGAAGCAATCCAATCAACAATTCGGCTATTTCATTTGCATGTCCACGTCTATATGTACATGTACATATAGTATAATAGCCCACACTTTTGTAGCAAATCTGAAATACAAATTTATACCAGCTTGGACTTGATTTTGCATAAAATGCTTTTAATTTTTGTTTTATTGCCGTTTTTTGTTTTTGCCACGCTTTTTGGCCAGTGGGTTGGGCCTCACACCATCCATTCCCAGTGTCTGCGGCGACGCCTGCGCTGTTGACTTTGATTCAATTTGCGCAGATTTACTCAGATGAGGGTTTTATAATTTTGTCATGAAGTGTGCAACACTTAAAAGCAGACATCAAGGCTGCTAACTGGTTTTGATTTTCGAAAATCATTAGCTGAACCGAACCAGTTCAGTCGAACCAAACCATTTTCATTTTAAACAATTGTGTGGTTTATTTATTTGTTATCAAACGTTATGCAATTCAAATAAATAAAATAAAATAATTTAATTTCTTTTCAGAAATAAATAAATAAACATTCAATTAAAACTATAACAATCGAAGCAAACTGAACTTCGCAGAAGAAAATGAAATTAAACTGACATTTCTATGATTTATTCCAAATAACCTTCATCGCATATAATTCAATTAAATTCTTTTTATTGCTATATTTCTTATGTAAAGCTATATGTGCATGTCTGCAAGAGTATTTAATCTTCCACATACCGAAAGTCTCTTTCGGGTTTTTTCTTGTATGCCTTATATGAATATGATGTTTGTTTGGTATTTATTGTGGATCACATAAATAAATAAATACATAGTATATTGTATGAATGTATTTAATTAGCATTTATGGCTTGTATATGATTTAGTTGCGCAAAAAAAAAAGAAGTAATTTAAACAATTTTAAACTCAACACACAGTGGCTGTCATAATTCTGCAGTCGGCGACTGTGGCACTTGCAGACCAGAGTGTGCCACACCAACGTTGTCATCGCCATCATCGTCATCATCATCATCATCGTGTTCATCGTCATCGTCATCCGCTTGCCATTAGGCAGCTCGTATAAACATCAACGGTGCAAGCCGCAGCCAAACGATTGCCAAATGCAACTTGTGGCAGATGACAATTTTGACAGTCGGACAAGTGGACAAACAGACAACAGATGGGCCACAGTGTGCGCTAAAATTCTACCGCTTGCCATATGCAAAATGTGTGCTGGCACAAATTCTTGCTTGCCCTTGCCAATTATTTACATATGTTTGAAGAACTAAAACACATATATATCGGCATATATGCATGTGCATAAACGCCAACTGCGTACTGTGATATTACCTTTGAATTCAAAAAAAAAAAAAAGAAAAGAAAACGTCACTTAATGCTAATTGCAAAGTTCCACAAACACATTTTGTTTACATGGGAATTTATGTTTAATTTAAGCATACGTAAAGTAATTAATAATCGCATGTCAATATTGACAAGAAATTTATCATTAAATTATTAATATTGTTATTGAACGTTAGGCAATTATTTTCTTAATTTTTTTTATTATATACATATGCAATTACACGTATTTAAGTCCATTAAGTTTTTCCGAGCTTCACATTGCAATTCATCAAAAAAAGTGTTGAATTAGTTTTTACCGGGAATTTATCGTTACAGTCCCAGTAATTGTGCATTAATAAAGCAAATAAATACTTCAATTTCTTTAGTACGAAACGATATTGTTTGGAAAATAGTTTATTATTTAAAGGAAATGTTTACTTTCGTTTGTAAATAAAAATGTGAAAAAAATGATAACTAATAGATCCAAATGAGAAATGGATTTATGTTTCAAATACATATAAATAAATCTCATATGACTTTTAAAATCCTCAACTTACTTGAACAAAGTCTAAGTTGGGTTTATGCAAATTGCAGAGAAAGGCTATATTTAGTATAGAAAGAAAATCGAGTTCTTTGGAAGTTCCATTGAAATCTGGCTGTATCTGGCTGCCAAATATTCTCCCGCCTAGAACAGTCTTATTTGCATTGTTGCCCACATTGAATACGCAATTTAACTGCAATTCGAGTACTCTTTCTGCATCCCTTTTTTTCTGCCATACAAAACTGTGGAGTGGATGCATAGAAGTGCATCAAGTGCTCAAGTTGCATGATGGTTTTATTTTTTTATTGCGAACTGGCATGCCTCAGAATCGCACCGACAGACGTCAACGCCAGCGCTTTTGATTGTTAACTCGTTCTACGAATCGGAATCGGAATCGGAATCCGAATCCTCAGTCTAGAGCCCCGAGTGCAGATGCACAAAGAGATTGTGCCACATCAAATTACAGTGAAACAAGTTGAGAAGTTGCAAGCGCAGACTTTCGACTGCGCGCTACACTGTTCCCATCGTGCAGAAAGAAAAGCTGTGAGAATTTCTGACGCTTATTCTAAGGCTCTCTCCCCTTCGAATAGTAATTTTAAAACTGTTATAGATACATGTTCCACACACTTGTTGCCTTACTTGAATTTATGAAAATTGCATAGAACGGCGATATTTAATGTGGAAAGGGATTTACGATATTCTCATGATTAGGTGTTTCACTTAGAATTGATTTTATTTAAAACAAAAGCTGATAGACGGAGATAGTAATACTGGATATTTTATAGTCAAGCACTCTCGTCTAGACCACTTTTATTTGCTTTGTTACACAACCAAAATAAACTACTTCGTCGCTCGCAAATTTTTAAAACTATTTAAACTAATTTTATATACTTTCAGATATTACAAATTTCATGAAATTAGAATTCGCATTTTTTAATTTTATTATTTACTGTTACCTAAATAAATAATAATAAAGTTTGTTCTAATTATCGATCGAGCAATGCATACGCTCCTTTTTTCCCTGTGGCAACAGAGTATTAAAATAATGAGATGACTGTCAAGAACTTTTGTGGAATTTGCTTACATTGCATTTACGTATTCATATGTATACAGATACATGTTTATGTGTGTAAATACACCCATGGTCAAAACTTTCCTTTCTCTTTAAATATCTTTTATTTTATTGCAAATATTTGTAATTTATTTTGTTTATACAACTATGTATAGAAATCATAGTAAGAACTAAAAATAATAAGTACACTTAGTTATAGTTTAGCGTATTCCTTACGGGATACTGTATATTCGGCTTTAGTGGGTCCTTCGTTTTTGGACAAAACCAAATAATTCGCTTCGTTTTTTTTTTGAAAAACTAATTTCTAATTTTTTGCTTCAACTCATTCTAAAGAATTTCAGGATAGTCATATTGTTGCCCCAAAACCTGATGGTATAATTAATTCTTCCAAGTAAAGCTTTTAAAACTATACAGAGGATACTATACAGAGGATATTGAGCTTGTGAAATATCCTTGCTTTTTATTCACGCTATTGAAGCTACAGACTGATACGCCCACGGGGGCGTGGCAAATCGATAAACTATATATCTCACAAAATTTTTCAGGCAGATTACTGAGATCGTTCAAAAAATGATTTGGCCACAAATTAAATGAATATATAAAATATAATTAAATTAAAATCGATATTTTCACCACCATCACATCTTGCAAACAATTCGAGCATTATTTTTGATGTGTGCACATAATGTTGGGGTAATTGTTTTGGTTGTTATTCCGCTGTGAACGAGTATTGCGCGGTCGGCTACGCCCGACTGCAGTGTTCTTGTTTGGTTTGCTGCTGCTCACCGTGCGCAGTTAGAAAGCGGCGCTTTTGGTAAACGTAGCTGCCAATTGGCAGGTCACACGGTGCTGCCAACCGAATTCAAATGAAATGCCTGCAATGTTCTCTCTTTTCATGTGTTGCTTTATTTTACATGTGTTAGTGTGCGTGTGCCTGTCTGGCCTTACTGTATGGGTTTTATTTTACTTTGGCTATTTTTTATGTGTTTTTCCATTTCACACTTCTTTTTATGCGCTGCACGTTTTGTGCTGTTGTTGTTGTTGTTGTTGTTGTTGTCGATGTTGTTGTTGCAGCTGTGCGCATTTCTGCCTCCCGGCTGCATCGTTTTTCCATTGAGGGGGGAATCTTTTCGACAGCAACCAACAACAGCAGCGCATTGCCAATAACGGTTTCAATGCGTTCATTGGCACCAACTACCCGCCAAAGGCCTTGGCCATTTGCATCCGAGAAAACGCACAAACCGGACGCACTTTGTCACCCGCCGTCACACAGATCTTTAATGGCGCGTCGCGACGTGCGAGTGTGCGAGTGTGTGTGTGTGTGTGTGTGTGTGCACATTTAGAATGTGGCGACACCTTTCCCGGCTGCTCCCAATTCAACTTCTTGTCGCGCCGTCCAAACGGCATGGCCATAAACGCATATTCATAATGACAATAGCCGCAGCATAAAAATTCAAGTATGTTAACGAAATAAGCACATGTACACACGCACATATGCATACATACATATATGTATGTGCATATATATGTAGGCATAGGTATACACGTAACAGCCAAATAGGGCGCTTCCGTTTTCCGGTTGCTGTCATCGTGCTGTCATTGTGCAAAATAACAGCGAGCAACAATAACAATAACAACAACGGCAACAACAACAAATATTAATCGGCCCTAATTTATGATAGGGCACCGAGTACAGTGAATGCTCTGTTGAGCGAACACCCACGCTGCTAGTTTTCTCAATGCATCCGAATTTGCCATTCGATTTATCGATAGAGAAAAAGGGGGAAAAAGTCGAATTGGATTTTACTTACACTTTGACAGCTGATTTTTTTTAGTGTCTGCTTGAAACTTGATCTTAAATTTAAAATGCCATTTTATATTTATGTAAATAATAGAGTATTAAAACCACACACAATGGAACAGGTGCTGAAAAAGATCGAGTCAGAGTTATTAATAAAAAAAACCAACAATAAGAGCATAGAACTAAAAAGGATACAATGTGATATAGGAGTGAATTAAACTGACATTAAAAAATAAATAAAAAACGTATGAATATTATAGATGGGCTTAATTGTTAGCATAAAATTAGATTAAAGCGTATTCTTCAACCTGATTAGTAAATAAAAACCAATAGCGGACTGGTCAATAAATTTATGCCAAATTAAGTTAAATGCTACCTTAACTGGATGTTAAAATATCGACCCCAAAGCAGATGTCCTAAAATGTTTTTATATTTTTTCAACTGAATATTTGTATACTTTTCTCTTCTAGCTAACAAATACAAAACAAACAAGATTTTTTATTACCATTTTTTTTTTTATTTTTGTATATTTTTCAGTAAAATGCAAATGATAAACGTTCCAGAAATAGTTTATGCACAGAAAAAAAAAACTAATTCAATACAAAAAACAGCTTGAAAAAATAAGAGAAATTGGATCTCGAGTAAAATTGAACGGCAGAAGGAGATGTCCGCCCAAGGGAACTGTCCGTTGGCAGAGCGTTCACTGTAGTGCGTGGAAAGGAAGGAAGGGGGGGTAACGCATGAGTTCGAAGACCTCACGCATATGGCGTGGGGGTTGTTCGGAATTGCTGTTGTTATTGTCGCTGCTGTTGGAGCGGCAGACGCAGCCTTCGGATTGTCTTGCTTTTAATTAAAAACGCAGTCGCATTCGCAGTCGAAACCAATTGAATCAATAGACTTCACTTAACATTCACGATTGTGCTGTCTACGCCCGCAAAAGAGCGCAGCAGTGCTGCCAACTTGCGCGAAACCAACCAGCAGAGCACCATGGGGATGTTGGAGCGTTTTTCGGGCAAAAAATATGGTTCACAAGTGTTCACAATAAACAAATTTTTCTGTTTAATACATTCGAAATAAATCAATTAGCCAAGTTATATATCAGACATTTTAACAGAATCCAAATCTGTTAGAATAGCAGCTGTTAAAAATAGCTGTTGCAAACTAAATATCCGCCTTAAATTATTTGAATGTTTAGTAAATTAAAAATACTTAAAGTTTTAATTAAATCATTTTTATGGCAGCATTTGTTAGATACGCGGTTGTTTGTACTAGTAAGTAAGTAAGTTCTAGTAAGTAAGATACAAATGACGGGGAATAATATTTAATATAACATAACTGGGTTTTTCACCCGATCTTTACGAAATGTAAAAAAAAGTTGAGATTCATCAATTTTTCAAAAATTGTTACCAAATAAAACTCCACTTAATCCAAAATTTTTGAATGCCACAAAAAGTGTTCAAATTTCCCATAGTGCAGGAGAGACAAGTGCGCACAATGCGGTGAGTAAGCGCAGGCGCGCGCGCTCTCTCTGGTCTTTTGTTCTTGTTGCGCACGCACGCACGCACGCACGCACGCATGCACGCCAGCGTTTTGTAGCTGCCATTATGGTTACATGTGTATGTGTACATATTTGCAAGATATTTGCATATTTACGTGCGCTTGTTGTTTTTTTTTTTTTTATTTTATTTCGTTGCCTCCTGCTCATTAATGAAGTCATCTAGTTAAATCGAGTTTTACCCCACGCTGGCAAAGTGCCGTTTGACGATTGTTAAAAATACAAGTGCCTTTGTTGTTGCCGTTTTCAGTTGATGACATCAGCAGCTGAGCCCCAGCGCAGCGGCTGCGTTTAACATTTGCATTGCGCATTTTGCATTTTGCACAGTTATTGTTTGTTGCATTACACATAACAATACACAAACAAGAGAGAGAGAAAATGGGAGAGAGTGAGAGCGAATGAGTGTTAGGGGGTGGTAGGGTGGCGGTGAAGTGGTGAATACGCGTAAATGATGCCCTATTGTTATTGCTGTCAAATGATAAACAGTTACTTCAATTGAACTCAATTTGAACAGTGAACTGAGTCAGGCAGCGGACGGCAATTTCGAGAAACGTCGACAGAATTTGTGAGCTAGTGTGTGTGTGTGTGTGTGTGTGTGTGTGTTAATTAGATTTTCGTCATCTTGAGAGGGCACTCGAGTGGCAGCGTTGTGATTGTTGCTCCTTAACATATTCGGTAATGTGGCGAGCTATAAGCATAATTAACAAGCCACTTAACACACGCACACACTCACACGCATTCTTCACAATTCACACACAGGCGTGCAGACATTTAAACAGCTTCATTTTTTTGACAGTTTCAAGTGGCGCCCCCACAGTTAAACGTTAGCGGGAAATGTGTGTGGTTGGGGTTAATACGTTAATGTCCACGACGGAGCGATCTAGAATTTATGTCAAGCGCAGTTTCGTTTTTCGGCGCTGCAACGAATGAGCGCTATTTAAGAGAGTGTGACGTCACAATTTTGCTTTATCTATATTGCATAGAAATTGGCACGCGTTAGATATATGTATATCTAGCTTGTATATAATACATGAGAGCTAAAATTCGCCGCTTATATGATTTTCAGTATAACTAAGTCCGAAATTTACAAGTTTGATAAAATAAAAAAAAAATATCGAGTTTTTAATCGACTATAATATATAGTGATCCGATTTAGTGATTTAGATTCGTGTAGTAAAAATACGGAGCTATTTTAGTCGTTATAAAACTTAAAGCGCACACAAATTTGACGTTGCGTGTGACGTCACAATGCTAAGACCGCATAATTCATTGCATAACCTGTGGCTCTCTTAATCGTGGTAAATACCCACATATATATGTATGTATGTGCATGTGCTTGTGTGCATGTCACACAAAACCCTTTGACAACAACAGCAAGTGCAGCTCGTTAATTTTAACACGTTTCACACACACACATACAAACTCAATTGCATACATTCGTATGCAGCTGAAACTTCCCCCCGTCGATATGTACATTATTATTCTGAACTTTTTCCTCGTTCTTCATTGCACGCACGCACGTACAACGGGATATTGCAATATGAATTTAACACTCTCCGCGTCGCTGTCGGCGCCACTGCTGGCGCTGCTGCCTGACTGACCTTCGCAATCCATAAAAAAAAAATGATAATAAAGAAACGCACGCGAATAAAATCGCATGCGATTTTATTTAGATTTGTCGTCGACCCCAGTGGCCTCAAAAGCAAAATAAATAAATAAAAAGCTGAAATAAAATATAAAAAAATGTATTTTTTATATTTTGGCTACGCTGCTCTGCCCATGCTTTTAATTCAAATTGCGCAGTCTGTGTAGGTAAATGTTTATTTTTATTAACATACAAACATAATTATAAAAACATTGTACACGTCGTGTACTTTTCGTAATTGTGTCCGCCATGTGTCACATTTTATTTGTGGCTAATGTGTACGAAAAAACTAGTTTGCATGTCTGGCCCAAAATGCCATCCACAATTTGGCTGCCGGCCCAAGGCAAGCCCCAGATCGGCTTGCAAGCTGGCCCTCTCTCTCTCTCTCTCTCTCTCTCTCTCACTCTCTCTCCTGTTCACTCCTACCAGCCAGTGATTGTGAAAGGAATACACGGAAATGAAACTGCAAATGTCTTGGCAGCTTTCAAGCTCAGCAGCTGAGCAGACTTTCCAGGCAATTTCCAACGCAACTCAATATAAATCAGTTAGAATTGCCAGCGGTCTCTGAGAGTGGAGGCGTTGAAGTGGATAGGAAAGCCAGCGAGCTTTAATTGGAAGTGAAATCGAGCAATTAATTGATGCTCCAAAATGAACTCAGAATTAGTGTACGTAAGGTCCACTTTTGCAAAAGCCCACACCGTGCCGATCCACTCCAAATGTTTGACATACTTTTTGCAATCCAATGACAACTTGAAAAAAGAAAACCGCTTTATTGGAATCTTTTGCGGCAATGCGATCCACATACACACACACACACACATAGCTTCCTGCCCACATTGTTAGGTTAAGTCAAGGCAAATATTTTGTCTTAACAGGCAAATTCAATTAGCGAACGCTTTAAGACCGCCCCCCTCCCCCCTCCAGATTCCCAGTTGCCAGCGAAACGAGCTGCGGCGTGGCACGAAATGAAAACAAACACAAAGCCAAATTATATGACAGCCAAAAAGCAGCGCTTGCCAATTGAAAATACGAGTATTGACAGTTGGTGCGCTAATGCGTCTCATTTGTGTTTACATACACATGTGTATGCCAGTGTGTGTGTGTGTGTCATCCCGTTCGCCTGCTTGTTCCAGAATCACCTCTGCTACTCCCCCTCCCCCTTTTCGGTCTGTCGCCCGCACTATCATATTATTGAAACGGTGTTTTTCGCTTTCAAGTTGGATACACAGCTGTGTTTGCGCTCTATAAATAAAGACAACTAAAAATGGCAATGTATGGGTTTTCATTTTCCTGTAATGTTTACGACCATCCCCTGCCAACGAGCGAAAGAGCGGGCGCATCTGGAATGACTGAGGGAGCGAGGGAGAGGGAGAGGGAGAGAGGAAAGCGCGACTGCAGCGAAAGCAAACAATTTATCAGCTCTCTGGATGGGATGTGCCATGGGTGGCCATGGGCTCCCTCCCATTGGAGGGGCTTGCTCTACATAAGCTCTGGCATTGGCAAAAAAGGAAACGTTAATTGCGTTGACGCTTTCTGTTGACGGTTTGTCTCATTGTTTGTTTGTTTGTTTGCTCGCCCTGACACTTTGATGTCTTTCTGTGGTTTTTGTTTGTGACTTTATTTTTATCAAATTGCCGCCAAGAGATTCCGAGTGTTCAGTCATTGCCGCCACCCCCTCGCCCACCTGAATTGTGACCAATTCTCAGGTAAACCAGGCAGTTCTATAAATAGCTTTGTATAATGAATTTTAATTATTAGTTCCTATTTTTATTAATTTGTATTTTTTAATTTACTAAACTTATCTTCATTATGAGTATTTCGTGCGCGAAACGTATTGCTGCAAGTCTGGAATTTTGTATACCCTGCACCCATTGGAAGAGGGTATAATGAAATCAGGCAATAACTTAATAAAGTACATATATTCTTTACACATTTACTCAACTTATCGGAACAGTTATAGATTATTCAGGTATAATTTTAAAGCTATTTAGAATCATGTTCCAATTGGTATTCAATTTAAGATTTCAACGTAGCACCAATTATCTTATTAGCATTATTAAAACTGCCTTTAAAGCTCTGTTACGAACTTGTTCAGGATAATATTACGATAAACAAATTTAGCTTAGCCTGTCATGCATTTTTGTACTACATTATAGAAACCAGATCGGTTTGTCTGTTTATTATTCACATGCCCAACTCAGAGTATAGACAGCAAATTTGACAACTACGTATAATACCGACATATGTTCATATACATATAGACAGATCTTAGACCTAATGAAACTTGCTTCATGAGCGGATGCTGTTGTTGTTGTTGTTGCGTATCTCAATAATTTCTTTTCATTTCTTTTATCTTATCTGAATTAAACAAACTGTTGATGCCCCATTTAAAACAAGTCGGAAGTGCGCGACTAGGAGATACCCTGTACCCAACTGCGAGCTGCCCTAATGAAGAGAATCCATCGCTGAATGACCTCAACATTTTTTTTTTTTTAAGAAGTGCAAGGCCTTACGAAAATACACGAAACGTAGTTTAACGATTCACTCCTCACTATATTTGGCGGTATTCCGGAAATGTAGCAAGATATTGAAAAAGAAAGTGATAAACTTGTTCTGCGTATGGCATATGACAATCTATAGTCGAATATGTCAAGGCACTTGTTGCACGACACCAATATGCCCTTGTTGAACGGGTACAGGGTGTAAAATGAGGGAAGAGCTATAAAACACAGGGCCCGCAATTGCTTTTCCTAGTCGTGGAATCTATCTGCACATGTGATGTTTTGTTCATATTGTTGTTGTTATTGTTATTATTGCAGCAGTTCTCTGACTCATTTGCCTGCTCATTGTTAGCCTTTTCTTGCTGTTGACTTCTTTGATTATTCATTACACATCTTGGCGCTTTTGATGTCTGCCTCACTGCTGCTGCTGCTGCTGCTGCTGCTGCTGCTGCGCTGCCCGCTGGCTGAATGCCCGAGGATGACGCCGAAGTTGACGTGCCGCGCGCATTGATGCGCGGCATCGTTTTTAAAAAAAAAAAACAAAGAAGAAGGCGATCAAAATGCATTTCGTAATGTTTATTATAATGGGCTATAAATATGGAAGGTGGGAACGATGCAGTGGCCAGTTGTCAATGCCGGGCGGCAGTCTAGACGAAAATGGAAAGTGCGCCATGGAAGAATCACGCGAGGCTGCGAGTTGTGTGTGGATCGCATGCCGTGATCTATGTACGTATGGGCACACTGGACATTTCTTGGCGAGCAAATACTAGAAAGCTTTTAAAGCGAACTTGACAAACTTCTGATTGGATCGTAAATAATGAATGCAATCCAGCCGGGCTCGTATGTAATTGCGCTCCACACAAGCCGATTCACATGCGTTCCACAAGCAAAATATTACACAATCAAATTGTTTAGAGCTTAACGCAATTACTTCACATATTGTCGTACATAAACGTTGACTGACCGATTGAGCGCCGGTGTGTTACACACGCACACACGCACACACACACACACACACACACACGCAGTTGTAACTGTAATTATAACACGCGCAACAACAACAACAAAAGCAGCACACAACGCTGGCTGATAATGTTCCCGCGAAGTCAAGCGGGGCGAAATCGTTGACAACAACAACAATGCCAGCACATTGTGGCAACTGAAAATGATGCGTGTCCAATGAAAACTTTATCAGCATAAAGAGGCTCGCAGCATGCTCTCATTTCTTGCTTATCCATACAGTTGGCCCACATACCAAGCACACTCACAGACACAAATACATAATGTAGATGATGATGATGATGATGACGATGATGAAGCTTAATCGCATTGCCATTGCTTTTGCTTTTGCTGTTGACTTCGCTCTTCCTCCTTCCCGCTCTCTAATGCGCTCTCTCGACCACTTTTGGTGTTTATGACCCAATTTGGGTTTTGGAACGTTTCGTAAACGGCGCCACCGTAGCCATTTCCGCGCCCAAAAATAAAAGTGAAAACTTTGAAATGCGTGTGTGTTTGCTCGCTCGCTTGCTGTCTGCCCCACTGTCTGTGTGTGTGTGTCTGTGTGTGTGTGTGTCTGTGTTATCAAACATTCCCGCCGCATTCTTCATTTATTTGCCCAACGACGCGTCGTTGATTGATTAGCTTTCCAATTAATTTCCTATGAGCTGCAGCGATCTGGCAACGCCGCTGCATCAAAATCCACAACAGCTGTTAAAACGCGCGCGCGCCTGCTCTCTCTTACGCACGTGCCTGCTGACGCGTGTCTCGCAGCAACAACAACATCATCATTTGAGCGCAGACAGAGAACGTCCGAATGCGACTGTGCCTGTGTGTGTGTGTGTGTGTCCTGCCCACCTAAAAGGAAACGAAACAAAACAAAACAAAGGCAATCTACGAAGCAGCTGCACTCGCTGCGCATGCGTGCATGCGTGTATGCGTATTTGTGTTTGTGTGTGTGTGTGTGTTTGTCACCGGCGTCGGAGTTAACGGCGACATCGCCTGCAGTTATCTCAGTTGACAACTTCACGCCTTGACAAATGCACGCGCTCCGTCACTTTGTCGTTCGCCCACGATTCGTATTCATATTAACCGCAGCTGCCAATTTCCTTTTCTCTTTGATCGCTCGCAGATGTCATTGACGAAAAAGGATCCGTCGCTACGTGTTGCTGCCTCTGATCCCCATGTGGTTAGCCTGGGCGGCGGACGCCTCAGCACCGCCGTCACCATACACTACATTCATATTGGTGAGTATAAATACATATGTATGTATACATAAAAACAGTACATACAAATACCCCTCCGCGCCCTCATGCTCGCCAAGGTCACTTGTAAGCAGATAAGCAAAACCCAATTAAAAAAAAAAAATTGAAAAAAAAAAACACAAAATAGAAAAAATTCATAAGAATACGCAAACGAAACGTGCGAAAGCGAATCACAAAAAAAATTATGTACATGTATGCATATGTATGTGTGTAGAAACAACACTAGTTTTCGGCTCTTTTTTGGTGCGACGCGATAAGATCCGCGCACAGTGTGACTCAAAAATCCTACAGCAACTCGAAAGCTTTTAGGATCTTAAGTGTATTGCAAAGCACCATCATAAAGATAGTGCCTGCAAAAGATATGCCCATAAACCTCATATCATATCGTATGTAGCTTAAAACAGTTTTTAATATAAAACTTACAATGTTTTGCTTTGGGCTTTTGTTTTTTCTTCCGAAACTACCAGAATATAATACACTTACTACATGAATATACATATATATCAATTTCAGTCTTGTTCAAAAAAAAAGAAGTGCTTAATTTAAAATTGTTTTTGGGTATTGTAAAATACGGTATAGTACCGCTTATATGAAATTATTGTATAAATGCTGTTTATTTATATGACATGCACCTTAATAGTCTTGTTTTTTCTTCGTTGTATATTATAATGGGATATTTTACACAATTATTATCATTAGAAACACTTATATTTACTCTGACAAATTTACCTATTGAAAAAGTAGTATGAAACGATATTTACAAAACAGTAATTTTCGAGTTTTTGTTGCAAAACAAATTATTGGCACGCCAGTGTGCGTAATCTTTGGCACGAACCACGCCTGGACGAGGATGCCGTGTGGTTGGCTGTTGCTCGCTCCACTGCCAACCGAGATAAGAGCGTCAAGTCGGCTCGGCTCGACTCGGTTCGGTTCGACTCGACTCGGCTCGGCTCGGTTCGGTTCGGCTCAGCTCGAACCTGACGCTGTGCTTCACTCGCAGGCCGGACGCGCGTGCGTGTGAACGAGAGCGACGAGCGGCGAGGAACGAACAATTACAGTTACAATTTACAGTTAGACTTAACATTTACTAGTTACGAGCACAATTATGGCAGTTTCGAGTAATCAGGTATTGCAACCTTGTTTGTTTTTTGCTTGATTGACACAGGTGACACAACAATTGGATCAGCGCCGAACTGCAGCATCTCGTTAAACGGGAGCGGTGTCCGACCGCTGCACTGCACCATTTACAGGAGCGAGGAGAACGAGGTGACTTTGGTCCCGGAGCCGGAGGCGCCGACGTTCATCGACACGGTTCGGATTGGGGAGGTGGAGGAGGCGAAACTGACACAGGGTGCCATGATCACAATTGGCAACTCGCACTACCTGCGCTTCAACAATCCGGTCGAGGCGCAAATGATGCGCTCCGCGATGGGCTCCAACGAGCGCATCTCCTTGCCGCACATCGATTTTGCGCAATCGTCGCGCAGCCAGACAACCGACCAGGACAGCTTCTTTGAGAAGATCGTGAATCCGATCAAGAACAGCAACAGCAACAGCAACAGCAACAGCCGGGATGCAGCCAACATGGACCTGCATGGCGTCCAGTGCCCGAAGGTGTTTAGCGCCGATTTGGTCACCGTCAATATGCCCGCTCGCGATGTGCTTGGCCAGAAATATGCGAACTTTGCGCGCAATCTGGCCGAGAATCTGGGCGAGAAGCAGTTGAACAATCAATACACCAAAACGTTGCCCGGCAGCGGCGCCAATGGCATTGGCCACAATCCCGGCTACTGCAATATACCCAGCAATGCAGTTGTCTTCAAGCAGCAGCAGCAGCAGCAGCAACAGCAGCAGCAGCAGCAACAACAACAGCAGCAGCAGCAGCAACAACAGTTGATGCAGCCAGAGCTGTTGGGCAAGGTGAATAACGATCGGTATGACCGCTATCCCAAGCCGGGCACCTACACCGCCGGCGGCCTGCAAATCTTCACCATGAACGGCCTCAACACGGAGCTCAACAGCGGCGCTCCCGAGCTGGAGGACATAGTCAAGGTGTGCACCGAGTACACGGATCGGCAGCAGCAACAGCATAACGGGAACAGCCACAACAATAGCGGTCATGGGCTGCACAACGCCAGCGCCGGCAGCATCACCTCCTCGCCCATTGTCCAGAATCGGATCAAGACAAACGGTTCGCTGCCGCGCGACAAGAAGTCGCCGTTCCAGCAGCACGCGGGCAGCAGCAGCAATCTGGCGCTGATCAGCAGCTCCTCGGGCTACGAGAATGTCCGCCTGCTGGGCCCCAATCGTGTCGAGATCAACGGCCAGCTGCACACCTCATCCACATCCGCGTCGAACAACACGGCGGCAGCTTCTGCTGCTGCTGCTGCAGCTGCTGGTGGCAGCCATGAGAATCTGCTGGCCGGCAGCATTGGCAAGTATGTGCCGCAGAGTCCGCGCACCAAAATACGCACCAACTGCATGTCGCCCAAGAAGGATGCCTCCTTTAGCAGCGCCTTTGCGCTGGCCAGCTCAACGCCGACGCGAACGCTGCCGTCGCGGACGTCGCCGCCGCCGCCGCCGCCGTCGGGCGTGGTGAAGCCACCGCTGGCGCCCAAGCCGCCGGCGCCGTATCAGCAGCGTGACTATGAGCAGCTGTTCATGTCCTTCGAGCGCAAACAGCAGCTCGAGCAGCACCAGCAGCAGATGCAGCTGCAGCTGCAGAAAGTTGGCCAACTGGCGCCCGCCAAGCGTTCCAATAAGAACATCAACAATCTCACCCTCAACCTGTACGAATCGGCGAGCCCGTCGCCGAAGCCCGCACGGAAGCCAGCGCCGGCGCCGCGCAGCATCAACGTTGAGCAGCGCCAGCGCAGGGAGCTACAGCAGCGACGCAAGCAGCTCAAGCGGGAGCTGGCGGAGCTGCCACCAGCGACAACAACAAACGAGGTACCAGTTCATTCAACTATTACAACTATAAATATTAATCAGCTCCATCAACAGCTGGAACCCAACGAACAGGCCACGCCGGCGACTCCTCGCCAGCAGCTGCAGAGGCTGCAGAATCGCATCCATCGCCTGGAGGCGCAGCGCAATGCGACCCGCGTCATGGAGGAGAACCAGCAGGCGAAGCTGAAGCAGTTAATTGAAATGAAACAGGATCAGCTGAATAAGTAAGCATGCGTACCCTCGAAATATTTAATTATTTAACAAATTAACATGGTAAACAATATGTCCGGGGTATGTCCGATCCGAAGACTTGGCTTGTAGTACCTGCGGATGATAACTTCCCGTTCGGCCACATTTTTATCCTTTAGTTGCAATTTTATACCATAACTCCCATATTTCAAACGCCCATAATAATGTCAAAACTGAACCGATTTTCATGCTTGAAGGCATTTTTTTCATGGTTTGTCCTCTAAATTGATTCTGCATTTCAAATATATGCATTAATGAAAATAATTTTTTTTTTAATTTTTTCGACAAAAAAGCTAACCTTACTAATTTTCGAAAAAATTTTTTTTTCAAAATTTAGAATTGCAAATTTACATTTTTAATTGATTGTGGGTGTCATAATTAGTATAAAAAACAACATTAAAACCGATTCTGAGGGGATCAAATTTTTTGTCAAAAATCATGCAAAAATTGACAAAAATTTTAACATGTGAAGCTCTCGGATCCTTAATATTTCAAACGCCCATAACTTTGTCAAAACTGAACTAATTTTTATGTTTGATGGCATTTTTTCCATGATATAGCCTCTAGATTAATTCTGCATTTCCAATGTAATTATTATTGAAATATAATTTTTTGGATTTTCCCCCAATACTCCGATTCTAAGGGGGTCAAATTTTTTGTCAAACGTTTATCATGCTCTCTAATCTTAGCACGCATATGAAAAATGTATTTGCTACCAAATCTTTTAGAACACAATTTTACTGGGAATACGCGCTTTGATTACCCATTAAACAATTTTATTGAATAGCTTTTATTGTATTTTTTATGGCTCAACAGTGGTCCAGAAATGAGTTTCGATATTCTGATTTGTAAACAATTTATAATAAAATGATTACATTTGAATATAGAATTTACGAAAATACCTATAAAATATTGACAAGTAGAAATTATTAAGCTTAAAAGATACTAAGCAATATACATTATTACATTTGTTTATTATTTGTAAAGCTTTCAGATTTTTGCAATACTTTCGTTCTGGTTTCTGTATTTTGATCTCAATAAGTAATACCGAATTTCCGCAATATAACACGCCTGCTGAATTGGTTTATAGCTTGTTGTGCTTAATGACAATGCACATGAATCTATAATATAATCCGATAAACTATAACTATGAACTAATAATACGTTCAGAGATTTGTGCAAGCCTACAAAGATGCAAATGAACCCGTTTATTAAATGAATTGCTTTGTAGAGCACATACATATATTCATTAAAATACGAGTGCAAATGATGAGGTCGACTAGGAGATACCATTTTTCATGAAATACTGTTTCTTCCCATTAGAATTTCATTTAAGTGAGTAAAGCGATTAATAGAAATTAAGATTTAGTTTGGATTAAAAAGGGGGCAACAAATGATTCACTATGGAATATATACGGAATAACTTTAGTGTGTATCATAATTTAAAACTATTTCAGCATTTCTACCCAATTTGATGGCTTGGCTACGTATAGGGTATAAACCGCAGATAAGTGCACTTTGCCACGCAGCTTGTCAGTTGTATTTAAATAGTTGCTGGGTTTCAATAAAAACGATAAATACAATATAAAAAAATAGCCAATTATACAGGGTTTGAGGTGAAAAATTCTATTGATCCAAGTGAACATTTGCCGTACAAATTTAGTTTCTAGCCGGGCCTCAAGTACACGCGCACTCGTAGAAAACAACTTCAGCCATCAAGTTGAGTTTCACAATTGAAAGTTGAGTTCATTCGTTTTACGTACATCCGATCACGTAGAGTGCGGCGGAAGTGAAAAACTGAATTAGTAACGATTGCATTTTGGATTTTACAGACTGCGCGCCATGCTGAAGCAGAAGCCGAACAACGCCTGCCTCAAGGAGGAGCTGGAGCATGTGTGCGAGTCCCTGGATAGCGATCGGAAGGCATTTGAGGATCTGGAATTTCAATACTTTGAGGAGGAGTCCGAGCATCATGCCTGCCACGAGGAGCTGAAGCGTCAGGAGCAGCGTTTAACCCTCGAATCGGAGCTGGCATCGCTGCGCATCCAGCTGGGACCTGACGCCGAGCCCAGCGAGGAGCCGACATCGCCCACCCACAGCGGACGGAGCACGCCCAACGCCAACGGCAGCAACAGTATGATCAATGGCGTCATGTCGCAGTCGCTGTTCGAGATGCTCGGCCCGAAGCGGCACAACCAGGAGGATCTGATGTCGAAGAGCGTTAACGAGAACATGTTCTACAACAACAACAAGATCGACGGCACCCAGGTGACCAGCACACCGAAACGGCCGCCGCTGCAGGTATACGATGCCGGCAGCTGTGATCAGATTAGCTTCAATTTATCGCTGCGCAGCGACCGATTCGAGGTGAATCCGCTGGAGCGGCGTGTGCCCTCCCAGGATGACATCGATCGCAGCTGCAAAGTGGCCAACGATGCGCCCATCTCCACCAGCCAAGGCGCCAGCCACAAAATCTTTGACAGCATCAAGGAGATCGAACGCAATCGTAAGCTGCTGCTGGCCCAGCAAGGTAAATTATTGCCGACGTTTTCCATGCCAACACCAACTCCAACTCCAAATTGCCCTCCACAGGTCATCAGGTCATCGAGCACGAGCGCCAAAAGATGTACGATCTGAAGAAGAAGAGCCACGACGAGGCGCGCACCCAGTACTTGCTCTCCACACAACAGGCCACAGAGTCGGCGACTGAGGCGCCATCGCACGCTCCAGGGAACGCCAAGTGAGTGTGCGACACCGCCAATGCCCCACAATCTGCCCTTTAACCAGATGGCGATGCAGTCAATCCACCGCACGCTTGTTTGCTTTAATTGAATCAACGGTTCGGCTTAAATGGAATTCGGAGCACCATTTGAGCTTTGAGTTCAAGTCGTCTAGAACCCTCCTCCACCCACCGTTTGTCGTTCCACACGCTTGGCCATATCGTTGGCGCTCTTAATTAGTTGTGCAGCTGACAAAATTTGTAATGCACACCACCCTTTCTACACTCTGCTACAAAGCTTAGTCTGTCACGCGCTCAGATTTCCATTTCTATAGTACTTGAGCATACAGATACTCTCGATTTCTATATATAGTTTACTTCAAATATCTTATCACATTTCTTTTTTAATTAATTAACTTAAAATATGCACATGTTCATATCAAAAATCAATCCATTTGACTTTTAGATTGTCATTTTTTCTAAAAATTCTTTAATTACAAGTGCACATTTACTGTGGTTGATGTTTCTGTCAAAGTGCAGGTTAGTTGACAAAAGGTTTACATGCACTTTCTCATCTATTTTCGCTAAATGATTTCAAACATTTATTCGACAAGTTATTAAAAACCATAATCAATCGTTTACACACTCCAGTTAATTTTTACAACTTTGCAAATATAAAACATTGAAATGTTGACAATAACTTGAAAAGTTATTTTAAACGCACAGTGGCCGATGAGCTTTAAATGGCAAATCAACCAAAAATAAATATGGAAAAACGATATCGAGTTTGACAATATGTTAAACCAATTACCTAAATTACGAAACAACAATTTATTCATTTACATTTTTCAAGTCCATTATCATGGAGATTTTAAAGAAGTTATAAACAAAATTATATCATATATATATGAGTTAAATTTTAGTTTTTATTTTGGACCTATCGTAATAATTTAAAAAGTTAATTTTAATTTGTTCATAATTTTAAACTAGCTTGAGAAATTTGACTTAACTTACACAATTTGGTCAGATTTTTAGAAAATATTGATATTCGTTCTTAAATTAGAACGTGGCTATTTTAACCGTACAAAAAATTTAATGATTTTTCAAGTCCATTTTCATGGACATTTTAAAAAAGTTATATACAAAAATATTTTTAAAAAAATTATATCATAAAAATGGGTTAAATTTTAAAATTAATTTTCGACCTACCGCAATAAGTCGAAAAGTTAATTTTAATATGTTAACAATTGTAAAACGGCTTCAGAAATTTACGGTCTTAAATTTTGTTCTTTCTATTGTTTATTGTGCAGTGTAAATGTCTTTGGATTTTTCTAGTCCAGTTCAAAAGCGCTTAAAAATGATTGTCTCATATGCATGTATATTTATACATCATACTTTGCTTCTCTATTGTTTATTTATTTTTGTTCGTATGTTTATTTGTGTTGTGCAGTGTAAATGTCTTTTGGGTGGCGTGCACACTCAGCTCCCATTGCCGCTATAATTAATCAAATATTTTACTAATAGCAAAACAATTCGGTGGCGTTGCCGGCGACGACGCTGACGTCGACGCTGACGTCGACGTCGACTGCTGCTGATTGTGAGGAGATCGAAAATGAAACCGGTTTTCGAGTTACGTGTCGATTTTCGAATTGTTAGACAAACAAGCAAGCAAACAAACCCCACACAGAGAGCAACAACAAGACAAGAAGACAACAAAACTCAAATATTGTGCGTTTTGATTAGTGTGGTTTTTGTTGTTGTTATTGTCGGTTTACTCGCTGGCGACACACGACACCCGTTGCCGAAATCCGATTTCGAATTCGATGCCAATACCGAATCTCTAGCTACTTCGATGGGCAGTCGGCAGACGGGCGGGTCCGTCAAACGGTCAGTTGGTCAGTTAGCCAGACGGCGGCAACGTCGCGACGTCACCTGAAATTGAAGCGTGCTGCAATTACAAACGCTGCTGCTGCTGATAAGCTTATCAGCTGCTTGCTTGTGTGCGTGTGTGTTTGTGTCACTCTCACTCGCACTCTCGCACACTCTGCGGCTCTCTCGCTCGCTCGGCAGAGCGCCTGCCGACGAGCGGCATTTGTGCATCCGTACAACATTCCCGCATTCGGGTCCAATTCCGATTTCGCGTTTGATTCCGTTTCGCAGCGCCTGTCGCTTAGTCAGTCAAACTGAGCGCACCGCAACAGTTGACAGCAGCAAACGCAGTCGCAGCCGCAGTCGCAGTCGCAGCCGCAGTCGCAGTCGCAGTTCCGCAGGCTGCATTAGTCATCGCGATGGATAAGCTAAATGCGCTGATTCCATGCTGGTACGCAGCGGCCGCAAACGAATAAATAATTTAAATAAATTGAAAATAATTTAAACAAAAAAAGAAATCAAAAAAGAAACCTAAGCTAACTTGGCTTTTTCCTGTATTCCTGCAGCGGCGGCAAAGATGCCAAACTGTTTGAAAAAGTGGAATTGCAAAAACTAAACGATGAATCGACCCAGCAGCAACAGCAACAAAAGACGCACGATAAGGAGAACAATGCGTCAGGTGATGGCAGCGGCAGCAGTCCAAAAACAACAACAACACCAACAGCGAATACCGCCCAACAGGTGAGTAGCCAAAAGTTAGCCTAGGCCAAAGCAAAACGAAAGTCTTCACTTAATGTCTTCCGCTGTAGGCGGCATGCGTGGTGTGTGTTTGTGTGTGTGTGTGTGTGTGTGTGTGTGGGATATTGGAGGTCGCACCTGTCTCTCTGCACACCTGTGCAAGCAGACCGCCCGCCCACGAGCATTGACTTTGTGTAATTTAAAATAAATTGTAAACAAACATTTGAAATTGCCCGAAAATACTTGGGTCGACACAAGTTGGAAAGATTTACAAGCCCACATTAAAGTTCAATATTCAACTAGATTTATGTGATCATCGATTTCGGGATTACGATACTGACCCCTCCAGCCATGTGTTAAATGTTGCATAAAACAAACTGCTAAAGCCATTAATTAAGAATACGTTATTGCTAAAAATACCTCTGTATACAAAGTCAGATGGGGTATTTTAATTCCTCACTTTTAGTAATACCCTGCATACATGGCTACGTAAGCCCTGAGAATATCCTATAAATTGTATAGAAATGTCTACACACAGTGGCGGCGGGGAGGGGGTTTGTTTCGGATTAAATCCCCCATCTATATATATAATATAGATTGCAAAGAATCAATTTGTAATACTAAAAAATATAAATTTTGAAGCCTGTCACAAACACCTAATAATAAATATTGAAATTTATTTAGTATATACAATTACCAGCATGTTGAATGTCAAGAAAATTTCAATTAAATGTGTCTAACAAAATGTCCGAAAAAACATTCTATATACATATAAATATAAAATGATATCGATTACGTTTAAATTTCACAAAAGATTCAATTTTAACGAAAAGAAATATTTTGAATATAAATATTTAATCGTTGCTTAAAAACATGTCACTTTGCATATCATGCGAAGGGTATTTTCTAGTCGCGCAATTCAAGTGAATTTCCATTTATGCATTACAATCGCACATTAGAAACTTGTTGTCCAATCGGCGATAAGAGCGGCAAATACACGAGTGTCAACAGGAAAAACTGTTAAGAATTAACGCTGAAATACCTCAGCAAGATAATGTCTATATATGTGTATATACTACATCGCATATGTATATAAAACATTCTATTCATTTGAACAAAGTTCGGCATATGCTGGGCCCGACAGAGTTTACTTACCTTTAATTCCTTTTAAAAATAAATCAATCAAGTTTTTATGCAAAAATATTGCCGATCGAAGGTCGTTAAAATAAAACAGCATGTGTTAAATGAAATCGAGTAAAAAGGAATATGAAAGCAAATAAATAGTAGAATAATTTAAATAAACAATTATATTCATTTTAATGCCTAAACTGCTTGGGAATTTTGAGAGCAAAACAAATCTATACAAATATGCCTAAAATTATGCATTAATAAAAGTTGACGCATATCCGAAATTCTGGTGCATAATTCATATTTTTCATACGTAAATTTATAGCACAATTATCTTTCAATAGTCAAGCAGGCAACTTTGGTAAAAAAAATAATAATAATCATCTGATCTGATAAACAAACAAGAACGTTGATATTTTATATTTTCAAATAATATTGTGATCAAATGAATACTTGCCATTTGTTTGGCAGACGGGAGAACTTTCGCTGAGTAATTGTCATGGAACAGATGACATTAAAAGAGCGAGAGGAGAGAGTCTTTCTCTTTATATAGTTAAGGATCCCTGCTCACGGACGCTGTCTGTCTCTCATTCTTTCTCTTTCCCTCTCTCTCTCTCTCTCTCTCTCGCTCTCTCTGTCGTGGATCGTAAAGCCAATCGATCGTCGCCTCGTTAGTCACGAGTTTTATTCAGTTATATTCGGCGCGTCGACAATTTGTTCGCTTTTTTTATTTAATATTGTTGGCCAATGTTTATTTTAAAAGCAAACGCCCCCACAACTGGCCACCGTCGAGCCCCGATCCGTTCCGATCGGTTCTATGGACTACACTTATTAATAAGTTTATAATAATATTTCTTTATACTCGCCGCCAGCTGATGATTTTTGGTGGGGTCCGTCAGTTTGCGTCCGTTGCTCGTTATGCGCACTTCTTAATTCTAGTTGTTATTGTTGTTGTTTACCTTGGTCTGCGATTTTGTTTACACGTTCCAGCATCTTCGCAGCGCGCCAATAGATAGCCCCACAAATCGTTTACCCCATTACGCTTATAATTGGCCGATCTTGAAACACGTATCCCGATACGCTGCTGGACAATGTTCGTGTGCGCCTCGTTTAATATTTGGCCAAAGGCCCGCGGCAGACGCTGAAACCGCATTCACATTCGCACTTGCCAACGGTTCGGATTCCTGCAGCGCGCCATTAAAAAATAAATAAGAAAAATAAATTTAAAAAAATAGAAAAAAAAGCGCCCCCAGGATCATGTCCGTCTGGATGACCTATGTGCAGCATCGTCGCATGGACGCGAATGCGCGCCAGCGCACCGAGCTCTACTACCTAGTGAGTGTGCGTGTGTGTGTGTGTGTGTGTGTGTGTGTCTGTGTGTGTGCCTCTCTATAAAGTGTAACCTCTTTGCTTTTAATTTTAACACAAGTTATGAAACGTTCTAGTCAAAATTAATTGCGGCCATTTGTTTCAAAAATATTTCTGTGTGACAACTGACAAATATGTTCTCATATCTATTGCTATTACCCGGCTTTGCGCGTGCCAAGTGCAAATCCTATCAATTTTGAATTGGTTCGAATTGGTGTCAAGTTTTGAATATTAAATTTATTGGATTAAAACTTATTTTCCTGCAATCGTAGACATCTATTTTGCAAACAGAGTGACGGATTTTACAAAAAAAAAAATATTTAAAACGAAGTTGGCGAATCAATAATAGAAAAGAAAGGATTATAAAATTTGTTCAAAAATTTTTCAGCTAAGTTGCTCGGATTCTTGAATGAATATATTCGATTAATTATGATTCATATGCACTAAATACATGCCTTTATATATTTGGTGAACTGAACTCTGATTATTTACAAAGTTCACCAAATTTCAAAGAACATATAATAAATATTTATATAAATTTATACAAATATATAATTTTTTTAAAATGTGTGTAAAATGTAAACACCGAAATGGATAGAATTCAGTTAAGGCTTCCACTTGAAGACGTATATTTAAAATTATTGACAGCTGATTATTGGGAAGTCTTGGGGAATTATCAAATTTATAATTTGCATTTAATCGTTAGCTAATTTTTGTTTACATTTAATGTTCAGTGCTGAAAGGCGATTCGCATTGCTGGTTAAATAATTGACATGTAGATAAAATGCCTGCCAAAGTTTAACGAACTTGAGTAAAGAAAAACAAGAAAGAACAATTATCTTCAAAGCAGCGAAGATTAAATACCCTTGCTGACTTTTGTATACTTAATGTATTTATAAAAAATAAAATTGTTTTTGGTAGCGAATAAATTAATTAATAAAATAGTTTCCACCTGGGTGCAATAATGTGCAAAACCAGGTTTTCGAACCGAACCTAAAGCGAGGCATTGGTTTAATCCGTGAACCGAACCACCCACTGTTTTTATGCTTGTTCACGAAATGTAAAGGGTATATTGGGTTGGCAGACAGTTTACTGGCAAAAACCAAAAAAAAAAAAAACCACGAAAATTTATATCTTCCACAATTTTAGAGCTAGAGTCAGCAAATCAGATAACCTTCTCTAAAGGTGCAAAAGTCGTTATATTTTTCCAAAATAACAATAATAATTAACGCCGTTTTTGACTGTTTTAAGCTGTAATTATACTGAGCACGAATGTTGCACAACGTTCTTGTGCTTTTTGGGCTTACAGCCATGTTGTTAACCACAGGGTTAAACGCATTGGCCATTGGCCAGCGGAATGCGCAGCTTTGTCAGTGACATAAAAAAAATGAGAAAAAACGAAATTTGCTTTGGTCTTTGGCGGCCTCTTGTGGGGCTATTTATAGAGTTGGTTGGTCAGCCCGCTAACCCACTTACAACGGCGCTCTCTCTCTCTCTCTCTCTCTTTTTCTCTGCAGCAACGACACTCCCAGCCAGAACTGGAGCATCATGCAATCGTTGGTGGTGCAGCGCCGGCGGTGCGCAGTCCGCGTCCGCTTTCCGAGGCCAACAACTGTGAGGCGTCGATCGAGGCGCCCAAGTTCGCCAACGGCGACTCTCAGACGGAGAACAAGCGCGCCAGCAGCAATAGCAACTCACAGGACACCGCCTCGGCGGGCAGCGGCAGCAGCAGCGGCGCCGGCACCGGCAGCAGCAGCGCCAGCGCCAGCGGCAACGGTGAACGCAAGCGGGCGCTGCCAAAGCATCAGCGACCGCTGACCCGTTACCTGCCCATCTTCTCGCCGGACCTGAATCTGCGGCATCACATCGAGACCGCCGGCCATCAGATCGATCTCTGTCCGCATGTCTTCGTTGATGCGCACAGCTGTCGCGGGTGAGTTTCTCCGATCAAAAGCAAACAGAGATCATAGATCGTTAAACATATCTCGCCTTTCAGTTATCTGCACAAATTGGGTGCCACGTTTCATGCCTGGTCGCGGCGCTGGTTCGTCCTGGATCGCCAGCGCAGCGCCCTCATCTACTACTCGGATAAATCCGAGCGCAAGCCGCGCGGTGGCGCCTACTTTGCGGTAAGTACGGCCAGCCGGCAGCTCCAGGCAGCAAAAATCTAAAAGTCTACCATTTCCATGCAGACCATAGACGAGGTGTATCTGGATCATTTGAACGCCTCCAAGAGCGGCCGACCGCATTGCACCTTCATTGTGAAGACGAAAAGACGTAGCTATAATCTACAGGCCGCCTCAGATGCGGCCGCACGGATTTGGATTGATGCCATTATAACCGGAGCACAGGGCAATTTGGACTATTGAGAACTTTTTGCGCCCATTATGACACACACACACACACACACAAACACACACACTGAACTTGTTTTAGCTCAACTAAACTGTAAACTTGTAGATATGTAAGAGAGCTCATTACCAGTAATAGTCGTTAGCTAGGTTACATAAATCATGTATGTATCCCAACACAAAGGAAAAGAAAAAAACCAAGAAACTAAGCAACCAATTTTGGCAACTAACGAAATCCGAGATTTCAGTACTGGACCAAAGTGAAGAATGTATTTTATATGCTTTTAATTTGTCATAATTTAGGAAAGCTAAGCATTATTTTTTATAAACATACAAGCAGCATACATAAATGTATATATGTATGCATATATATATATATATACTTATGACAGACAGCCCAACGCAGATAACACAAACATCATCAACTACTTATGTACACCATACAAATTTATAACTATTAACCAAATGAACCTATATGACTATGTGTAAATGTATACTTGAAGTTTTTGATGTGAATTTAAATTTATTATACATTATATGTGTGTATTTTTATAGAAGTGTGGGTGGCAAACAAATATGTTGCGAGTTGAACACTGAATTCAATTAATTCTTGCCACTCGCTCTGTATTACCATGAAACAAACCTAATTAAACAATTTGTGCTCAGGCAACTGATAATGATAATCAAAAACTATTAACATAATTGAATACAAGTGAAAAAAAATAAAATAAATAAATAAGCAAATGTAAATTGCCACGGCACATAGTAAATAAAGAATTGTTTTTAAATCGATAATTAAATGAACAATGGCTTTTTTCTTTTTCAAATATGATAAATACAATAATTGAAGCTTGTAGCAGCATGTAGGCTAAATAACTTAGTTACATAAATTAATTTTAAAGTAAGGCGACTTGGCACACAATTTAGTGCGCAAGTTTTTTTTTGAAAAGTTTACAAATTTTATGAATAACAATTTCTTTTCACACGCAAATCTGTGATAGCATTGTTTAGGCAACATTAACTTTTATATTTGAATTTGAAAAGTAATATTTTTAAATATATGTAACATAAGGCCTTAAGTTTATTCAGTTTATTATATATAGATATGCCATACATACAAAAATATTCACATGTACTAAGTAGTATGGTCTATGTTTGAATCAAATTATTTAGGTTATTAATATTAGTATTTCAAAAAGTTCGAAGGTTAATTATAAATAATTTCTAGTTAACAAATATTTGTAAAAAGCTTCGAATGCTGCACAGATAATTTCAAATTATTTAGCTACCAATACAATATAGTATATGCACATATACTTTATAATATTGGCATCTTATGTGAAATTAATGTGGCATTTACAGAAAATTGTGCACCATTCAGAGCAACAATTACTTAATGTTTTTAAGAGCTTTCAATACGTGGACGCTTTGGTTCTCTGCTATCGGCGTACAAATCATCCTCGTAGCGATCCAAATATTGAAACAGCCAGCGCGCAAACTCATTCATGTAGCCATCCACACGGGCGATGACATTGCAACTGGCAACAGCTGGTGGCGGATTGCGGCCAGCACCGAAGATGCTGCGCACAAAATTCTCGCAGTGGAATATGGCAACGGCCACATCCGCCTCGAGGACGTCCAGGCGCATGGCCAGCTTGGCAATAGATTCCGAAAATTGCTTCAGCACAATATACGTCTTGCTGCTGAATGCGGCTGCGCGAGCGAAACAGAGACAGAGAATAGAGAATAGAGAATATGGAATTACGGATGGGAATGAAATGAAAGATTTGCTCACTGGGCTGTTCGATGCGCGAGACAACATAGTATTTTTGGAGCAGCTGCTGCGCCGCCTCTGTGAAGACCGCCTGGCGCTGATGGATCAATCCGAGCAGTGTTCGCGTATCCTCGTTGGGTATATTAAACGCATCTTGCGTCGCGTCCTGGGCATCTCTCATGTGCTGGCGCAGCACATAGTCGCACATGGTGTCGTTCGCCTGCTCATCCATATAAACGGGCAGGCCAAATATGCTGAACGAAATGTATTATCACAAATATATCTATATAATGTACGTTCACGGCACTTACGGGCACAGCTTGGCAAACGCTGTCGTCTGGTTGGCCGCATTCTCTGGCTGCCAATATGTCCAGATGGCCGCTTCCAGTGGCTGCTCGCTCTGCAGCTGGGCCACCGGAACGCTGCCGTTCTCGATGCACTTCTCCAGCTCCTCGCCCTGGTCGCGCGTCAGGCGATTCCAGTCGCCGGCGAAATAGACACCCTGCTGGGCCAGCAGCAAGGGGCTGGCCACCAGCCAATTGTAGCGCGTTGGCAGCGCCGTATGCGCTGCCAGCTGCCCGCCCTCGTGGGGCCCCACAAACCGGGGCGCCAGCTGGCCAACGTTGTGCAGCAGTCGATTGGCCACACAGCTGTCGGAGCAGATGACGCACAGCGAAATCGGGGCACGCAGCTCGTCCGGCTCGATGCTGGCGAGGCTGCCCAGCAGCGCCATCTTCAGATACACAAAACACTCCATGGACACACACTCCTGGCTAAGCTGTGCGCTCAGCGCATAGACGAAGGCGTAGTCCGAGTACTTCGAGCAGATCAAACGGTACAGTTTCTTGATGCTCGGCGGCATAAAGTTCAGATCGGCGACAACAGTGCGCGCATCGCCGCGAACGAACAACATGTGACGTGGCCTGGCCACACCGTTCTCGTCCCGCTGCGGTGGACGAACGTCTGGCCGTACGCTCAGGTTCATGGTGCCCGGCTCGAGGAACAGCGACGCCTCAGGTTCGTCTGCGGGCGGATCCATATTCAACAAGGGCGGGCTGTACGCTCCGACGATCGTTGCGTCCGTTTGGGTGAGACTGTCGCTGGGGCCGCAAATTGTGGACAGTGTGCTGCTGCCTGTGCCGATACCCGTGCTGGGGAGGCCGGCGAGCCGAAAAACCGACTGGCTGGCATTGCTGTCGCTGTTCTGGGCGGGCAAGCGGCTGCGGCCGGTGGTCGTCGCCGTCCTTGCCGGCACCGCGGCCGTCGGTGCGCTGCTGGAGTTCGTGTAGTTGCGCGTGGCGTGCGTTCGCTGGCTGCTGGCGGTCAGCTGGGACTGGGACTGGGACTGCTGTGACGGCTGTGACGGCTGCGACGGCTGCGACGGCAGCGACGACTGCGACGCCTCCTCGGCGGGCAGCGACACCAGCTCGAAGAGCGCGTGCGGCTTGAGTGTGCGATGAAAACGCTGACGACGACGCCGCTCCTGCGATGGGCATGGATAATCATGATTGTGCTCAATATACTGTTGTGCTCTACTCACGCTTATCATGTTCCTGGGCTCCCTGAGTAGCTGAGTGCCCGACATGGGCTGGAACTCGTCGGCATTCCAGTTGAGCGTGCTCTGCGCTGCGAGGTGCTCCAGCTGCCGCTGGCACTGCCGCGGCGCGGCATTCGCCGCCAGCGCCTGTCGCAGTTCGAGCACAAAGGCCGCATCGTCGCTCCGGCAGCTGCTGGCATCGCTCGGCTGCAGCATCAGCTCGCCGGGCAGCTGCGGCGGCAAGCCCAGATGATCTCGGCGTCCGCTCGTCTGCGGCGTTTGTGCGCGTTGCACGCGACGCTCGTTGCGGCGCCACTGACGATTCGGAAACGGCGCGCCGCCCGACTCGCTGGCAAACACGTCGCGCTCGTTGGCGGCATCAGCAACGTGGCGCAGAGAGACGTTCCGGCCGGGGCCAAGCGCTGCGCTCGGGTTGAGCGGGCTAACGGACAATATCTGGCTGCAGCTGGACGCCGATGGTGCCACCTGTGACTGCGGCTGCGGCTGTTGGGGGGGCTGCTGCTGCTGCTGCTGCTGCTGCTGTTCTGCAGCAGCGGGTGCACTGGCTCGCTGCGGATCCGTTTTGAGCGCCTCGGACAGCGGCAACGGCGTTGGCAGTTGCTGCGACTTGATACACGGCTGCTGCACGGACTTGAGCCATTTGTTGACCACTTGCTGCTTGTCGAGCGCTTTGCCCGACACCGACTCCCGCAAATCGGGGCGGCCGGCAGCGGCCTGGGCAGCTGGCGACAGCGGCGGCGGCGGCGCTGCTGCTGCTGCTGCTGCTGTCGCGACGGGAGCGCGATTCGGCTTTGGTTTCTTGCGTATGGTGCCCACAGCGGGAAAGTCTTCATCGGTGGGCGCGAACGAAACTAAGTTGTTGTTCACATTCGGTTGGCCCGGGCTGGGCAGCTTGTGCGCGCTCCGCTTGGGTTCGCCAGACGCCGGTGTGGAAGGCGCCGTCAAGTTGGTGCTGCTGAGCACGGGGCTAATGTTGGTTCTGTGTTTTAAGGAGAGAGCGGTTATTATCGACTGTGGCCATTAAAAGCGTCGTGCATTGGGCTTCTTACACCGCGGAGGAGCTGCCTGCCGACTGATCGCCATCGGCGCGCAAAAAGTCAATCAGCTGCACCGGCTGACGACGGTTGTTGGAGCTGTTCATGCTCTTCTTAGATGGCATGCTTCCAGCTGATAGTTGCTAGCCGTGCCGCAGTAGTAGCCAGTGATCAGATAGTTGCCGCCCAACTTTAAGTCGCAGTCGTAAGTGTGAGCTGGAAAAGAGGCGGCATTATGGCATTTCCGAAGAGAGTCTTCTGTATGCGTCGCACTCACCGCGCACGCGTATCAAAACCGGGCGATAGATGGAGTCCACAGATCGTGGGGTCTGGACGCACGCACCTGGCAACACGGCAATCAAACGGTAGTTCTCTGTTACTCGCAACTTTTGGTATTCACTCATAGGATTCGAGCAGTTGGGACAGAACGGCGCTGGACGCGAAAACGGAAAATATATTTTTATATAAATGTTTACAGCTCGGGATCAAAGCTTGAGGGAATTTGAAATGTGAGACGTTTGGAAACTGAATGAGCAGCGAACGTTGAGAGACTGTTACTGAGGTCCTACAGTTAACGAAACGACCACTTGGATGGGGTCCAGGAACCCAGACAGTGTGCTCATAACATGCTTGATCTCAGTAAATGTTCCAGCGTTAGTGTGCGTTGCTTCTCCAGTCTAGCTGCTGTCAACGTACCATCCGTGGAGCTGGTTTGGATTGCATTCCGCATGCATCCGCTGCCGCAGTACCAAATTGATTGCAGCCTGGCAATGGCAAGAAACACAACAATTAATCAATCAATCTGTATTTAGAGGGTCGTCAGCTAACTGCCTGCCCAATTCGGTGACGATTTTCCACGCCCCCAATGGGCGTATATTAAAAAATGGTGCTACCTTTAGAGGAAGTCATCAGTAATCTGTAGGAAAGATCGCATGTATCCAGCTTAAAAGCTGAGGGCGATATATCAATTTTATGGAATAGCAACAAAGCTTAACACTTTATCTGACGCGGGTATACACGAGTATATATATTAAAAATTTCAAATCTGGCTTCACAACAGCAACAGACAGACATTATACAAAACTAATATACTCTATTCACTTCGTGATCGAGTAGTGTGACAGCTTTTTTCTCTCGTAGTTCAATGCTAATGTGTTTTTTTTTTTTTTTTGTCATATTAGTATAATTACTATTATTATTATTAAATATTATATTTAAGAGCTTGAATTTCGGACAGAAACTCCAAGTACCTTCCGGTGGCTTGTTTTCCGCGCGGAAGCTCGTGATAATCCGCAGTAGAAAGTTCTTGCTGCAGCTATCTAAGAATTTCTAGCTAGCTCCTGCACCCTATGTGGATTGTCATACTAATAGGAGCAAGGAACGATCGTTAGTTTATATAGGAATTGCTGATGAAGATGGCATATGCCAAGTTCTAGTCCAGTTGATATATACTCATCTACTTTTGGGATCAGCGATGCCCTCCCTAATACATATTTTGCAAGACTATCGAGGGATTTGAAAGAGGACGCCCAACAGCGACTCACACTAATGTCTCCGTGGGCGTGTAGGCGGACAGGATGCCATTCACCAGTGCCAAGCCCAGGGGGTAAAGTCGCTGCGTAGGATCGAATTGGAGATTCGACTGCAGCGGCAGCTCCAGCAGACGCCACTGGATGTGCAGCTGTGCGATGTCAATCGCTTTGGGGCCGCTCGCGTTGGCGTTCGCTTTGAGGAGATCGCGCACCTGGCCGTAGACAGAGTACTTGACCGCTTCGGCAAACTGCAGGGGTTCCTCGACGGCCAGGTGAAGCAGCTGCGGTGCGTGCGCCACCAGCTCCGCGTAGTTGAAGTCCAGGCGCAGCAGGAGCGGCGCCAGCGCCTCCTCCGGTTTGCGCGTGCGCCTGTAGTTGTGCAGAAAGTTGTCAACGCAACTCCCAATTATTTTCACCAGTTGCGTGTCGCGGCAAAACTTCTCGACTAGCTTTTGCTCGTGGAATCTATGTTCAATGTTTATTGTTGTGGGCTTTATTGTTGGTTTTGGCACATTCGGAAATATTGCAATACTTACTGACTGTGGCGTTCACGCAGATTGTCTTCGTTTGAAATGCTGCTTAAATTTGTGCCAGAGCCTTGCGTCGAAATTGCTGTATTCACATTGAACATTTTATGTCGGCAATTTCGTTAAGCTAGGCATAACTTAAGTAACTCAACAAAACAAATGCGCAAATTCAAATCCGGCACTTTTCGCAAAATGACAGCAAAGTGTGGCAGCATTATCATAGGTGGCCAGTGTTGCCACTTGGCAGCAGTGTTGTACAGACAGCTTTCAAATACAATCGTTATCGTTATCGATGCCGCCCATTGCTCACCAAGCACAATTTGCTGTAATCGGCGACCGTTAAAAGCGGCTTCGTTTGAGCCCATGACATGCGTGGGTACGTACAAAATTATACAAATTTATTTAGTGATAAACTCTACAGGTATTAAAAAAAAAAAAAAAACAACACACACACATCATGTCCTATATTATTTTCTTCTACACAGATTTATTTGTTGAACATTGTGTATCTTTAGCTCGGGGCCACCCCACCTCAGTTCATTCAATGCACGCTTAAAATTGAACAAAACGCTTCTGTTACATACAAATTTACACCGAACGTAAAGTATCAAATTTTAATCGAACATTCAACAAACGGTATTTGTTATTTGTAATAATGTCGGTTGCTTCTTAACGGTTAGACTTGGCAACACGCTCCAATTCGTCTTTCTTCTTGATGGCGTACGAGTTGGATGAGCCCTGAAAATATGGCAAAAAAAAGAGGTTTGTGTTAAGTAAATTGATTTCACAATACAATAAAGATATAGATATAACGATCTCAGCTTAATAAATTGTTCTTCTACGTTTCTCGTGTGCATTGAGCTGGGTGTTGCCACAAGCACAAGGATAATAAAAGACATAACATTGCTTTTGTCCAAAAGCGAGTCTGCAACAATATCCGAGTGACATGATGCAGAATTAGACTGGACATAATTAAAAATATAGATATTTATATATGTAACGCACGCTACGGGTAAGCAGGCAATTGAATGTTGCCCGCTTCTCAACAAAGGTAACGGAGAGCGCCGAGTAGCTCCTAATCTCGTCTACAAGCGAGGCGACGCACTTTGGTCATACAGTGCGCTGCATTAGAGTAGACACAGCTACAACAAAGCTTCTGGTTTAGCTTACCTTAGCGGCGTTGATGAGCTCATCGGCCAAGCATTCGGCAATGGTCTTGATGTTCCTGAAGGCAGCCTCACGGGCGCCAGTGCACAGCAGCCAGATAGCCTGCAAGAGTGAATTTATTAATAAATGCAGTTAAGGCAAATGATTTACAGCTAATGTCTCTTCAGTTCATACGCCAAATGTCGGCTAATTACACATTGTGACGCTACGGATAAGATAGATATTTGTTATAGCCAACGTAATAAGAACACAGTCGCTGTCCGAACTGCGCACCATCGTATGCTGGCCAAATGGCGACTACTAGCAGCTATGGAAGACCTACCTGGTTGACGCGACGCAAGGGCGACACATCCACGGCTTGACGACGGACGGTACCGGCACGACCAATACGCGTGGAATCCTCACGTGGTCCTGAATTGATGATGGCGCTCACCAAGATCTGCAAGGCAAACAAAACACGTTTATTAAGAACCTGAACACATTTATGTTAAACTGCTTGCTTAGCAGCAATTTAAATTAGGTGTAGTTTTAAGTTCCAAGAGAGCGGGAAGAGAGCTAATCTTCAGGCACTAGGATATTAAAACCTCATTATTAATATGAGTCCATTTAAATAAATACTCAGCACAACATGGGTATAAGCTGTCTGGCATTGAGGTGGACTGTACAGGATACTATATATATACATTTAAAGTTCTGCTGTTGATTTGGACTTTATTAAGGTTTGCATCTTTGAGCCAATGCCCTTAAGAGGAATAGTTAATCATGGGTTTTGATGTAGTCCAGTTGAATACCACAACAGCGTGTGAATCACTGATGCGGTTTTAGTTTTGGACATAGTACAAGTTTCCAGAAAGATCAGGGCTTAAATGTGGTCTTAAGTTCCAAGAGAGCGGGAAGAGTGGTTTCTTCAAGCACTAGGATATTAACACCTCATATTTAATATGAGTCCAGTTTAAAAGGATGCTCAGCACAGCACGAGAAATTAACCGTCTAGCATTGAGGTGGACTACAGAATTAATTGTATACAAATTTGTGGAAAGATTTGTGGTCTTAAGTTCCAAGAGAGCTGGAAGAGTGTTATCTTCAAGCACTAGGATATTAACACCTCATATTTAATATGAGTCCAGTTTAAAAGGATGCTCAGCACAGCACAAGAAATTAACCGTCTAGCATTGAGGTGGACTACAGAATTAATTGTATACAAATTTGTGGAAAAATTTGTGGTTTTAAGTTCCAAGAGAGCGGGAAGAGTGTGATCTTCAAGCACTAGGATATTAAAACTGACTTTGCTATCAGTCTACAAAGCAAGCACAGCGCAGCTTAGGAAGAAAGAGTTGCCTGTTATCGATATAGACTGACGACTGACTTATTCAGGTATAATTATTGCTATTGTCGTTTCAAGTTCCAAGAGAGTAGGAAGAGTGGTGCTTCAAACACTAGGATATTGAAACATTAGTTGGTCTGCGTGCGCATTCTACCTGTCGGCCGCGTGAGTTGTTTTTAGCACGGACGCAGTTTAGCATGGCACGGTGTGGCTGGAATATATAACAATGAGGAGTACTTAATGCGTACCTGCAGTGGGTTCTCGCCAGTCAGCAAGTGGATGATCTCGAAGGAGTGCTTGACGATGCGGCAGGCCATCAGCTTCTTGCCGTTGTTGCGGCCCTTCATCATCAGGGAGCAGGTCAGACGCTCCACAATGGGGCACTGGGCCTTGCGGAAGCGCTTGGCGGCATAGCGACCAGCCGAATGGGGCAGATAGCGTGCGAACTTCTCTTTCACGGAGATGTAATCCTGCAGCGAGATATCGTTGACAGTCACATCGTCGCAAGACCAGCGACCGAACAGCTTGATCTCTGGCAGCTCGGTGGTGGCGACCACATTTGTATCGAGCACAGCTTCGGCGGCCTCCGTTTCCAGTGGCGCCGGCTCCTCGAAGTTCTCGACAACGTTTTCAGCTACTTCGGCCATGCTGTAATGTATATGCATATGAAATTAATTTCAACCGCTAACTCAGACATATTTTATTTATTTGTGCTTGATGTTGCTAGTGTTGATTTTTGACTTTATTAAGGTTTAATATCTTTAAGCCGATACCCTTAAGAGGAATAGTAAATCATGGCGTCTAATATGGTCCAATTGAATACCACAACAACGTTTATTTCACCGCTGCGGTTTTAGTTGTGGACGTAAAAAGAAAAAATAAACGAAAATTTGCCTGCATTTGTAGCAAACACGTGTGGAGACGGCAGTCCGCGCTCAGGGCTCACATACACAGAGCACACGCACACAAACAAAAGAAAAATGAAAAAAAAAAGTGCACCGTATTTAACCTCATTGTGCGTGGCCAAACGAAATCACCAAGTTTTTGTCATTTGCACAATGTATTTCACGAAAGCTTCGAATGCAGCAGATAGCCGGTACGTTTAAGACTCATTTTCTCATGCTTTTATGTTTATACACTTTTATTTTTAACAAAAAAATCTTACATTTTTCACGGAAGAAATCGGTGTACGATGTATGCGCAAAGGCGTACGCCTGAAAAAGAACATGTTGCGGTAGTGTGCATCAATGCCACAAAAATTGGTTTCCGGCCGACGTGCAGGGTTGTGTTTTAGGTACAGGGCTGCAATGAACTTCCAAGACTGTGGTGGCAATCGAATATCTAATTCCGTAAAAATACATTGTTAAAAATGTTTTTAATGACTTTTGCAGGATTTATTTCTTTACAACATCATTTTTTTTATATCAAGGAACTCTTTAATCGAATAACTAAACTGTTGCCTTCTTTTTTATGGGTGGTTTCAATACATGCAAGCTATCGCAGCCGGCATTCTATTGAAAACAATTTGACAGTAATTTAACAGTAATACGTAATAATAAATGTGTCTATTGAACTGAGGTAACTTATCGTTAAATAATTATGTTATTAGCATTTGCTTTCACAAATTTTATGAAAAATGTATCCAAAACTGTTTGCCAAACATTTATAATGTTATATTATTTCGCCAATGTTATTGACTGCAATGTTATTAGCTGCATACCAAGCACCAAAATCTATCTATCCAACTGTGTTATCGATAGTTTAATAGACTTAATGCACAGCTCTAAGAACAACAAGAGCAACAACAATATGATTGTTGTTCAAATTCACCGGAAAACGTAGGTTCCTTAATTATCCACTGGTATTTAATATTAGCCCATCAAACAGCATTTAATGTGAAGATGACAACCGACGAGAGCATTATGACGGAGATGCTGGGTAAGTATCGCTACGCACATACAGCTGGTTGCGTGCTTTTTTTTTTGCAACTTGCCCTGCTACTTCTTCTTTTGCACCGTGACCGCAGATCGTGCAACGAATCCGACAAAAGATCAGGTTGATGAGCTCGGCGTCCAAATGTTTTGCATTGTGGTGCGCAGCAATAATCAACTGGTGCACAAGGCGCAGGAGATGATTGTGGCCAAAGTGCATTCGAGCAATATTACCGAGGCGACTCGAGCAATTGCGGTAAGTGTTACGCCCACACACACACACACACACACCACACACACACAAAGAAAGGCACGAAGCCATTTTGTGGTTTTCAATTATGGCACAAACTTATCGTTTACTGTGTGTTTCGTTTGTCATCTCTTGGGGCATTGAAAAAAAAAAAACCATAAATGCATATTTAGCTGCTGGAGGAATGCATGACACAGTGCGGCGACGATTTCCAGGATGAGGCGGGCAAATTTCGCTTCCTCAACGAGCTGATACGGCTGGTGTCGAAGAAATATCAGGGTGCCGAGACGCCGCTGCTGGTGAAGCAGCGGATCATGGAATGCCTGCTGCTGTGGACAACCGAGTTTCCGCAGCGCCAGAAAATCCGTGATGCCTACGAGATGCTGCGCAAGGAGGGCGACATCGATCACAGCCAAACGGCCGCTGCGCTGGCGAAGCGGGAGAGCGTCCTCAACACCATCGACGAGGCGATGTTCGCCAAGCTGATCAAGAGCAAGGATCCCGAAAACTTTAAGCGCGCCAATCTACTGCTGCAGTATCGCATGGCGCAGGAGGCGCGTCGCAACGATTTGCTGGGCCAACATCGGCTCGTCCTGGTCGAGGTGCAGGAGACCATACAGCTGCTCAACCAGATGCTGGACAGCTACAATCCCAGCGAGCGCGATGTGAACGAGACCATTCACGTGCTATATAAAAGCTGCCAGAAACACAAGCCCATCTTTCAGCATCTGCCCGAGCTGTTGGGCGAGTCCGATGCTCAGCTAATAGGTTGGTTTCGATTCACGTTTTCTTTATGCTTGTTACACTCGTTCACAAGGGCAAAAGGGTATATTGGTTTTGTGCAATGTCCGACCGGATGAACGCAACTCTTTTCGGCGCGAGTAGTTATCTGCTTCAAAGTGTTCAGATTTTTGTGCCACGCCCACTGGGAGGCTGGCGAATCGATAACATGTCGATACACCTCAAATCGCAAATCGATAAACGGTGAATCTATTCCGTAATATTTAAGCTAGTCAGCAAATTTGATATGAAGTTTGCTGGTGACACACAATAAAGGAATTTTCCGGCCACGCCCAGTCGTCACCAGTAGTCATCAAATTTGGCAGACACCTCCGCCCGAAATAACAATTATAACTACTGTGTACTGTGAACGAACGTATTGCGCAGTCGGTTACGCCCGACTGCAACGTTCTCACTTGTTTTTAACTAATTCTGTGGGTCGTCTGAGTCACATTCCGCCCGTGTGCACATATACTATATATTAATTGTAACTGCTCTTGCCCTTCGCAGAGGACACGCTGAAGACAAACAGCGATCTGTTGGCCATCATGGCGCGCTACAAGCAGCTGGTGCCCTCGCCCACCAGGAGGACCTCAGAAACAGCACTTCCAACTGCGGCGAGAGCAGCAGCTGCACCTGGAACAGGCACGGCTAAGGCAGCCAGCTCGAGCGGCTCGAGCAATGCGGCGCTGCTTAACGAGCTGCTCGGGGATCTGTTGCTCGGCGATGATCCACCCGTTGGCACGTCAACCGTGGCACCCGCTTCCACAAAGCCCAATGCTTTGGAGGATCTCAGCGATATATTTAGCAGCGCACTGGCCGAGAGTGAAGATAAACAGCAGCTGGGCTCGGAGCACTTTCAGCACGCCGGCAGGGGTGAGCTGCTGGAGCCGCAGGTGCTCAGTCCGAGGAGTAGCGAAAGCAACGGCGCCGCCGGCGACATGCTGGCCAATGGCAGTGCCGCTGCTGACGACACTAGGAGGCCCGGCGGTGCGCGCAAAATGCCCCAAATCGATATACTGAGTGAGGAGCTGTTCCAGCAGATACTGCCGGCACAGGAGCGCATGAGCAGCTTTAAGCGCGAACCCGAGAAGTTGACACTCAACGACTTGGTACGCGAACGCATGCACGTCAAGCCCGCGGAGCAACCGACCGCTGAGGCATTGGATGATGCGCCGATGTTAAGCGCCGTGCCAGCTCCGCCGGCGCCGGCGCCGGAGCCAGTGGCGCAGCCTGTAGCGGAAGCGGAGACTGCGGAGGCGCCGCCAGCTGCCACGAAGGCAACGAAGCATCTAAGCGAGATCAGTATTGATCTGGACAGTATTCAGGCCACGGGCGATGAGCGCGTAATGCTCGACGATGACGATATGCATTTGTGCCTAAACTTTACCGAAGATCGCCCCAGTCGCCATGTGTCCGTAATTGTGATATCGGCGCAGAATAAAAGCCGCCAGCCAGTCAAAGACTTTCAGTTCGAGGCGAGCGTCAAAAAGGTTTGTAGTCGATCTCTGTCCGTGCGATGGGCTTTAGCTAATCCTCCCATCTCTCTCGTCGCTCGCAGCCGTGCAAAGTGCGCCTCCTGCCGCCGACGGATAACGCTATGGCGCCGCACAAGCCATTCAGGCCGGCATCGCCAATTAATCAAGTGATGCTGCTGCTCAATCCCACAGGCAAGCCGGTGGATGTCACATGCATTGTGGGCTACAAGCTGGGCGATGATCCCGATTCGATCAAGGAGTCAATTGTGGCAAAAGGCATTGCCTACGTGGAGTAGATTCGTCGCGAATGTCAATTGTATTCGTTTTGTTTCGTAGCATCTTGTTTATTTTAAAAAAGCAAAGACGGGCCAGTCACCCTTTATTTCTCTGTCGCACCCATTTGATAATTGAGCTCCATCCAAATTATTAATTATTATTGTGTATTTATATGTACTTATTTTTATTGTATGCCTATAAGGTTTTTTTTATTAAATTGCATTCCCTCATATATATATATATATATATTTATATATACATACACACACACATATATATATATATATATATATTTATGTTAGCAGTATATTATATATAAAAAATGTATGAAAAATGTCGCTACAAAAGCAAATCGCGCATTTTAAGAGGTAGAACTCACTCAGTTCTGTATTACTCCGAATCCGTGTCCTTTCAAATGTCGCCCCGGACACCAACTGCCTCCAAAAAAAAATTGCCAAAGCATATGCTTTACTATCGCAACCATTACAAATTCATCAACCGCACGGCCTGCCCCGTAATTCATACCATCATCTTGCTAATAAACAAGATCCGGGCGAAAAAAGTATCCGGAATTCCGCTGGGACCGAAGCTAGTTGAAATGTCGCTTCAGGCTTGGCGTCTTGCCAGAGTGGATAATGAAGAATTATCCTCGTTTTACCTAGTTTGCATTTTACGTTTACATCTAGAGCTAAGGCTAAGCTTACGCTAATCGGCTACAATCTCGTCCTTGAACGATAGAGCCGTAATTGCCTTGGTATGGCCCGTGTAGTCGCGCACACAGTTTTTGGTTTGCAGCTTCCACAGGCGCGCCACGCCATCTGAGGAGGCCGTGAACAGCCATTTGGAATCGGCACTGAACGCCGCGTCCCAGACCCAGTAGTTCTTAATGGAGAGCTCACGCCATTTGGTGAAGTCCTCGGTCTTCCAAATTTTGGCGGTGCCATCGCCCGACGTGGTCACCAGGAGCCGCGAGTCGGGACTAAACTTGCAACGCAGTATGGATCGAGTGTGGGCCTGTATCTTCTTTTTGGGACTCATCGTGCTCAGATGCTGGCTGGGACTGTTGCTCAGCTGCCAAATGTAGCAGTTGCCCTTGTTGTTCGCCGCGGCCATATAGTGGCCATCTGGGGAGATGGCCACGTCCTGTATGGACGCATCGACCTCGGGCACCAGCTGCTCGTGCACTTCCGATTTGACGTCCCACAGATAGACGCCGCCGTTTTGCGAGCCCATCGCAATCTCGACCTGATTCGGATGCAGGCAGGCGGCATTCACCGGCGCCTGGCAATCGAAAACACGCGAACAATGCGGCGGCGTTGACATCATATCCCAGATGCGAACGCGATGATCCTCGCCAGCAGTGAACATCCAATGGCCGTCCTCCTGGAAGCCCAGCCGTGTCACATTCTTCTGCACGCCATCGAAGTTAATCACTGGCGCCGTGCAATTCGATTCCAGATCATACAGCCGTATGCACTGATAGCCACACGCGGCCAGCCGTGTCTTATCCGGCGTGCGGTCTAACGCATTCACTTGCTATATTTCCGACAAATAGAAAACACACACATCGATGTATTTCATGCGTGCCAGTGAGCCGCAATTTCAGCTTCACTTACCGATGTCTCCACAAAGCGCATGGTTTTTATGCAGTTGCCGGTGTGCGCTTGCCACACTTTGATGGTGTGGTCATAGCCGCCAGTGGCGAGGATTAGCTGGTCTTCCGTCGCTTCCATTGCAGCACTCTTTGGTTGTTATTGTTTGTTTAACCTGATCATTGCCCTGCTTTAAAATTAATTACAGAATTTGGATATTCTTACTAGAACTATCAATTATCGATAGCACCTATCGAAACTAGCAAATAATTTACAACTGAACTACTCCTCACCCCACAGAATAACTCCTCCATTCGGCTGTTAATAACATTTCGTTAGGTGAGCAATGTGTTGAGTGAGTAAATTCGTTGAGCATGTTTCGTTAAATGAGCACATTTTGTTTCGTTTCGAACACGGCTTGTTTGTACCACCGTACCATAATTGGTACATTAACTTAACTGGGTTGGGTATTTTTTTACAACTACTTAATACCAATAAAAATAGTTGATTTGTATTTAAATTGAAGAGAAACGGATCTATATATGAATATGTTTGTATCATTTGTATTTATCCACATACTTTTAAATATACACTTTTTTTTAAAAATATGGTACTTATTTTGCAAATTTGCAGTACAAAATAATTTGTGGCAACGGTGAATGTGACACACTTGGGCACATATCCATATGGAATACCAGACTCCAAATTTCTTTCTATAGTCTCCAGCTCTTATAGTTTTCGAAATCGGTGGGTTCATGGATTTATGAAAATCGCGTAAAAAGGTGATATTTAAGGGGAAAAGCGTATACGAATCTTCTCTCCCTCCTGCTGACTAGCTATTACTTTCTCTCTCCCTCGTCGAAAGACCACCTTACTTTATGATTTTAAAAAATGGAGAAATGGAGATGTGAGAAAAAGAGAGAAACATTTTCCATGTTGTGAATATCGCAATAAAAACGGAAATGTCTGCTGTTTTTGAATTGAAATAAGCGACGATGTGTATTTCATCAAAATTCTCTTCCAAATCCAGTCAGGAGAAAGTAAGGTACAGACTAGTGTAAAATATGATTATATCTTTATTACAGTTAACTATGTATTGGGTGAACAAAAAAATAGAAACTGTAAATATGAAGTTTTTGAAATTTTCATTTATTTTGCTTATAGTATTTTTGAGTTGAATATAAAAACAAGTAAGAACCTTGCAGTCGGGTCGAACCGACTGCGCAATAATCTGTTCACAGTGTAATATAATATAGTATATACGATTCTCGACTATGGAGCTGGTGCCTCCAAAATTGTAACCCTAAGGCAGTGACTTTTAAACGGTGACTAGGCTGCAAATAAATGCGGAGGCGGGACGCGGACGTGGCGGAAATATTTCGGATTGAAACTTTAAAGCAGCTACCCACCAAATTTGATGCTTTTCACCCCAAAACTGTGGCAGATAGATGGCTTTATAATTTTCCCGCCCCTTGACGACGGACGGACATCACACAAATATCAAAATACAATTTACTTTGTGAACAGAGCAAGAAAATACATACAGTTTTTGATGTTCGTACAGTTCAAAAATAAAGATACTCATTTTGTTGTGGTTTTTGTTTGTTTGTTTTTGTTTTGTTTTTTGTTTTTTATAATAAATAAGCTAAAGCTAATCGGCCATTCGCTTTTTCTAGGTGTCCTATACTCGTATATATGTGTATGTATATAAAATAAACTCTGTAATCAGCGATTTGACAATATGCAATAAAATTTGTCTCAACTCCTGCGCAACTTTATAACCTGACAATACATACTATAACTACATTATGAGTAAACAAAAAGTTGCACGACAAAAAAAGTAGGGGAGGGGGGTATCATGGTTTAAAATCTTCTTTGTTTAGGCTAAGACTTGTGTCAAATTATTGCTGAGCGCCTTATGCATTCATAGTTGTGATAATAAATAGTTGCCTAGTCCGAAGGTAAGAATTATGTAGACATCAAGTGCAAAGGAGGAGAAAATACATATACAAAAGATGTGCACGGGTCGTCCGGTCCACATTCAGTTCCTCAGCTGCAGTTTCAGCGATGTGGCTTATGTCTCGAAGTACTTGTAGATAGCGGTTACGTAGGACATGACCTGCGTCCAGTCGGGTCGCTCGATTTGACACATGTCATTGATGTTCTGGGTGGAAAAGACGAGATCGATTAATAAACGAGATCATCATTAAAATGGACAACCGCGTGTGTTACCAGGGTGGTGCCAATGCCAACAGACTCGGCGGCGGCAAAGGCGAGCGAAAAGTTGCGCCGCTTGTTGGCCGGACTGAGCGTATCGTAGGGTATGCGATCCGGCAGATAGGAATGTAGTATGGCGCAAAAGGCCAGCCCATCGTTCCACGATGAACTAAAGTTCGTGATGTCAATGTTGCGATAGCCAACGGTCTTATTCTGGCACCACTTGAGCAGCGCATTGCGCTTCGATCCGCCGTTCTTGGCCAGCATATTGAGCGGATCCTTGCGTTCGCCTGCAAACGAATCTGTTTAGCACTCAATGTGATTAGGTCAATCTATTCCCTTACCGCTGATAAACGACTTTGAGACATTGCCAAAGCTGAGGCTGCTCACTAGGCCGCCGCCAGGCGTCTGCACTGGCGTCGTCAGACTGGGCGGCTGCGACTGCTGCAAGCTGCTGGGCGTGTTTGGTGTGGAGGGTTGCGATGATGTTGCACTTGTCGTTGTTGACTGCTGCGACAGTTGCTGCTGCAGTTGCGGCGACTGCTGCTGCTGCGGCTGTTGTGTTGCTTTGGTAGTGTTAGCTGCTGTTGCTGTTGATGTTGTTGTGGCTGTTCCAGCAACAGTTGCTGCTGCGGCTGCTGCTGCTGCTGCTGCATTCACATTCACATGTAGATTGCTGCTCTGCAGTACGGGCAGGCGCAGCTATTGGCGGCAACAAACAATTCCGATTAATATATTCATATTTCACTTGCTGCAGTAACTTACGCTCTCGTGCCAGTCACTGGATACGGGTAGTATAATCGGCGTGTTCCCAGTTTCGGGCGTGCCGCTGTTCAAGCTGGACGTCGAGCTATAATGCGATTCAGTCTCATCCGCCTTGCCCTGCTGTGGAATGGAATAGACGAGCGTATTGTTAGTAGCCAAAATCAAGCAAGAACGTTGCAGTCGGGTGTAACCGACAGCGCAATTCACAACCCTAGCATTATTTGTAAACAAAAAAAAATATTAAAAACATATTTTTGTGCGCAATTTTTTAAGAAATAGTTCAAGTTAATTACATGTTTATATATTTTAGAATGATTTTTCTACAAAAAGTTGACCTCCGCAGAATCGGGTTTAGATTTAATGATTTTACATTATGTGAGTTATGGATGCAAGAGCTTTACTGTCAAAATTTTTGCATGATTTTTGAAAAAAACACCTCAGCATCGGTTTTAAAGTTATCTTTAGTGCTAATAGTGACATCGATTAAAAATATAAATTTGCATATCAAAATTTTGAAAATTTTTTTTTCGAAAAATCCAAAAAATTTTATTTTCAATAATGAATATATTTGGAATGCTGAATTAATTTGCAGGACAAACCATGCAAAAAATGCCATCAAACATAAAAAATATGGGAGTTATGGATTCGAGAGCTTCACTAAGCTTTACTAATTATCACAGCCACAATCGAATTTTTTTTTTTACCAGAAATGATAAAATATCAATAATGCATATATGCCATTAAACATGAAGAAATATGGGAGCTGGGAATCCGAAAAATTTTTACCAATTTTAATCTGTCAATAAAAATAAAGTGCAGATATTTAAAGGAGGTTATCAGTTATCCGTCTGCAGAATCGCGAGTATATATTTCAAGTCTCAAGTCTCGAGCTTTAATAGCGGATTAACGAGTGCGGCGATGCACAAACCCAATATACTCTGTTCACATCGGTGAACGAGTATGAAAACGAGAGTATGCTGGGCATTTCGGCTCACCTGCTTGTTGTTTTCGATGCTCTCGATGAGCGTTTTGACGGAGAGTCGCGAGTCCTGGCGACTAAAGCTGAGCTTGCTGCGCCGCGAGGCCATCTCCTGCTGCACAGTGGACATCACCGATTGCTGCGTCTCTGTCTGCTGCAGTTCTGTGTGGCAAAGGTAACAGGTGAGAGGAGTTGAAATGAATTGAGAGCGTTGGTCACACTCACGCTGCTTGGTCAACTTCTCCAGCTGCTGTTCGAGCAGCCGGATCTTCTCCTTTTGCGTCTTGTTGTCAAGCACCAGCTGCTCGCGTGCGCTGAGCGCCTCAGTCTTGAAATCGTTGGCCACCCGCACGGTCATCAGGAGATCCGCCTGAAACTGCTGCCACTCGTCAGCGTCGCGCTTGCGCAGCTGCGTCTCCTTGTCCAGGCGGGACTCGCTGTCGCTCAGCTGCAGCTGGACATCGCCCAGATGCCGTTGCGTCTCGCTCAGCAGCTGCTGCAGCTGTGCCTTGTCCTCCTGATGGCATTTGCACTGCACTTGCAGCTCGGCGACGCGCTCCTCCAGCGTCTGACAGTCGCCGGCCACCTTGTCCTTGTCGCACTGCAGCTGCTCCAGCCGATACTCGAGGTGGGAGACAGCGCACTTGGCATTATTTTTGGCCACCTTGCATTCCTCGGTGAGCCCGGCCAGTTGTTCGCGCAGCCGTCGCAACTCCGCCTGGCTGCGCGACCATTGATCCTGCAGCTCGGCCAGTCGCTCCTCGAGCGCGTCTTTCTCGCGTCGCGCCGCATCGAGCACATCGCTCAGATCGGTCTTGTCGCCGCGCGACAGATCCGCTTCGAGCTCCTCGATCTTGGAGCGGGCATTCTCCAGCAGCGTGCTCAGCCTGCTGATCTCGATGGCGCGCTGTGAGATCTCCTCGTTGGCCAGCGAGAGTTGGGCCTCGGTCTGTTTCCGTTCCGCATTGGCCGCATCCAGCTGGGAGTCGAGCAGCGCGTTGCGTTCGCGCTGTCGCTGCTGTTCCAGCTGGACGGCGTCGCGCGATTGCCGCAGCTCGGCCAGCTCGGCGTTCAGCTCCTCCTGTTTGAGCATCAGCGCCTCGCGCTCCTCCTGCGACGTCTGTATCAGATCGAGCAGCTTCTTTTCCCGCTCCGAGGTGGACACCTCGGCCGCCTGTTTCGTGTCGCGCAACAACAGCTCCTGCAGTGTGCTGATCTGAGTCCGCGACTCGTTCAGCTTCTCCGTTTGCCGGCAGAGCGACTGAAAGAGCACATCCTTCTCCTCGGCGAGACGTTCGTTCTCCGTTTGTGTGTCGCTCAGCTGGGTCTGCAGGTCCGCCAGCTCCTGGAGCGTCGCCTGGAGCTCCTCGTTGGTCGAGTAGTGTGTCTCCTCCATCTGGATGATCTTATCCTGCAGGCACGCTACTGAAATCTCACTGGACGACGAGTGCTTGTCCCAGTCCGGCGTGAGGCACGGCGTCCCATCGTGCGTCACGTCGTTCGTCTTGAATCGAATTTGTGGCATTATCAGTTACGGTTGCTTTTTATACATATATACTATATATACTCACATTGGGCAGGGCTATGGACGCGGGCGCCGAGCTGTGCAACCGCTGCGAGTCTTGGATGATCTGATGCTTCTCCGCGTCCGACAGAGGTGAGTTAACAACGTCCCGCAAACGATTGCGCAAAGATTCATTTTCATATTTTAAATTGCCAATTTCCATTTGTGTTTTCTCCTGTTGATTCTACAAGCGGCGAGCGCAAGAGGGCGACAGAGAGGGAGAGAGAAAGAGAGAGAATCAGGTGAGCGTTGTTATTATAATTCTGCTTCTTATAACGGCGCAAAAAATCACATTGCGTGCAATTTGTATATGTATATGGATAAATAATAAAAATCATTAGAAATTGTTGAAGTCACTTTTTCCTGATCAACTGCAGCTATATGCGTCTAAAATGATTCCATCTTTTGTAATAAACTACAATTATATGTTAGTTTATTCCACCCACCTTCTCTTCCGAAAATGGCTAAACAAGTTTTGTTTAAATGTTATGCAAGGGCCTTAACAACGATCAAAAGAAAATTTAGCTATTGCGCATAAAACCTAATCAACTCAATTAGCCTGATCTTAAGTTATATTTGCAACCGAATTTTCGCTCATATTCCATATTTGTAAGTGAAATATTTTGCAAATTTTGCGAGAAAATTACTTATAGATTACTTGTGGTATCGAGTGGATTCATTTAGAGAGCCTATAATAACTAGAAATCTCGCCTTGCTGTTCGTATGAACGCAATTTTTTTCGCCGCTATTGAAGCTAGAGACTTGAAAATTGGAATATATACTTGTAATAACCCACGTCAGACAAAGTGTTAAGATTTTTATTGACAGATTAAAATTGACAAAAATGTTGACATGTAAAGCTCTCGAGCCCCTAGCCCCCATAACTTTGGCAAAACAGAACCGATTTTCATGATTCTAGATTTAAAATAAATGCATTATTTAAAATAACATCAATTGAAAGGTTTCATTAATTATCGATTAATATCGATTTGATTTAGCATATCTCAGAGGGAATAAGAGCTGAAATCAATAAATTTGACAATGTTCATGAATATTTCCTAAACTAAACATTGTTAGGTTATTTATGGTCTAGACCTATTTTGATTTGCATTTAAAATCAATAATCAATAAGTAAATAGGCAATTTTCAATGCCAATCAATTGACTTGGAGTGCATACTTTTGGCATTGACTGTTTCGAGGCGGTCGCTGAGCGACAATTTCAACAATTAAAGGAGCGCAGTTGTTATATAGCGCATATAGGAACATATCGAATGTCAATAGATTGGCTAAAGTAACGAAGCGCAACGCCTCAGCCCCTCCCCCCCCCCTCCCCCCACCAGTATGAAAGCAAAAACAGCACTAACAACAATAGCAACATCGGCGTGCAATAATAATAACAACAACAACAACAACAACAACAACAACGCCGACAGTTGTTACACAACAGTTGACAGTCTTTGCGGTTTCGCTGACGGACCGACACGCTGTCTGGCTGACAAGTTGTTGGCGTTTCTTTTTACCTGCATCTTGAGCAGATCGCCCCTCAGTTTGGTCACCTCGCTTTGGTATGGCAGCAGCTCCGTGATCCGCGTCTCCAGCTGCTGTTGCTCGCGTCCCAGTCGCTCCAGCTGTGTGTGCAGCTCCTGCATTTTGTGGTTAGCCTGCGCATTGTGGGGAATACATATAGTATATAGTTGGGATTAATGTTTGTTTGTTTGTTTGTTGTTACCCACCTCTAACAGCTGCTGTTGCTGTTGTTCGTTGTTGATCAGTTGCTGCTGCTGTTGCTCGTTGTTGATGATGAGTTGTTGTTGTTGTTGTTGTTGCTGCTGCTGCTGATAACTGCTCGCCGCTACGGCCGCAACGGCAACGGCTGCTGCCGCCGCTGGAAATGCGCTGTTGCTGCTGCTGCTGCTGCCGTTGCCCACCGCGCCCGCCGTTGCTGCTGCTGCTGTTAGTTGTTGGTAAAAATCGACAGCGGCTGCGGCAGCAACGCCGCCATCTTGCAATGCGGCCAATCCGCTGTTGTTGCTGCTGTTGTTGTTGTTATTATTGCCGTGGCCGCTGCTGCTGTTGTTTGGTGTTGGCGCTGGCACAGCTGCAATCGACGTCATCAGTTGTTGCTGCTGCTCTAGTTGCTGCTGTTGCGGTAATTGCTTTGGCTGCTTGTGTCCTTTAAACTTTGATTTCTTTTGCGGCAGCGTATTGCTCAGCTGCTGTTGCGGCTGGCGTCGCTGCTGCTGCTGTTGCTGCAGCTGCAGCTGCAATTGTTGCTGCTGCTGCTGCTGCTGTTGTTGTTGTTGTTGTGTTGTCACCAGCAGCGCTGCATCGTCGTCGCCCACATCGACGCCGCGTTCGTAGGTCGCCTCGTGATTTGAATAAAATTTTGTGGTTGCTGAGGCAGCGTTGTTCAGCTGCTGCTGCTGCTGCTGCTGCTGCTGATGTTGGTGCTGATGCGGTTGCTCATGCGCCGTGTTAAGGGATGTGCTGGACTGCGATTTCTGGCGATTGTTATTGGAGTGCTGCTGCTGCTGCTGCTGTTGCTGTTGCTGCTGTTGCTTGTGCGATGAGTTGTTGGAGGATGCAGAACTCGAGGTTCCTTGTCCTCTGCGGAATAATGATTTCAATTTAATCATTTTGTGTTAGCTTGTTAACTTGGTTGTCGTTTGTGATGTTGTTGGGTTTTTGCAGAACGTTAATCATTAACTTTCAACTTCGTTTGAATTTGCGATCGTTGTAATTGTTTGTTTTTATTTTTCTTGTGTCGTCGTCGTCGTCGTTCGTTTTGATCGTGTTTATCGTTCTTAAAATTAATCGTTATCGCCGTTTATGCTGTTATCAGACATTCAAGACAGTTTTTAACACTCAGCGTGTGTGTGTGCGTCTGTTCGATATTGCTGACAGTTATTGCAGTGCAAAAGAAAGCAACATTTCTGCAAGCCAATTGGCAGGCAATGCAAGTGAAGGCGGCGACTTAGTGGGAACCAAACGATGAATGAAAGTTCAAAGAGGATGCTAATAAAACAACGCGCGACTGTTGCATGCCAACAAAAAAAAAAAAAAAAAAAAAAAAAAAATAACAATAACTCGTTTGTGTGGCTGCTGCTGTTGTTGTTGGCGCTGACAATCACATGCATTGTTGTTATTGTTGGGCCGCTCCGAGCTCTCTGAGTGGGGGAGAAGACGCGAAATCACGGAGAACGAGAGCGGCGCCTCACACGATTGAGAGACTCACAGGTTGTGCAAAGAAATCGGCGCTCTTGAATTTGTGACGTCAAGGGTGAGGTAAAAATAACAACAATTTCGCTCTTAACGAAAATAAAAATGCTATTTTGACGAAACTTGGGAAAATCTGTCGGATCGCAGCACTCCTATAGGAATATTGGGATATTATGATTAAGCATACAAATTTCGGAATTTGTTTCACAAGTAAGCAAAGCATAAGCCGGAATTGTGACGTCACACTCGCTTAAATCACGCTCCTTCGTTTCAGCAACCTGGATATCTCTCTCTCTCTCTCCCTCTTTCAGACCGCTCTCAACAATAACAGCGCGCAGTCATGTTAACTAACAGCGAACGAGCCAGATAAAACAGAGATAAAATAAACAAAAATCACGGCCACTTCATTAACATGCAGTTAATAATAATTTGCAATTGAAATGCAAAGCACAAATACACGACTGCAACTCAAAATGCAAACGTCGACGTTTACCTAAAAGTCTCTATATGCTATGTACATCCATATGTACATATATGTCAGTTTGTTTTGTCTGTTTGCTCAAATGTTTCTTTTTCATTGTCATCAGTATGTAGCCTAGGTTGATTACTCATCCAACGAATTGAGAACTTGAAATATGTGCAATAAGATGGGGAAGTACTGCATACAATGATGCACGTCAGTTCCACATGCAAGCAAATCCCATGCATGCATACATATGTACATACATACATACATATATATGCATCATAAAAACTGCTTCTTGCCCGTTTATGGCCGGCCGGCCCCATCAGTGTGGCCACCGCTCATGATTTTCTGATCGAGGGTTCGCAAATGTGGTGTTCGACACTGTCCGTGACGTCACAGCATTTAGTAGAGTGGGACATTCGAGTTCATTTTGCTGAATAAGTTCAATCGTTTATTTTCGAAACCTGAACTGGGTGAGTAATTTTATTCGATCGCTGCATTTTCGTTGATCGTGCAAGATTCGGTTTTAAGTTCTTCAAGCTAAGCTACGGAATGACTGCTCAGAATACATCGTTCAAAAAGTTTCGTTCATTTATAACCGAACAAGTTCATTAGTTCATATTAAAGACCCGTTCAATTCAAGTTATTCTGTTTTAAGTCATATGTAGTTAATTTAAATAGGGCCTTTAAAGCTATTTATATTGTATTCTATTCTAAAATAACTATTTAATAAAAATATATACCTCTGAATTCTAGAAAATGAAGATGTGAAAAAGATTCAGTTAAATAACATTTTAGAATAAGCTATCAATAAATGTAAAACAATTACTAAAACCTCAATTCCAGTGAATTACAATTTAATTTTTGTCCTACGGTAGCCCTAGATATTTGATCTCGTTTATGCAGCCCTAGCAAATAGCAAGTGTGACGTAAAATCTCATACTTTTTGGCGCCACCTATTTACAAAGTAAATCTGGTGCCGCTGCCCACACGATAAACACGCAAATGTTATGTTTATTTTGATTAAAGGCGGCTTTTGACTTTTGACGACACTACGACATTTAAATTGAAACACAAACATTAAAAATGACATCATGCACGCAAAACAATCTGATTTTTGTTGGACTGTCGCAATTTCGCTAATTACAGGCTAAAAAAAAAAAAAAACAACATTCAAGTTTTATCAGGTGCGTGGGTCATTATACATATGTATGTATGTAGATACATACGTATAAATATACGTACATATGTGTCAATACAGAAGTGGTGTGCGAATGGCTTAGGTTTATCTGTTGCTTGTATTGCGATAAGTGCCTTTGCCATTAGATAATTACAAATTGCCGTCTAAGAAATGAAAAATGAGCTCGTGAACTCATTTGTCGTTTGAATGCTAATTAATATCAAATTGAAAACCAAATATGCATAGCACGCGCGTAGATCCAGTTCACGTTTTGCAACACTGCACATGTTGCAGCAGGAGAGCGAGAGTGGCCTCAACCAGGATGCAATCCGTATCTATGCATGTTAAATCAAACAACAACAAATTGTCGCTGTCTGACAAGAGTAAATTGAGAAAAGAAGAAAATCGCAGCAGCACTTGAAGAATGTCATGCGTGTAATTCACATAAAAGAACAACAAAGTGGCAGAGCAGCTTGAGCCGTCGCGAGCGCTTAACAATGAATTGAAAACACACATACACTTATAGAGGCATTAATACATGAAGACACGTACACACGCTCTGGATTTCGATATGTTTACACACATACGCACGCCGTTAATTCTTTGCAATAACTGTAAAAGGTTTTTGGGAGACCTTCTTTTTGCACACACACACACGTTCACATTAAAACATACCGAGCGTATTTACAAGGGAAAAGAACAAACAAAACAAAAATAAGACAAGAGAATAACAGCGGGGTGCACGAAAAAAAAACAACAGAATTAAGAAACTGGGAACGCGAACGCGAAGCGACGCGCGTTTTATGAACGAGTCAACTGCGGGCAGGCAGTGTGACCGTATACGGCAAGCGCAAAATGTTTGCTTCGGCGCGCGCGCCTGTTAACAACAGCCCAATGTTATGTTTCTAAATAACAGCGCATGCGTGGCGTGCTGTCCAATACTGTTGTATGAACGTATTTAACAACACTCAGAGCCCGCGCAATGAACACAACAATTTGAAATATTTTAAATGTAACAAGCAGGCTTTTAATTTAACTTCTTCGAGTATTTGAACGTTAAATGCCATTTTCATTTCAATTTTAAACCAAAATCAACAGCTTTGCTGTTTAAATACTTTGTATTTTTTGTTGTCATATTTTAACAAACTTTGTACGAACAAAATTGTCAGTGAATAGTGAGCACGTGTGTGTGGTTTTTTTTTTTTTTTTTTGCCTAGCAGTCTTGGCAAAGGATCTCCTCGATTTGGATCTACATTATGTCATTTTTAAAGAACATGTTAAACGGCAACCTTAAACGAGGTCCCGCGCCAGATGACAAATCCAAAGATAAAGACGCTGATATGCAGCCAACAGATCTTTTCGAGGGTGGACACAAGCTGACAGCACTCGAAAACATTGGTTCGTCCCTGACAACACTGTGGAGCAGTTGCGGCTTAAATGTGATATCCAGTAAAGACAACATCGCATCTCAGGCTGAACGTATGTTCACCATCTACCTTCCCCTATTACAAAAATACAGCACATTTTCTTTCATCAATTCCACAGAAAAAATCAAACCCAACAACATTGGCAATGAAATTTCGAATACAACCAATTGAGAGGCAATCCTGGAGCCAGGATAAGGCTTCCACCATTCAATTTCGACCAAATCAACTTGGGACTATATATTACCAACTTTATAGAATGCCACATACACATGAAAGCAAATTTAACGAACAACTATCACAAATTACAAATTGAAATTAAACAATAAAAAAATACTATTACAAAAATAAATTATGACGGCGATTATTATATACTGACACGACCTCAACGAACTGAGCTGACAGCCTGTTTGTTTCCATGCAATAATCTAATCTCGGTTTGGTTTTTTTACAGGGAATAAATATACCAAAACTTATTATTGTTCACTCTCTTAATATGGTTCAAACTTTGAAAGAGATAAGTTAGTTTCTTCGAGTTCCAAAAGTGAATAAAAACAATAATTGTCAGATCAAGATATAACCAAGCTCATCAATTTCGAGCTTCAAAAACATCAGATAACCCTATCATAAAGCTCCGATTAAAACAGTCTGTCGGAAGTTGAGTTTTTGTTTAAAAAAAACCACACTTGTGTACTTTATAGGTATAGGTATAGGTATTAAATCTCCAAAGATAACTTTTCTTATAATTAATAGTCTATGTTGTGCCACTTGATCAAAATAATATTGTTATAATTATTTATCGAATGTTGTTAAAATAGGAAATAGATTTTTGGATAGGGGATGTTTGATATTCTTACCGGCTAAGTCTACTAAAAAAGTACAGATTCATGTCAGGTAACAACGTTCCAAGAAAGTTGAAAACCAATTCCAAGCCACTTTTTTTTTCCTAAACAAACAAACATTACAAAAATTTCGAAATTTTTGTGCTAGAAACGCTTTTTATGGGAATTTTAGTGTCGCCCTTTGGAAGAATCTCTAATGCGAAAAAAACATCAATCATTGATCTTTCTATGCATTACAGTGGGAAAAAGAAGGAGGCAGAACGGCATATTTCTGTATCGATTTCATTTGGTCGCCTTGCCCATGGGGCGCTTTTTCGAGCATTTCCCAGGCGCTGATGATCTTGCCCATGGGCGAATCAGCCAAGAAGCCAATGCCTCCATTGATGACAGTTCAGTTTTGTTTTCCCTTTTGTTTCTCTCTCCCTCGCTCTTTTGTAGTCTTTAGCATTTAGCAGACGGTGAATCAACAATGGGCTCAGGTAGAGATACAGATACAGATTACTCGGGTTCCCTTCTGATGTCTTTTTTACATCAGACCGAATTATTTAGCTGCGATTGCCGCTGGTGCGTGTGTGCTTATCGAGCGGACACCGGGCAGAGATAGGGCTGGGGCACGGGTTGGGGCACGGGCACCGGAACCGCAAAAGCCACAAACCGCGTCGACTCTGTGCGGTATTTTGCAGTTTTACGTCTACGTTTTTATTTTCATTTTTTTTTTGTTTTTTTTTTTTTTCTGTATTTTTCTTTTTTTATTGTTTAGGTTTTGGTTTTGGCCAGCCGGCAGCCAGCCGAGTCCGACGACTCGTCGAGGTCTATGACCATCTAAATGCAAACGTCACTTATCGCTGCTCAGAGGCGTCGTGATAACCACCGCAGTGGGCGTCCCGCTGGCTCCCCCGATCGCTGGGCGGGAATAACGGATCGCATTACGCCTGGCTTTGGCACTGGCACCGGCAGCCGAGAAGCCCGGCGGTCAGTTAACCAGTCGGACAGTCGGCTAACCAGCGAGTATGACATAAGTAAAATTTCAGCAAGTGGTCGGGAGCGCCCGACTAGGAGATACCCTGAACCCAGCTGCGAGCGAGTAATAATAAGACAAAAAGCAGAAAGTAACTATAGTAATTAGGTCGCTGTGAACAGCTGATGTGCTGGGCCCCACTATGGAAACTATATTCGCGAATAACTTTTTATTTGAATTGCGTTTATTTCATATATGGGGCGAATTAACTGCGTATGCTTCACGCGAACATATTGGTGGCTCTAGCTATCGATACTAAGAAAACGAGATTTACCCATCCAGCTCCGAACTGAACATCCTTTTATATTTAAATACAGAAGCAGAAAAACAAAGCGGTTTTATTTCTTCTTCTTCACTCGGCCCCGCACTACGAAAATCTAAATAACTCCCGTTTTCCTTATTCAATCTTTATAAAACATTCAGAGCTTCAATATGGCATCCAAAACGAAAATGTATGCCTTTTAGAATTCAGTTTTTCCCATTTTGGGGGTTTTTCCCATTTGTGTGGTATCCAAAAGGTGAAATATTCGTGATCTGTGTCTATTCCAAATTTGAGATATTCGAATCATTCAAGTCTCTAGCTCTTATAGCCATGGCCAAATTGACTCGGCTAGTAAAGCCAAGAATATAAATGCGCTATGGGGTCGGCGATGATCCTTCTGTCTGTTACGTACATTTGCACAGAACCCTAATGCCCTATTTTAGCCATTTTTAATGGGTACAGGGTATACAGTAGTCCATGGGCATTCAGTCGTGAGAGCGGCACTCTGTTCGTTTGGCTGTTGTTTGTCGGTTTGTTGCTTTGTCGTTCTGCCTATGCGCGAGTGTTACGCTTTGCTGCGCCAGCGTTGCCCTACAATTTGGAGCGTACGAGAACGATGGCTGCTTAAGGGCCGGTCAAGTGAGCTGCGTGGAATAATCAATCGATGCAACCCAATTATGGGCTGTCAATGTTTGCTTATAGTAATAACATTCATTTAAATATGGTGGATGGACAAATAAATTGTCAATACTTATCGTTAACATAGTTATGTGTTATCGATATCAACTTAATGACGTCGATAATCGATAAGAAAAGTTGACTATAAACGGAATAAATTTGACCGTTGGTCTTAAATTTAAATCGATAATATTATAATGATAAATGTATTGAGTTTATCGATAACGATAACCATATCGATATCACTAGGGCCCCGCTCTCAATATCAGTCGCCGTCCATATGCGACATAGGGTGCGACAAATTCGTTGTCACCACAAACCGCGCACAAGTCTTTCAAGTCTTCCCCCACCCCCCCGCTATAACGATATTCCCATTCCCGTTTTCATGCTCGAAATATGCTTTGTTGACATGTGTGTTTATGTTTGTGTTTTCTGTGTTTATCGCACGCTTTGTTCGCATTTCTACCATATGCTAAACATTTCGCGGCGCTTGTTTAGCGCTCTCTTTTATTATTCGATTGTTAAAACTTATTTTAATCCGTTTTCCTTTCGTTTCTCGAGAGAAAAAAAAATATAAAATAAATTATTTTTAGAAAATGGTTTCATTTTTGCTTCAGGTAAAAATAGAAACTAACTTCTTTTTTTGTAATATCGTTGGTCGTGTTGGTGTTGTTGTTGTTGCATTTCCAAACTCTTTTCTGTTTAATATTTATGCATTGGTTGTTAATGATTTACGTTTTGCTTTTTAGTGTTTTGTGTTGTTTTTGTTAACGTTGGCTTAGAATTGGAAAGTGAACTAAAATTTCACTGAAATTATATAATTAATGTGATTTTAATTATCTTAAAAGTCAATTTCGCCAGCGAGAGATGCGCATAGAGAAACAGAGATAGCTACAAATTGTCATAATTGTTGGAAACTTACCCGCAAGAGATGCACAATGCAAAACGCAACTGCAATCAACAGTAATAATCAATCAACGGTACACACAAACACATACAAGTGTGCACTCATATATATATATATCATGTATATGTGCGTGTAATGTCTCTGTGTGTGTGTGTGTTGCAGCACTTGCACTTTGACTTTGTTTTTGTAATTGCCAACACACTTAAATGCCGTTAGACGACCACGTTGTTTAACACTTGACTCTCTCTCCCTTCTGCACAACTGTCTGCACTATAAAACTAAAGAAAAAGAAAGGAGAGCACATAAATAACATAAGTAGGTATTTATGTACAAGCCTATGTGTACTAAATGCACACATATGTATCCTACAAACGTTTGTTATGTAAAAAAACAAAAAAAAAAAAAACACATTTATGTTTTATACACAGCTGCTGCTGCATATCGACTGCGACGTCGGCAGAGGCGCGCACGTTAATTGCATTAGAAATTCGTATGCGTGTCGGGAATGAAGCCTTGCAAGACATCTAATAAAAAAAAATTCAACTAATTAGCAATCATTTGCGGGCTTGAGCTTATTTTAAGCATTTCTTTGGCACAAAAATTCCAATTAGACGAAAGCAGCGCAAATGTCATTTGTTGTTGTTGTTGTTTGTCTGCTAGTCCCGTTATTTCTCATACACACAACAACACTGTCTCAGCCGTATGGAAGACAGAGAGAGGCAGACTGTGTGACCTCGACTTCATCTCGGACTGCACTGCACGCTTGATAGCCAATTAATATTCATTAAATAGATTTCGATGATGTTGTTCTTGTTTTATTTATAGACGAAATGCAACGCGACATACAAGTCGACCAGACAAACAACAGTAAAGGCTAAAAACTGTAACGTTAACTTCACATACAAACGCGTTTTGAATTACTTCTTGCCAATATTCTTATTATTATTATTGTTGTTATTGTTGCAGAAGCATTTGCTGCTCGTATGTTAGCAGCCTTGGCTTTGCTTGTTTGTGTTTGCAGCAGCGGCGTCTGTTTCGGTTTGCCGTAGCAGCCAGTGTGACCGTTGTGCGTTGTCGGAAAAATGCCAAAACGTAGCACAGAATACCATATTTAGACTATTTTCATACAGTTTATTTGCAACAATAAACAAAAACAAAACATATGATGTAAATTACCAACTAAATTATGGGTTCAGTCCTTTACCCGGTCTACGGTGCTGGAGTCGAAGGGCACTTCCTCCACTTTCGAGAGTCCCGATATACGAATAATTTTACCAGTGCCTTCCACATTAATATGCCTGGCAAACTGCTGGGCCGGCGACAGGGCCAGTTCCTCCTCCGATTTGTAGCCATGGTATTTGGCCCAGTCGTTGCGGCCAGTGTAGACCATGTAGCACACTAGGCCAAATGCCTGCCAGGCAACTATCGCGTAGCCAATGCTCAAGCGGCGTTTCCACAAATCGGCTCGATGCTCCGGAATCGGATTTGTGTGTCGACGCACAAAACGACGCAGCCATTTCATTTCAAACAAGGCCATTTTCTAGCGTATTATATAAAAGTTTTCGATCTCAAGTTTGGTAACACGATCTTCAGAATTATTATAAAATAGTCGAAAAACAGCAAACAGCTGTTTATCCATAGAGATGAGCAAGCAGCACTGTAATTGGTAGAGTTGCCAATTTGCCGACTGTTACAATGTGTTTGATTTAAATAATGAATTAGTTGAAATAACATGTTATTCGTATGCTTTAGATTGTGCATCTTGCATAAAACTGACAGATATGCTGTCTTTAAAAAAAGTTTGTTTTTAATTCATATATTATACACATATATATATATATATATATATAAATATATATATATATTTTGTGGGTAGGTAACAGTTTATTCCCATCTCAATAAGCAAACACAAGTTAAATAGCGATAAATCAATCTGTTCATTGTTATAGATACAATTACTTTTAGCGCTTAAATATTTTATGGCCTGTTGGTTAGTATTAAATTTGTGTTAACGTGACAACTCTATCAAACAAACGGTGCTTGATAGAATGCAATGTTGTTTTTGTTATAACATAACACTAAAAAAAACACTCCAGAGTTAATTTCAATTTCTGCAAGCGACAATTTAATGTAAAAAAAAAAAACGTTCAATTGTAGCGCGCAATAAGTAAGTATAATTATTAAACAATTTGCTGGAATGTGGTAAAGTAGGCATTTTTTATATTATTGAACCGCCTAGAACAACAGCAAGGAAACGCTATTAACGCAAATCGCTGCCGGACTGCAAAATGCCAACCGCGCAGCAGACGTCACAGCAGCAGCAGCAGCAGCAACTAAGCAATGAAGAGAGTAACGGCATCAATGGACTAAAAGTAGAAGATGAAAATATGCCAAACTTGTCAACACTGTCGCTGGAAGAGCTTAAACAGCTCGATCGGGATCCCGAGTTCTTTGATGATTTTATTGAGGAAATGTCCGTGGTACAGCATTTGAACGAGGAGCTCGATTCGGTAATGAATCAAGTGGAGAACATATCACGTAAGCTTGCAGTTTGAATGAGCTACAATTTAGTACAATTTATAGACTATCCATTGCACGTATCCATTTGAACAGGTGAAAACGAAAGCAAGGGCACACATCTTGTCGAACTTAAGCGAAGGCTCAGCGACGACTTTACGGCGCTGAAAACGCTCGGCGAGAAATGTGATTTGCTGAACAAGAAGTACTTGAAGAAATCGGAGGAATACGCACCACAGCACATCAGAGTAAAATGCCCTAATCGCCAAAATTGTATTGCTCTTTTAATTGAAAGTTACCGCTTGCAGGAACTATTGCAAATAGCCGCCTCAAATGCGGACGCCGACTGTGATCGTCATGTGGAGCATTTTCTCAATGGAAAAATCGATGTGCAGACCTTTCTCAATACCTATCAGAGCTCGAAGAAAATTAGCGCCGAGCGCAAAGCAAAGGAAGAGCGGCTGGGAACGCAGCTAACCGCCTTGGAACGTGCAGGCATATAAGTAGATGGCGATTATGATGATGCTCGCCTACTTAAGCCCAATTCGTAATTGTGTTTAACTGTTTTTGTTCATTGCAAAGCCGCAATATATATACATATAGAGATTAAGCAAATACTAATATATATATATACTGTAGAACTCGCTCGCTAGGGGATCGTGTAAAATCTAGTTATATTTATATATATACATTTATTTATAAACATTAAGTCGTTAGGGCAATCAAATTATGGTTCTTAGCTGTATTTTACTATGGAATTTGTGTAATAATTAACATTGTATTATAATTGTCACTTGTGCGCGACTGTCCAAGTAATGTATTCTCCAACAATAATGTATGTACCAAGAGTTTATAACGTGTATGACTTAAATATATATATTTACAAAGATTCAAGTTAAGCTGTCAAATTACATATTTGGACAAATTCATCAACCAAAGCAAGTCATGTGGTAATGAAAGCCGGAATAAACGTATATAGTTAAACAAAACAAAACCTTGCAATTTTTCTACAAATTTTGGTCTAATAGAAAAAGGCCGCCAATATTCGACGCATGTTGCTGGGAATTATTAGTATTATATGGCAACGCTGACTATCGATATATAATTTGTATCGATAAGTGGTCTGAGCAATAGTTAACTAACACTTGACAAACAGTATGTATAGACGTTGGCGTTTCACTTTGCGTTCCCGCCATTTATCCAACCTCTTGTTTTTATTGCGAACATCACAAAGTTGTAATAAATCGGATAAAATACATATTAAGCATGAGTGTTTGCATTCTTTGCCGCTCAGCTGTTGACAATGAGCTGCGTCTCGGCAAGCTTCACATCAGAGGCAAACTCGCAGTGCATCAGAATTGTCTGGTATGTGTAAAAAATTAGCCGCCATAAACAAAGCGCCACATTTGCAAACGCATAATGCATCTCATTATTGCAGTACTTGAGCTCCAATCTGGTGCAACGCGGCAATGGACACAATGACATTCTGAATTTTACATTATCCGACATTAAGGCTGAATCGAAGCGCACCAGATTTTTGGTAAGTTCAATGCTCCGATCTGAATGCGTTTAAGTGCGAAATTGATTATTGGAACGATTCCGTGCAGATATGCTGCTATTGCCACAAGACCGGTGCCAATATTGGCTGTTGCAAATGCGGCTGCCGCAAGACGTTCCACACAAACTGTGGCCTAGAGCACGGCGCGCAGAATCAATTTGTTGGCACCTACAAATCGTTCTGCAAAATTCACGTTAGCGATTACAGCAAACGGCCGTTGAGTGGCGAGAAATGCGTGATCTGCTTCGAGCCGTTGATGAATGTGAGGGAGACATTCTGGTGCACCCGGTACATTTACGGCAAGTGCTGCAACAACGGCTGGTACCACAAGGACTGTCTGCAGCACTACGCCAACTCGGCGGGCTATTTCTTCAAGTGTCCGCTGTGCAACGATACCGCAACATTCCGCTTAGTGGCTTTTTGGGGCATCACAGTGCCCGACTGGTGAGTGCTCGCCATAAACGCCGTCTGTTGGCATTGAAGTTAACGTTTCGTTTTCCACAACAGCGATGCCGCTTGGGAGGCGAACGATGCGTATGCTGATCAGCTGATATTATCCAACCGTTGCACGGCCCACAATTGCCGCTGTGCCGACGGACGCGAGGGCAGCACGCTGCTCTATTGCATTCTGTGCGGCTCGAATCCGATGCATCGGGAGTGCACACAGTACGCTAGCCAAGACTATCACTGCAATGACTGCACAGTAATTCGGCCGAACGCCAATATCTCTGACTCCGATAGCGACGAACAGGATCCAATCGAGAAATTAGTAGCGATGCAGACTGTAGCCGAACGGGCCACAACCAGCCGTCAACTGAACTGCTGCGCCAGCACTAAAACCAATAGCATCGACGATGACTCGGATAGCGACTCCGATTCGGATCTGATCTGGGAGAAACTGGTGTTGATGCAAACGCCAGCCAGAGAGAAGAACGTTAACATGGCAAATGCAGTTAAGGCAGTCGCAACACAACCGCTCCATGGAAATGTGACGCCGCTGCGCGTATGCAATTGGCAGACGTCGTCGGGCGATGGCCGACGTAGCGGCGCTGCGACACATGGTGTTCGCCCGAGTGTCGGCCAAAACGAAGATCCGTACACGGCACGGACCCGACCTCGTCCGCAATTAGTGTCGACCGTTTCCCGGACGCCACTACGGGCCAGCCCATCCGAGAACGCAGACGAGCCAGTTTCAAAACGGGCATCTCTGAAGGCCACAAGTCCATTAATCTCACGCGGGCGTGTGCGCACCCGCAGCTATGCGGCCGACAACCGGAACGGTCCGATTCACTCGCCGTTCGATATATCCTGTGTGGCGAATCGCACGCGCGCTCGTTCGCGCAAATAATGCATTTCTAGAAGGCAGCGCTTCCTTTTCCGTAGAAACACACATTTAATTTTTGGTATATAGCATTTATATTATAGCTTGCTGCCTTGGAGTATTACATTTAGTCTTAAGTTTAAATATTAGGTAATTCGAACAAGCTTTTGCGATGAAAAATATGAAAGGAATAGCATTTTCGATTTTCTGTGGTTTTTTAAGCGTTGTTAGTTCTCTATTACACCTATCAATAATAGAAGTATTTTTATTTATTTAAAATGTACAATTTAAGACCAATATAAAGATCTATATTGTATGCACATTTTGTTATGAATTAGAAGGAGAGAGTAGACTGTGAGTGAGAGAGGAGATAGAGTGCATCTCGTTTTGATTCGTGGCGTAGTTTCGAGGTAACGTGGAACATATATGTTGATTGAGTTGTAGACTTTTGAAACGCCGTAGTTTATAAACGCAACTTCAAAGTCGCGGTAAAAGCAATATGTGATAATACCAGTGGGAATGTGGCATATATGACTTATACTGTGGCAATCGATGCTAATATCATAAACCTAGAAATACATCGATATTTTTTATCCCGCATAACATATTTTAAAAAGAAAACAGATTATTTTTTGTTTATCAAATGCGATCATTTAAGTTTTGTTCAGTTTGTAGTAGTAGCTAATTTATATATATTGAAAAGATATAATCAATTAAATTGTCTGTGTTTTTTTATTCTCTTTGAAGTCATCGACAATATATATTCAGTGTTGTAAAAGGTTGCATATATTTATCGTTGGTGCAATCGATACATCGATGTACTTTTTTTATATCCGAACTTCATTCCATATATATACGTGCGTTAGTAATAGTTTACTCATAATATGAATATAATTTAGGGAATATGAATTTAATTAAGTTATTAAAGCCAGGTGGAAAATAAACCAAATATAATTTAAACACAAAAGTGCTTACATATGTGTGTGTGTCTTAATTTTTTTTTAACGAACAACGACTAATAATAAAGAAGCATAATTCGCTGGCATTGTGTGAGAAAGAGATAGCGGGCAGGAGAGGGCGACCTGCTAATTTATTGTGCGTGTGTGCGTTGTGTGTTTGCTGTCAGTGTGACATTAATGGCTTTGTAATTGTAATATTAAGAAAAAAAAAAAAAAAAAAAAACGAACGCACAGCAGCCAGCTAGCCAAAATATATATCAGCGTTTTTATCGTTAGCGAAAGCAGAAACGGCAACAACAACAACAAGTCGGCCTCCGTCTGACATTTCACGCCTAACCGCCTTCCCAAGCCGAATTGCTGATAAATACATGCAAAAAGCAACAGTAACAGCAGCCTCAAGTGCCGGGAATTAAATAACAAGTAACAAACTAAAAACTCTTCGTACAACAGCAACAACAATAGGAAGCTTATCACACACCCGCAGCAGCACCCAGAAGAACAACAGTTTATCATATTATTTGAGTAACCGGCAGTGGCCAACAGCACTGTGAGAGAGAGCGAGGCAGCGGCACACGCCAGCGTTTGTGTGTGGGTGTGTCTGTGTGTGGGAGCAAGGCACAGGCACGGCAAAAAAAAAACCAACAACAACAGCAGAAACAAGCGCAGCAGCAGAACATTTTCACAAATTTTTGCATTGTTCAACTTGGACGCCAGCGTCAACGCCGCTGCCAGCGTCAGCCTTAACGCCGATTAACTGTAAAGTGCAACAACAGCGGCTCCAAAATGGCACGCCACTTTGATCATATGTTCAAGTTGCTTATAATTGGCGACAGCGGTAAGTGCGAATGCAAATATTTCCATAAATATATACGTACATACATGCACGTACATATACACGTGCACGTACATACATACATATGCTTGCCTATCTAGGTACATATGTATGGACAGTGGCTCACAGCTTTAAACAGCTATAGTAAATAAATACAAAATATTTCAAAACTATATAAATCCAGGATGTTTCAACTTATCAAATATAACTTAATTTATATTGTTTTTTTATACACTTCTAAAATCTTTTATAAGAATTAACGAAAAAACAACTGCTTATTTCAAGCAGGTAGATTACAATTTTAAATGAAGTTTAAAGGCAAACAAAAGTATTTTAATAATTGGTATGACACCCTGTGTGTATGCATGCATTTTTGCAATGCATGTTTTTCACCTGCCCAACAGTAAAAGAAAACAACACCAACAACGTTATAAATAGCTAGAAACCATTAAAAAACAACAAGAAAAAATAAAACCTGCGCCGTTTGTGCTCAATTCCAATTTATGTCTGTCTGTCTGCCTGTCTGGCCCACAGTTTTCGGGTTTGTTTTTGTGTTTTAGTTTATCTGCGGCCAATCAGCTGTTATATGTCTCTGTCTCTGTCTGTGTCTCTGTCTGTCCGCGCAAATGTTCATGTAAAACAATTATAAATCTCTTCACTGCTGCTGCCGCTTTTCCCTTTCTTCTTTCTTTCTTTCGTGCAGCAGAGTTGTTTCGAATCGTTCCGAGTTAGTTCGTACAAACTTCTCACTTAGTTGAACGAACAAACTAGTTCCCATTATTCCCATTTTTTGGTTTCGTCTCGCCAATTATTTATCAATACATACAAATAGAAAATAAAAACATTGATCGTGCTTTACGTTCATATTCATATTTACACCTGTAGCGAATAACAAATAAATTATATATATTAGGCACGTTCATGGCTTTTATAGCGCTCATTGATAAATAAATTATGTAATGACAAATTAAACTACTTTACTTTGCTGTTATCGATAACAAAAGTATATATGAATACAAGATCCTGAGCTCAAATGCGCTTTTTTGACTTTCGCTCGGTAACATTTGATAATTTAATTAATTAATTAATTGGTGACTCTGAAAATACCAAGTCTTAAAATCGATATTTATCGACATAAAGGAAGTGGAGCAAGCATGGCTAAATCTAAAAATGTACAATTTATGGAGTCAAAAATGCAGAAAACTATTGTACTCATTTTTGTTTTTTACCCAATTTCAATGGGTTTAGGGTATAAAAATGGTACCAGATCTTGGAAGTATTTTTGCTCGTATTACGTTCGCATTGAGCACGACAGAGTACTTATGTAAATATTGGATTTGTTGATAGTTTTCTTCTTAAGTTGCACTTGCCACTAATGTTGATTAATGCGAACTCTCATAAACTGTCTGGAATGCAATCGAGTTGTTGTTCAGTTGCTTTTGAGGGCGTTTTATGCAACAACGATTGTAATTAGAGAGTTGCCAGCAGCTACCAAATGATTTGTTGTTATACTCGTTCACGAATTGAAAAGAGTATATTGGGTGTGTATTGGAATATATACCCGCTTCAGATAAAGGCTTATGGCAAATCGATCAAATCTATATACCTCCCTCAGCTTTAAAGCTAGATACACCAACTATTTGCAGACAGATTACTGGATGACCTACTCTAAAGATCGCGCAACAATATTTCGACTTCACCCACTTCCGCTTCCACAAATTATAATCCTAGTTATGTGGATTGGTCCGGGGTCAGGACCGACCGAGAAGCAAAGTTTTGTTATTTTTTTTTTTTAATACTCCCTTATTAATGTTTTAGTTGTTATTACACGGTGGACAAGTATTGCGCTGTCGGTTACACCCGACTGCAACGTTCTTACCTGCTTTTTTTGCTGTTGTAATTCTGGCTATTGTTGTGCAAACAGAAAATTGTAACGTTTATTGCAACAGAAAATTTTCCATGCACACTCAAAGCATAATATTGTATAGCGCTCGCTCGTAACACGCTCCCTACCAAAATTCTGTAAATGTCTCAATCGTTCTTTGTGTGCATTGCAGGTGTGGGCAAATCATCGCTGCTCATCCGCTTCTCAGATGACACATTCTCGGGCAGTTATATAACGACAATTGGCGTCGATTTCAAGATACGCACCGTTGTGATCGATGGGCTGCGGGTGAAGCTGCAGATCTGGGATACGGCCGGACAGGAACGATTTCGCACCATCACGAGCACCTACTATCGTGGCACCCACGGCGTGATTATTGTCTACGATGTCACAAATGGTGATTCCTTTGCGAATGTCCGTCGCTGGCTGGAGGAGATACAGAACAATTGCGATGTGGTCAACAAAGTATTAGGTAAGCGCTTGTTAATATATTTAACAATTGTTTGTTGCTAACTCTCCGTTTGAAATTCATGTTTTTCTAGTGGGCAACAAGAATGATGATCCGGATCGGAAGGTGGTCATAACGGAGGATGCGCAACGCTTTGCGCGGCAAATGGATATTGAGCTATTCGAGACATCCGCCAAAGACAACCTCAATGTGGAGGACATGTTTCTGTCCATAACGCGGCAGGTGCTGAACCATAAGCTGCGCACCGCCTCCGATGAGCAGCAAAAGGATCGCATCATAATAAAGCAAAACAAGAACAAGGGGAAAACCAACAAATGTTGCAGTTGAAAGCGGCGTTGCGACAGCAGCAGCAATCTGATGTTGATGAGGACACATTGTGGGGGCGCGTAGTACAGGTTCATATGGCACACACACATACACACACAAACAAAGATAGACAAACATATGTAGTTTACACACACACACACACACCAAGACAAATTTTTCGTTTTTTTTTTTGTTTTAATTTTTGTAATGCCTCAGAGCCGTTTAAAAAGTGTAAAGCGCAATTAACTGTATTTAGCAATTTATATACATATTATACACATACATATATATATATATATATATGTATATATATATATATATATATATGGATATATATATATATATATATATATTATAGTATATATTATATATAAATATATATATATACATAATGAAAAAGCAAAAGCAAAAACAAATGGCATATTTATACAAGAATATATTTATATTTAAAAACGGAAACAAAACAAAGAAATTGTATTTACAATAATAACGAATAGCGAGAAATGAAACAATAATTGCGAATACGCAGCAGCAGAGAAAACGAGACAAAATTAAATCAAATTTACACGGTTTTTATCATTTACCTATCGCTGGAAACCTTACATTCATACTAACATGCATACATACGTATATATCAAAACATAATTGTGACAACTGAAGCAGGTTTTTGTGACATAGTTGCGACTATTTTTCTATAATTCAGTTACCTATGCTATAACTACTTAATCCACATAGATAACTCGAAAGTTCCACAAAAGCAAAGAACTACTTTTGAATTTCACTTCCCAATTAATTGTGTGCAGTCTATAAAATATATATACAAATATGCATAATTACAATTAACTATTATTTTCTTCCGTGACTGTAATCCAATTTGCAATTGTTTTCGAAACGCCAATTAGATATGAAACTGATATTAATATTGTATATGATCCTATTTTATATTTGATATAGACTCATAAATTGAAATCGTATACATATTTGTTGTGTTTCAACACCAAATATAATTATTTAATGGACAGACTTTTAGCATGTGCTGTATATCCATAGTTAAATTCATTATAAATGTATTGCTATATATGTTTACAGTATTTAACTATGGATACATATATTCATTCATACATACCATATTGAGAAGATTCGAAAGGAATAAAAATGAACGTTATCAAATAAAGTGACTAATTCAAATTTTAAAGAACGCTCGTAATACCTTCTTAATTTGGATTACGAATGTGAAAGGCATTATTGTTGCTTAAAGAAATTAATCAATTTTCTACTGGTACTAAAACCTAATGCAAAGTTCCAATAGGTGAAACTAATTTAAGCGTTTAAGCAAAAGATTCATGGGGGAATATGCTGCGCATAGTTTGCACATTGTGGTTTAGAATATTGATGCCTGTTATCGATAACATTTTGTTTTAAACAACTTCTTTGAATCAAATGTGGCATTGTTGATAAAAGATTTCTTCACCCAAAACCATGACGAGCTAAATAGCTGAAGTACAGTGTATTTACTTTTGAATATTTTATTTATTAGCTGTTATCGATAACATATATGTATCGCGCACAGAAGTATATCGATATCAGTTAGCAAGCGAGTAAATTTTTAATTCGTCAGTAACTAGCTGGATTTAGAGCATGACGAGCTAAATAGCTGAAGTACAGTGTATTTACTTTTGAATATTTTATTTATTAGCTGTTATCGATAACATATATGTATCGCGCACAGAAGTATATCGATATCAGTTAGCAAGCGAGTAAATTTTTAATTCGTCAGTAACTAGCTGGATTTAGAGCTTTTGGTTTTTACAGATGTCAGACAAAATTAATTAACATCATTGGCATGAAGCTGAGAAAACGAAAAGATCGAAATACATATGTAAAAACGATACTTGGAGTACTTTACCATATTTACTTTGAAATTGAATTATTATTATTTTTATTATTTAAAGTATAGGACAATAGTTGTGAACTCGCAACCTGACCTTTAATACTCGTTCACGACGTGAAAAGAGTTTATTGGGCTTGTGGAATGTTCGACTTGCTGTCCGTTCGTATGAACGCAAATTTGTTCGCCGTTATTGAAGCTAGAGACTTGAAACTTGGAATATAAACTCGTGTACATCCGTATCAAATAATGTGTTAAGATTTTTTGGCAACGCCTACTGGGGGCGTGGAAAATAGACTTAATCTAGATGCATCAAATTTGGGGCCTAAGCACTCAAACAATTCATCTGCCGAAGTGGTATTATGTTAGCGTATGGGGTATTCGTCAAATAATTTATTTGTTTACTTTTTTCATTTTTTATTTAAATACATAATTACGCAGCTTGTTTTATTGTTGGTAGGTGCATTAAATGATGGCTGTTTTTCCTTTTATATTTTTTATTCATTTGATTTGAATCTGAACTGGGCTTGAGCTGTGGGTGCAGTTAGGGCAGGCAGTGGGGCGTTCGCTATCCACCCACGCGGATGGTCCGGCTCAGTGGTATTTGGCCACCGGGAAGGTGCGCGTCTGGCGGCAGGAGACGAGCGCGTCGCCGGACTGGCCAGCCGGGCAACGGCAGACGGCGAGATGGGCCTTGGCCTCGCAGCTGGCCCCGGTGGCGCATTTGCCGATGCACGGGTCCACGCACTGATAGTTGATGCAGGCCCTGTGGTCCGGGCACTCGTTGTTGCTGAGACACTCGCCCTGCAGGACAAGATGTGGGATACAGTCGGGTGCTGGCCGATTTCACCTCAGGGCTTGGGGACTTACGCGTGAGCAGTGGGAGAGCGGATTTCCAGTGTGGCCGGGCAGACAATTGCAGACGGGTCGCTCCCGGCCGGTGTTGTCGTGGCCGGGCACGCAGATGGCATTCCTGCCGCACGGATTCGGCTCGCAGAGGTCCTCCTTGGTGAAGGGGCGACAGCGGACGAACGGATCGCCGGTCATGTCGCGGGGGCAGCTGCAGACGGGCGTCAGGCCGCGCAGATTGCAATCGGCGCCGATGCCGCAGGCGCCGTCGCAGGTGTTCTTGCAGATGCCATAGAAGCAGGCTGGCCTGCCCGCCGGGCAGTCGGAGTCGCCGTAGCATTCCGGCCGGCACTCCGTGTACGGACTGCCAATATAGCCCTTGGGGCACTCACAGACGGCCCGATGGCTCGCCACCGACTTACAGTTGGCGCCAACGCCGCACTGGCCACAGGAGGGCACACACTTGTAATTGCTGCACATGTCCCGGCCGCCGCAGTCGCCGTCGTGCTCGCACTCGTGCCGACAGCCGCTCAGCGGATTGCCCAGATAGCCGTGCAGGCAGGAACAGGTGGGCACTCCATTGATGATCTCGCATTTGGTGTTCACGCCGCACGGGCTCGGATGGCACTGTTCCTCTGCGCGAAAGTAAGATGTAAGTGCAAAAAATATAAATGCGGAGAAAAGATAATTCCATCTATCTATCTAGATATATTGTAATTTTATTTAATTATTATTTATAGGCCGTACACCAGCTTGGGATTCGAACTCGAGCCAAATATATTTTATTTTGTTGCGTAAACTGGATTTTACTAACCAGGATTTTAGCCCAATTGTATGAATTTGTGCAAGATTATTCAATTGAACTTGACAACAGATTGCCGGAAGATATTTTACTTTTTAATTAAATATAAGCAATGAAAAGAGAACATAATTTGTTTTAAATTCATAATTAAATCGAATCAAGGTAATTAAATCCGATATAGGCACTATGCATTAATTATCCTTTCAGACTATAAAAACAAAAGTTAGGTTTGTTGAAAGTTATAAAATCTACACTCGGCGAAAAAACAAACAAATTTGGAAATTATAAATTTCCTAAATTGAGAACGCAATTCTCCCTTCAAGAACTTTTGTTTTAATTTTAAAAATTGTTAATCCCTAATACATTTATTTAGAACATTTTTAGGCAACATTTTTCTCAGAGTGTACATCAACCGAAGAAAATTATTTTTGCCTGTTATTTTATTAAGATTTAGTTCGAATTAATCAAGATATGATTTAATTGAAAGCACTGCATTTCTTGTAGGAATTATTTAAATTGGAGACATTTTTAGAGTGTGAAAAGAGTATATTGGTGTTGTAGCACTTCGGATATATACTCGCGACAGATAATCTGTTGAGATTGCTGAGATTACTGATGATTAAATTACAAAATCGATATTTTGCGCAAATTTCGACTATTTTCCACTGTTTTAAGCTGTTGGGAGTATTGCGCAGTCGGTTACACCCGACTTGCAGCCGCAATTTGATTTCTTCCACCTGCGTCGACTTCTCGTTAATAAATTTCCAATTAGCAGGAATATTTATTCGAACGCTGATTTATATGCATTTCCAATTAGCATTTAGCCTAAGCCCATAAATTGAAGGCACAGAAATATGTAGATATAGTATATATGTATATGTGGACTTGTGCTGCAGTTACCCGCATACGAATCGCCATATAAGGACACATGGGTTCGCACTTGAACTCATATATATGTACATATATATCTATTACATAACATGTGTATTTTGCAAATGTGTATATAGATTGCCCAATGGGCAGTTTCAGGAGCTCTGAATAGTTTAGCTGACGGCTGTCAGGGACATTCAAGCTATGTCGGATTTCAAACAATGGGCTAGCGCCAACAAAAATATGAGCAAAAAGAGAAAAAAAAGATGGGAGGCTTATATATGAAACACCTAAAGAGGACGTCACGCGCGTTTCGAATTGACCAAATCTATAAATAAATGTTAGAATTTAGCTCTTAGTTGACTTTCGTACCAATTGCAGCGATTATGGCACAACTTTTGTCATGGAAACAAATACCAATTTAGTAACTTGGCCCCATTATAATCATCATCAAATGGAAACGAATAGAGAACAAGCGGAAAAGAGAATAGAGAACAAGAAACAGGATCGAAAAAACGCAACTGGCGTGGCATAGAAATGAAAGCAAATTATAAGTAAAAATTATGCGCATAAATGAGCTTTGACTACTTATGTATTTGAACTTGGTCGACGGGAAGGGGGTTTACTGGCCAATACCGATTTATTCAGGGCCAGCTGAAGTGGCCCGGCCCCCCAATTATGTCCGCTTTGTTACTGTGCTCAAGTGCGTGTGAGGATAAGTGCGAGCAGTGTGACGTAATGTTGACCGGGAACCCTTGAGGGGTCAGTGCCGGGACCCAACGACCTGCACGTGAATTACATGACCCCGCATAAATCACACAGCAACCAAACAACGGCAAAAACATAATCAGAATGCCAAAAAAATGTTGTAAGATACGCTAAAGTATACTCTATTTTAATTACTTTTACTTATTTGTTTTACCAAATTTCAAATAATTATACAAATTGTATTCCGAATTGTGAAATATTTCAAGGCTTAAAAAAAAACAGCCGACCCTAAACCTGCACCGAAAGATATTTGTTCACTAAATGGTTTGGTTTTATTTTTGGATATATTAAAAAATATAATTGCATCATTTAAAAGTTTTTAAATAAAGTGAAAGTATTTAGATATGTTTAAATAAATTGTTTCAATTGAAATTGGAAACTAAGTCACAGATGATTTTTTTTGGGCTGAATATTGATATATCTTTCTATACCCATTCTCCACGTCCTATTGATTGAGCTTAAGTATCTGACAGATACTTTTAATTAGCTTTGAAATAGTTGTCAATTGTATTTTGTTTTTTTTTTATCTCTTGCCTTTCAAACTCACAAATTCAAATGTATCTTAAAGATAGCTTCCGCCAAGTTGTTGCCAATCTAAGAGATACATTTTATTGAGCAGCTAGCAAACCCGACTGGATTTCAGCTTAATTTTGAATTTTAAAGGGCCAATTTTTGTCTTTTAATTCGAATGAATTTTATGGCATATATCTATATATACCTTTTTTTACGACGCCTGTTTGCTCTGACAAAACTGTTGCCTATGCCAGCTAATACCATCTAGTGTGAGAGTATACGTGTTGTTATACATATATATATAATATATATATGTGTGTCCATAATCGGGTAACGACTCGACTCGCTTCTGGTTTGCTTCGATTTCGCCTTCGCCTACTTGGCCTGTCCTTGATCTTGACAATTACGAAACAAAATACCAGCTAATTACCATAAAATTACAAAGAGCAAGTGCGTTTTGTATTGGGCGTTCATCAGTGTTGTGTACACACAACGTTGTTGTTGTTGTTGCTGTTGTTGTTCCGCTGTGTTGTATTTAGCGCAAATATTATGCATGCCAAGCAACCTACAACCTACATACGAACATGTATACAACGACCCAGCCCAAAAATGCCTGTTTTTGGTCAAAACCAGTTAATTGACTACAAAGCTAACAACAACAACAACAATAACAACAACAGCACTATATGAAGTGTAATGCGATATGTAAGTATTTTTTTAAGGCATTAACTTCGCATTAGTTAATAAAGGGTAAGTCATTTAATTGTTGAAATGGTGATTGGTTTATTCCCTTCAAGCTGTCGAACAAAGACCTCAAAATTTACATAAATCAATCTTCAAATTAAGCCTGATTTTAAATTTTGCCATTGTGTTTTTTCGTTAAAAAACATTTTGAAAAAAATTTGCAATTTAAAATTTGCTCTAAATATAAAAATTAAAATATTTATTAACTTTAACTATTTTTTAAAGCTTGATTTTCGGTTATGAATTTGCATTTTTTTTTTTTAATATTTTAAATGTATTTAAGAGATAAAAAAACCAAGTGTGGAGAATAAAGTATTGATGAATGGAACTGCAAATACAACTTTATTGAAATCTTTAATTTCTCATCTACTTTTCTCTCAGCGGGATGAATTTCGCAAATCGTTAAAATACATTTTCAAGCGTACAACTGTTTTTCACAGATTTTCCATTCTTGTGAATGCAATCTTTTGAATTCGTTTAATATGCATTAAATTCATTGCATGTGAGCGAAATGTTCATGAACGAGATAATCGGTTATATTTTCTATTCATGAATCGGACATATCGTCGGGCTGTAGTTTTTCGGTACACTTACCTGGATCGTTGAGGTGGCAGGCGGTGTAGGGATCGCCGTTGTAGCCGGCGGGGCAGCTGCAGACGGCCACATGATTTCTGGCCTGGAAGAATCGGTTTGCGGTTTTAATATAGATTGGGCGTGTGCGAGGAGGCGGCAGAGCTTACGTCACAGTTGGAGCCAATGCCGCAGGCGCCCACACAGGGATTGACGCAGCGATTATCCTTGCACTGGAGGTCGCCCCGGCAATCGACGTTGTCCAGGCACTCGCCGCGATTGCAGTGCGTAAGCGGATTACCGCTATAGCCGGGCGGGCAGGAGCAGACCGGACGGCCGCCGGCAGCCTCCTGGCACACGGCGTTCACGCCGCACGGACTTCCACTGCAGCCGTACGTCTGGGCGGCTAAAGGACCACCGGACACCACCGGCGAGGAGGAGGAGAAAGGTGTGTAACATTGCATAAAGGTGTTTCGTGCATTGCGATATGGTAATTTATATTATGCGATTATGTACATATTGTGCATACACTATACTGTGTGTGTGTGGGTGTGTGTTGGTGGGTGTGCATTTGTGTGTGTGTGTGCGGTTAATTATGCTTTGGGCGTAAGTGAGTGCTTCAGTTAGCGCAAGTCGTGCTCTATAGAAATAGAAATATCTATATATGTATATGAGTGCACATGGGCACTACACACAGGTGGGTCAGTAGATTGAGGATAACATGTAGTTGGGGGATTTCTTTGTAAATACCACGTGTATAGACCGGATCTTGATAGATCACGCGCTGCAGGGAACGCCCATCGCCATAGGTGTAATACGTACGATATGAACAGTTGACGCAACGCTTCTCAAGCTTTTTACCTATGCTGCTCTGGCAGCCCAGTGCCAGTAGTATCAATGCCACGCCCAGTAGCTGCTGCGGCTGGGGAAACTGTTGAATGCGGAGAGAGATCAAATGAGAAATTTATTAAGTAGGCATATTTTTCCATTTTACATAATCAGGGTATTTAGCTAGGGTTCAGGACAATAAAAAGCGTTGATATCAGAGAAAATCAATAATAACATAAACATATTTTATAGATATTTCGAATTTAAAATAGAACACCCCTACTACAGCTTATCAAGCGGCTTTACTTAAGCCTTAGCTATCCTAACACTAGCCTTTATTAGCCGATTTTTTAATTTTTCTATAATACACGATTTCTTTTTTCATATTTTTATATTAAATATTTTTTAAGTTACAATTTTGAAAAAATTGCTTTAACTGGGATGTAAATGCATATAATATATACTATATATTGCATTTTTTTAAAGTCAGCATTTTGTTTAATTTAAATTAATATTAAATTTGATTTTTTTTTTAAATTTGAACTGATTATCAAATAACTTGCAATTTTTACTTTAGATGTATAGTTTTTTGTCCCACTAACTTATTGCTTTACTAACTTAGTGTGCTTAAAAAACGTGCAAAAATGTTAAACAATTGTAAACGTTTCTTGGGGCGCTTAAAATACGTTATTTTGTGAGATAGTGTAATCGCTCACAAATCGTTCTAGAAATTCATAACGTGCGACGCTGTGCGTCATAAGTTTCACCAAATCACACAGTAAACAAGAAAGAAAAAAATAAAACAACAGAGAAAAAATAAAAATAAATTTAAAGTAAAAACGACGTCATCGTTGACAACGCGATTAACATTATGACTATGTCCGGCCAGGGCAAATTTTCGATTTAGCTGGGCTACCTAATTCAATTTGTAATTGGCCAGCGGCAGCTGCTACCAATTTTGGTAGCGCTGGGATGGCTTTATTGCTCGTTGGCCTATATAGAAATGTCATCCAGATAAATTTAGCCAAGGCGCCGATCATTGTCGGCGTATGACACATAAAGTAAAACTTGTTGTTGCCGCATCTTAGTAAGTTCGATTTCAGCTTAAATATGAATCAAAACTCAGATTATGCAAATTGGCAGTTGCTTGACTGAATTGCTTCTGGCCCGAATAGGTATGATATAATTTAGTCGCACAGCGGCTGCCACAAGGTCAAAGGCAAGGCGTTGGTGGCCAAAAAGTAATAAAATATTTGCGAATATATTTTTAGAATGAAATAAATCGTTTCATATAAATCATACATATATCAGAACTACATTTAGCTAATTGACCAAAAAACTTTCAATTGACTTTGATTGATCGCGCTTTTTGACAGCTGACCGAATAATAGTTTTGAACTGATCTCATTTTTGGGAATTGTTTCCTAGAAGACGTCATTGTTGGAATTCTTAAAAAACAGCTCGTAAAGTATCTAATGGATGTCTCTTCAAATGACATTTTTCAAATGAGAAGTTAATTTAGAGCCCGCATTAAATTATAATTGAAGTAGTTCATTAGTTGAAACTAATTTAATACTCCGCACACATTTAAAATAGGTAAAAAGGTTTTAGATAAAGTTGTGCTAGAGTTTGATACAGTGAATAGGTAAATCTTTAATACGAATAGATTTCGATAGGTTTTTTTTATTAAGGGCAAAGTCGACCCAGCTTTATCGGTTTGAACTTAAAGCATGCAAAGACCAAAACAGCACAATTTGATATGTAGTTTACTTTAAATGATACGTTAATCAAATTCAAGTTCGATTTTCGATAGCTCTCTTGATTAATATATGAAAAACTCAAGATTTAATGATAGGCAGACTTATACTAGTCAAAGGCAAAAGGCAGATCTTAATTGTTATACTTTTCAATAATCTTTCCATAATTAAATTCGATATCGGGCTAAATTTATTATTTAATTTTTATTTAAAGATGCATATTTTATACTCGTATCTTTATATACGGAGAACTCTACGATAAAGTTGAAAAATTGAAAAACGTAATGTGTGTTGCTACATTTGAAAAAAAAATTTGAATTTTGTTATTTTAGTAAGAATAAACCGATGGCAGATTGGTTGGTTATGGCGCAATATATATTTTATATCTTGATAATTAATATATCTTTTGCATAAGTTGCAAGTTAGTACTTTGTTGTATCTTTTTCTTGTAAACTTATTATTAACTTGTCATCATTATCGAGATAGTTTTAAAACGCAATTAACTTTTATATATAATTTCTAATGAAAGTTTTTTTTTAGCTCTTATTTTTAAATTGATATTTAAGAGTTACTAAAATATACATATACTTTAATTATCAATTGAAAATTTTTTGCTTTTTTAATAAAAGTTAAATATAAAAGTAATCATAACTTGTAATTTAAGAGTCCAAAATATGTATAGATATATATATAAAAACATCATTACATTGTATATTTGAACTTAACTTTCATTCTTGACTTTTATTATATTATGGAATTACTTTTATACTTAGTTTTAAATTAACTATAAAAAAATATAACAATAAAAAATAAAGAAATGTATGAATTTAATTATTTAACAAATAATAATTGATCTTTGAGCAATATAAAAACTGCATAAAATGATAGCTAAAGTGAAATTTGTATATTAAAACTTATTTCCGTTACAGTCCGTGATATATATTCATATATATTTTATTTAAGTGTCTTTTTGTGACTCTGATTTATTGGTCATCGCCAATTGCCGGAAGCAAACACTTGAAACAAAACTTAAAGTCAAACTGAGGGATTTTCCAGTGACGCCTCCGACGACGCTTCGACTTTGACTTTGACTATTTTTGTTGTACTTGTACTTGTTCAGAGTTTCTTGGTTATATTTTAATATTGTGCTCACGTAGCGTATTTAATGCATTTTTTATATCATGTCTTTGTGTGTAATTTCAAAAAAAGTTAAATAAAATAATTAAATAGCCACAACAATAACCACTTTTTATTGATATGAAGAGTTTTGTTTACATCGAAACAGTTGCTCACCATTTTCTAGCTACAGTTCTTAGCAACAACAACGACAACAATAAAAAAAATATATATTATATTTAAATTTGTTTTATTTGTTTATAAGTAGTTTTTGGCGTAAAAATGTATATATGCCACTCGAAGCGCTCGATTTGAACTGAAGCGCCTTCTAGACGGACTTGGGCTATTTATAAGCCTGTCGAAGCCAGGCAAACGCCTCAGTCTCTATCTCAGTCTCGGTCTCCGTCTCGGTCTCCGTCTCCGTTTCCAAAAAGGTCGCATAGCTGAGAACAGCTGAGAATTGAGACAACACAACGTTGGCGTCATCAGCCGTCAGTTTTAGACCCAGTTGACTTGACAAACTTGGCTGTGTTTGTCGATCGGAACTGCTTTTCGTTGTCGCTCTGTTTGATTTCAGTTAAAAGTCATTTGCTGTTTCTTTGCCATACATTCAGTCATTCATTCACTCATTCATTCATACTGGCCCAAGCCGCCCAGCTTAGCCATCGGGTTATTTATAAGCGCGTACTTGACAGCTCTGAATTTGGTTAGGAGGTTCTCATATGCGTAGGCGTTACTATTAAATATTATTATTCTCATTGTTTGTGCGCTAAAAACTGGCTTTGCTCAACCGAGCACCTAATAAAACTGGCTGCTGTATCTGCTCCTATAAATGCACCGATGAAGCATCATTCTCGAGTCTAAGTCACATACGTTTTATATTCCAGATTTATAATACCCTTGCTAAATATTAAATCCCAAGTACTTGTGCCTAATTTGAAGTGGTTTTTGTTGTTACTTGCGAGTTACCACTGTAGCACTATTTTCAGTAATGAATGGCCAAGCATATTCATGTCGCGAATGCCCGACTAGTCGGTACCCTGTTGCTGAGCCTTAAATCTTAAATCCCTCTTTAGAAAATTATATAAATAGTGGTTCAAGGGAAAGCCATAAAATATATTAAAAAATGTTGGAAAATGGGTTACTCTGTTCGTTTACAAAGCGTTTTTAAAACACGTGAATTTCCGATTTCTAGGTAATATAAGTGCATTAAAAAAACATAAAATTGCTTAAGATTTTACAAGGAAACTTTATTTGATATTATGCACAAAAAAAAGAGTATACAAAATCGGTGTATTTTTTATAATTTATAAACAAGCCCAGCTGAAGGATATGCTAGCTTTTTCTTGGCAGAGTGATAAATTCTACTAATATGTGAAAGAAGAATTTAGATTGTTTAGTCAAGAAGTGAGTTAGAATTTAGAATTTGTATTAGGTGCTGGATAAAAAAAAATATATATATATATATATAAGATTGTTTAGCTACTCTGTTTAAAAAATTGAATTGTTACAGGGTATACAAAAGATGAATATAATTTATAAAATTCGCCATAAACTCGGCGCTCTTCATCAACGTATTGGCGATTCATTATTTTATTTGGTGTTTATCGGTGCTACAAGTATAGTTAAGACATTTCTTTGATTGTTTGGCTTCGTGTGGATGTATTTCGATGCGCATTATTAATTACATAGCTGTGAAATATGGTCATGTGTATACTAATTTATTATCATATACTAATACCTACATGCGGGCAATTTGTATCTGAAGGCGTTGTAAACAACATTATATTTGTAGTCTGTAAATTTATGTCATATAGAGCATGGCAATTGGCAATTCCAAGTGTTTTAAAGATTTTATACAAATTGTATATATATGTATATATATATTTTGTGTATGCTTGATGGAATTTTCATTAATTTATGTTTTTAATTTAAGCACCGGAAATCTGTAGGAAAAAATAGGCTTGTAAATAGATTTGCTCATTTCCATTTCATTTAATTTCCGTCGGCCTAAAAGACAACATTTGCTTGTTTGTTTAATTATTATTATTTATATGTGTATCTATTTAACAATAAAATGCCTAAATAAATACAGCAAATGTCGAGAGCGAATTTGTTAAATATTCAGTTGTCATGTCGCTTATTGTCCATAATTTTTTTGTGGCTAAAATTTCTGGCTAAAATGTCAGCAAACAATAGTGAAAAAAATGATTATTCGAATTAATATGTAGAAAAAAGCGCTTTAATAATTTTTAATGCGTTTAGCAAACATTTTATACAAGTTTTTATGCACATATCTTTAAAAAGGTTTTTTTTACATTTTTTATAATTAGGTTCTAATCATTTTTATAACTATTTTTGATACCCTTTTTTTTATTGACAACTGTAAATATAAATTGTGTGAGTTGACAGGTATTTTGAGAATCAGTTGTAAATGTAGTTAACATTATGTTTACGATTGGTCTTTTAATTTTTAAGTACGCTTATTTATTAACAGACTGCGGCCTTCTTATAATTGGCCTCAACGGTATTTAACTAAATGTCACTGCTTATAATTGGCAACGCCTTCTGTTTAAAATACAGCCAATTTGGAAGTGGATCACGTCCAGGCCAATTGGCAATCCAATTGAAATTGTCCAAATGCCAGTTGCTAAGTTTCACAAGTATTTCGATTTCCAATAATTGACCTGCAATTGACATTATTCATTTAAAATTTGAGACGAACGCCAGCAAAAGGTGGCCAACAGTTGGCCTTGGGCCGGCGCTTGTGTCCTTTTCAACTGCCAATGACAATTTGCCGCCTGGTGGCCATTTAATTATGCGTCTTGTGTAAATCTTTCGGCTTACGCAGCTCATTTGTCAAATGGCCAAGGTCGCGACAGGTTGGTTGCCTGGCGGCCAAGCTGAAACAGGAGGCGAGTCCAGGGGAATTCTCGCCTTTTTGGGAGGGACCTGAGGGGCCCGGCCTGTTCATAATTTATGCCGCCTAAATCAATCATATTCAATCATGACTCTGCGCTGTGTATCTGACGGATGGCTAAGACCGTGCTAGACTCAGCCGAAACCAGATTTCCATTGACAAATGTTATGTAATCAATTTGGCATTATTAATTTGAATACACGCCGCGCTTGACACCTGTGTGCGACAACCGCCTCCCCAACCCCAACCCCAACTCCAACCCGAACCCGAACCTGAACCAGAACCCAAATGCAGAGCCCGCCCACAATTCAATTGCTTTCACATACTTTTGCACACCCACCAAATGAAGCGCTTCGAATTTGGCCAGCCAACTGGTTTGACCAGTGAAATGCGATTTTAATTGAATTCAAACTGATTCTATTTGTATTTAGTATGCATTTATTTCTATTTGTATTTGCCAGCGGCTTAATCAACCAGTTACAAATCTATTATTATTTGTTTATCACTATATTTGTTCCTTTTAAATAGGTTTCAATAGATTTCAAATGCCTTGCATATAAACTGTCAGTGTCGTTTTTTCTTACTGATTCTAAATTCATTATTTATTTCGTCAGATTCTATAACAAATGGAAGTAACGTAATTCTTTATGCATATTCATTTTTATTGAGTTAATTTCATTTTATATTTACTTTTAAAATTAATTATATTTTATCACAATAAAATTGACACTACAAACCTATCTAGTGGCGAAAAATATCCGAGCAAAAATCAATTTTTTTTATAAAATATATAATTTCTTGCAGCAGTAATATAAATTGGATATTTGAACTTGTTATATATTCTATTTTTTAATTTTTTTTCTTGTATTTTGTCACGATAAAATTGACACTACAAACATATCAAGTAGCGAAATATATTCGAGTATAAATAAAATCTTGCAGCAGAGATAAACATTTTTTATTTGGAGTTGTTATTTATTTTTTTTTCAAGTCTTTTTACAAAGCTATTTTTTTTCTTGTCACGATAAAATGGACAGTACAAACCTGTCAATTAGCGAAATCTTTTTTATGCACCCTCCACTTTTTTATAAAATTTATAATTACTTGCAGCAGGGATAAAAAATTGTTATTTAAACTTGTTATATAAGCTTATTTTCAAACTCGTTCACGCAGTGAAATAAGTATAATTGGTTTTGTGCAATGTCTGTCTGACCGTCTGTCCGGATGAACGATAGAGATTTGCAATTTTGGATATATACTTGTAGTTATCTGCCTCAGGCAAAATGTTAGGATTTTTGTGCCATACCCACTGAGAGGCTGGCAAAATCGGAAATCGATAAAAGGTAAATTTTTTCTACAATATTAAAGTTATAGTCACCAAATTTGCTATCTAGATTCCTGGTGAAAACTGCGACCTTACATCCGGCTACGTCCTCTAGAACACCCCCAGCCACCCCGCCCCCACGGATCACGAAAGCTTATATCTCCCACGCCCACTCCCTCTTTCGCAAATCGCTAAAATCTATATCTCTCAAAAAAAGCCAAAATTGACAAAGTAAAGTTCCCGAATCCATACTTACTACATATATTTCAAAGTCCCATAACTTTGTCAAAACTGAACCGATTTTCACGATTACCGATTTACCATTTTCATTATGGTTTAACATCTAGATTAATTCTGTATTTAAATTAAATTCTTATTTGAAAATTTAAAAAACAATTTTTTTATTTAATTCAGAATCGGGAATTTTTATTTTTATTTTATTTTTTTTTTTTCGATTGCGGGTGTCAAAATTACTATAAAACGCAATTTTAAAAGTCTTTCTGGATAATTCGATTTTTCTGTCAAAACTCATGCCAAAATTGACAAAAATTTTGAGAAGTAAAGTTCCCGAATTACTTACTATATTTCAAAGTCCCATAACTTTGTCAAAACTGAATCGATTTTCATGATGTTTAGCATTTTCATCATGGTTTAACATCTAGATTGATTCTGCATTCAAGTTTAATTCGTTTTTGAAAATACTATAACATTTATATTTAAATTGAAATTATTTTATCAGTTAATTGCAGGTACCGTAGCTATTTTAAGTTTTAATTTGAAAATTACTCTATAATTATTCATTTTTACATTTATTTTATTGTTCAAAGTTGAAAAATAATAATTAAATTAATGTTTTATTTATTTGTATATATTTAAAAAAATAAAAATTGAAATTACATAACTATTACATAATTCATACAATAGATAGATAGATAAATATAAATAAAATTGAAAATAGAATGGGAGGGAAAACTCCAGTTTGACGAGCCGAATCTTAAATATTGTCAAGATAGGAATCAGGGTGAGAGTAGATATAGCCCACTTTAATAGACTCCAAGTGTACTTAATTTATTAATGGAGGGAAGCTCATTTATTGGCCAACGAATGTGCCCGAATACCCAAAGTCATGGCTAAAATAGATGGCGCTGCACTTTATGAGTGGCCATTATTGGATTGCATTAACTGTCTGCCGGAGGGCGTGGTGGCGGAGTGTCAGCTAATTTGACGGCAATTTGCATAAATCAGCCGGCCAGCTATAAAAGAGGAGCCGACGCGTGCCGCACAGCCACAGTGCCACAGAAGACAAGATGTTGAACATAGATTCGACGCGGGCTTTCACGTATCAGTGGTTCGTCTGGCGGATGTTCGGCCTCCATTCGCCGAAGGGCCAATCGCTCTGGGCGCGTTATTATGGGGCTTACAGCGTTGTCCTGAATGCGATTGCCAACGTTTGCGTGCCGTTAACGTTCTATATTGAATGCCTGAAGAGCCGATCGCTGACCGATTTCTGTGAGACGTTCTACGTGGTGGCCATCATTGTTGTCGAGCAGCTGAAGCTGGCCAATGTGCTGCGGGTCCGTGGCCATTTGCAGAAGATGCACGTGATATTGCGCCAGCTGGACGGCTGCCTGCAGTCGCCGGAGGAGCGTACAATTATCGCAGAGAGTATCAACAAGTCGCGTAATATCTTTATGTGGGTATTGCGATTGTTTCTAATGGTTTTAACATCCGCTGTATTCTTTGTGGCCTATGCGCCGGATCAGAGACTGCCGTTCCCCGCCTGGTTTCCATGGGATTGGCAGAGCTCCCGAGCTATCTACCTGTTAACTCTGTGCCTGCAGAACCTTGGGACACTCATGTTAGCGCTAATTGCCCTCAACAACGATACCTATCCGGTGGCCTATCTCATCATGGTCGCCGGACACTGCAAAGCGCTGGCCCTACGCATCTCCAAGCTGGGCCATGCGGAGCAGGCAACCCACTCCCAGACCGAAGCCCAACTGATCAAATGCATCAAGGACCACAAGACGATATTACAGTACGTACAATATGGTTCAGTTTACCCAGCTTACAGATTGTTTGGGCGTTCCCTGCAGACTGCTGAAGACCATGGAGAGCTCCTTGTCATTCGCCTGTTTCATTCAGTTCGTCTGCACGGCCACCTCGCTGTGTACCCTGGCATTTTTCGCTCTCTACGTGGAGCTGAGTCTGTTGAGGATGTTTCATCTGTTCTTCATGCTGCTGTCCATTGGCATCGAAACTCTGATCGTCTGCTATGCCTCCGAGCAGGTCGGCCACGAGGGTGAGCAGATGTCCCATGCGATCTACGCCTGCGATTGGATCAATCAGTCCGCCCAGTTCTCACGCAGCCTTCAGCTGATGCTAATGCGATCCCAGCGTCCCATTGTCATTGTGGCTGTCAAGATTTTACCTGTGCGCATGCGGACCCTGGTGGCGGTAAGTAGAGATCACTGTACAGAGATCACCCATCACACGTTCCCAAACAATTTTTCAACAAAATATATTGGCAATATGAAAAAGTAGTACACATTTGGAAACTTATTTTCCTTGCTTTCAAATTTTAATCAATTAAATATATTATAAAAGAAAATATCAGAAACTTATTAATATAAAAAAATAGTAAAACTATTATTGACATCACATTTTATTTATAGTCACTTTCTGACAATTGCCGCAATTTGGGAATTTAATTGTATTTTTTTAAAATTCATTACGTCTTTACTTTATCTATAATCTGATTTATCATACAAATATTATTCATTTTATTTTGTGTTCTGTGCCCAAATTTTTACTTTGGCCAATTTATTTAAACTAGTCCAATTTTGAATCTTTAGCAAACTTAATTCAAATAGATTTCTGGTTTTTGGTACAAATGTGAAGTTCTTCCATATTTCTATCTTTGCAGGTTATCAAAAGCGCTTACACGATGTTCACGTTGCTAAATGAAATGAACTCAAAGAGTTAAATGGCAACCGTTAAACGCGTGCAATCAAATTGAAAAGGCATGTTAAAGTCGTTATACACACGCACACACGCACACACGCACACCAAGGCTTTCAATTTTTTAAAATGCAAGCACGCAGTGTAAATCAGCAAGAGTAGTAGTCAGTGCCCAATTGGAAGATACCCTGTACCGGACATTAAATTGCCGTCATTCTATATTAAATAGTATATACTACACACTATACACACACACTCACACACACACAACGCTGTGTCTGCTTTCAGTGCCTTTGGGCCCAAAGCATGCAAAATTCAATCGTAAATAATTTATGTTGTTATTATCCGTCAGTTAGGAAAGCTTTATGGCCTAAAGACGCCAAGATGTACGTTAAAAAAAAAAACGCTGCTTAATTTTTAAACAAGTCGGAGGGAAGTGAGACTAGCTCTAAATAGCTCTCATAAGTATATCCTATATAAAAAAAAACTGACAGTTGGATACATTATTTTGACTTCGTGAAGAAGTATAAAAATGCGTACAGACAGATAGCCGTGGCTAAATCTTGATCGATAGTATGTACATAATTTACGATTGTAAAAATATGCGGAGCGAGTTTCATTATACCCGTTTTACACATTTTCAATGGGCACAGGGTATGCAAAAAGAAATGGCGAATCCGTCCAACCGAGGGGTCACCAATATGGCCGCCGACTGGCAGCGTTCCGTATCCGTGGATATGGCGAGTGCGTGCGTGCCGCCATTTTTATTCAGCTGCAACCGGAAATGCGCATTTTATGCAAGTGTCACCCACGGGCGTCCAGCGGAAGTTGTTTATCTTATGCAGTTGCCACACCGCCACCTCTCCACATCTTATCGCACCAATTTAAATACACTTGCTGCGGGTATTATGATTTAATCACGAATCGTGAACCCCAAAAATGTTTTTTTTTTGTAGATATTGTTTACTCGCAGATTTTGCACCTAAAATATTCACAAACACGATTTAAAACGCGTTCGATTTAAAAACCTGTAAACTATAAAAAAAAGTTTGTGCTTTGAGCTATTGGATTATTATATAGATTATATCAGTAAAATTTTGGTTAATTGTAATGTGCAAGTCTTTAGTTTCAATAGTTTGGACAGTCGAAGAAGGGCAAAATAAAACTAATATACTCTAATTCACTTTGCGAACGGGTATAGAAATAACAATGTTATTTTTGTCGAGCCGCAGATTTAATACCCTTACCCTTTGAATCTTTTTACATATATAGCGAGCATAATAACACTTACCGTTGCTGAGTTAAGTTAAGTTAACTATTATCTCTTATAATGCCCTTTGTAGGGTATAATTCGTATATAATTTAATCTGGATTTATTGACTTAGAAAACCAGCTTCACGAACCGAACCTTAAGGCAAGGCATTGGTTCGAACCGTAAACAATTGTAAATTGAGCTTGATTTGTTTTTTGTTTAAATATTTTTACAAATCCCGGTATTAGCCGGATCTAGGATGCTACGGGACTTCTTTTATTTTTAAGACCTAATTTTGATGTTTTCCAAAAATTTTGATTTTGAGACATTGTTCCCTACAGTTTGAATTATATACATATATATATTTAGGAATATGATTGAGGACTACAAATAATTGTTTTTCTTTTGAAAACTTTAACAACCCCTTTGACTGGTTTTGATTCTGATCAGATTACCAACGTGTCATGGCTGCAAGAGTATTTAATCTGCGGCAAGCCCAAGTAAAAATTTCGCTTAACCTTTTTTTTTTTTAAATTTTTTTGTGTGTTTGCGCGCATGTCAACGGATTTGCGGGTCTCTGACTTTTATGAGCCTCTGAACTGACACTGAAACGCCGCGAAGAGGCGGCCGTGGACTTTTGAAGCGCTTATTGCATAATCCTGCAGCTCATTATTAAATGAATTTACAGGATATTAATAAAAAAAAAAAAAAAAAAAAAAAACAAAGAGTACCTAAAGCTTTGTACAGCAACACCACATGCCGCATGCCACATAAAACATGCTGCATGCCGCCTGCTTTAGTTCTTAATAGGCGTTCATTAAATATGTGAATTTTAATTGAAGCCGTCGCTGCGGTTGACATCCCGCTTTTGACCAAATCAGAGCTTATGCATTCAGCTTAATCATATTTGCAGAAATGTTTTCAATTAAATGACAACGCGCTTAACGCTGCCAGCTATCGAGTTGGCCCGGCCAAAGGCCGCATAAGTCGGTTAATGGCTCTGCGATTTATCGTTGGCAATAAATTATCATTGTTATTAATATAGCCGTGGAGAGCCGGTGATTTCAATATATGCTATGTACTCTCAATCGTTTCCATTTTATCATTTTTGTATATTTATATTTGTGCTTGGTAGCCAAATGGTGCAAAATGGATATATACCCAGAATATATAATATATATATATATATAATATATAATGCTATCCGAAAATAAGAATAACAATTTGGCAAAGCTCTTTAAAGCGATATGAACACACGATATATATCGATTTTGATATACTATTATTTATATAATATAATTTATATACTAGTATTTATATTGTTTTTAGTTGCTTTTAAGCATTCTTCTCCGATATCGGTTCAGATTTCAATTCATTTTAATTATTTATGCAGCTGCAAGTAAATAAATTTCCAACCAAAATAAAAGAAAATAAAAACCGCAGTTATAACTTTTTTTTTTTTAAGTAATTATATGAGTGTTCAGCTGAATATATTTAAAATTTCAGATATTTACACAAAAACCTTGGCAAGCCCCTTTGCAGTAAAGCAATAAAAGTTTAAACAAATGTTAGCGTTATTAAACATTATAAATTAAACGCTAAACATTACAAAAAAACAGTGTAACATAATTAAGATTAAAAAAATTATTCAAATAATTAGCGGCGTGACAACAATAAGAAAAACAGCAACAACAGTTGCAATGCTTATAAAAAAATAAAATAACAGCAAACATTTGTATACGGACATACACACACACACACACAAACACACACACACACACACACATACAGACAGACAGTTCAAAATGACCGGAAGCAAAGTTTAGGGATGCTGCTATCCTCTTTATTTCAGCTGTTGTTGCTGCTGCTGCTGCTGTTGTTGCTGCTGCCTTTTTTCCTCAGCTTAGGGATATTTCACAATATTCGCGGCGGGTGGTGCCTGCTTGACTCCAGCTCCAGCTGCGCTATGGTCACCTGACAGCCTTCCACTTGTTGCGGCTGTTGCAGCCGCCAGTCGCTGTTGCTGCTGCTGCTGCTGCTGCTTTGTGCTGATTGCTGACGCTGCCGCCGCTGATGCCGGATGGTACAAATGCGTGCCATAGTGCACGGCGCCTGGATGGCTGAAATATGGTATAACGGCCGGCAAGACTGGACCCTGTGAGTGCTGTTGCTGCTGTTCCTCGGCATAGCCGGACAGCGGCCCGGGATGGCTTTGGTAGTATTGCTGCTGGGGCTGCTGCGGCTGTTGCTGTTGCTGATGTTGCTGCTGCTGCTGCTGGTAGTGGTGGTAATGGTGTATCGGCTGTGGTTGCTGGTGTCCTAATGCGTTCGCTGCTGACAATCTGACAACATGAATTGGTGGCGTTGATTCATGTGCTAGATTGTAGGTCGCCTTTGGGTTATTATTGCTAAAACGTGGCAATATTGCAAATTGATGTTGCTGCTGCTGGTGCTGTTCGGCTGGCGCCTGCACATAAATTGGATTGTAGTGCACGAGGGGCAGGGCTTGGGGTTGCTGCTGCTGCTGTTGCTGTTGCTGTTGCTGTCCGTGCGCCGCTGCTGTTGCTGTCGGCAACAGCAAGGTAGTTGTTGTCGTTGCTGCTGTTGTTGCTGGCGCCGCAACCGATGGCGTTGCTGCCGACGGAACAGCCCCGTATTTATGCTGCTGCTGCTGCTGTTGCTGCTGCTTGAGGCCCAATCGTAACAGTCGTGCCTGATGTTGCTGCTGCTGCTGGTGTAGCGGATATGCTGCAAAATAGGAGAAGAGGTAATTCAGTCACTTTTGACGTTGCCTCGTTGCCGGCGGCTCCTCACAGCCAGCAAAATTAGCGCCGGCGTTGCCAGACTGCGCGTTGCTGCAACGCACACTAATTGCCAGATCTGCTTGCCCCGCCGCCTGAAGCGAGGTCATGTTATGTTGCTGCGCATTTATGAACTGTTGCCGTCGTGTGGGACGAACGAAGTCCTTACCTTTACGTTAATACTTTACAGTTTTAAAATCTTTAAGATTTGAATTAGCAAGGTTGCAAACTTCTCCCGAAGCTGAATTGATTATCTCTTTCAAGTTGCAGCTCAAGTTACTGCAACCAAATCGAAAGAGTTGAGTCAATTTTAAATATTTTTATGCATATTTTATGCATATTCCATACTTTAAAAATAATAATAATAATAATTTATATATATCTATATATCCCCTTTGCTTTGCTCCTTTCTCTTCACAACGATTTTAAACTTCAAGCAGGATTTGCAAATGATTATTTTCTAGAATATATTTATACTCGTCCACAAAGTGAAAAGAGTAACATAATATATATTCGAATATATACGATTATATATCGAGAAAATCGATATATTAGCTAGATACAGTAAATGTGGCAGATATATTGCTGATGAGCTCCTTTTAGGCTCAAGAACAAATTTCTTTGACACGCCCACTTCTAGATATTTTTCCAAAATAACATAAATAAAAAGTGTTTCGACTGTAGACGAGTATCGCGCAGTCGCTTACACCCGTTCTCACTCGTTTCAATGCTGGAAACTGTTTGGCATCAGTAATCAGCATCGCTTAGCAGCCTTTACGTACCGTATAAGGAGGATTGCTGGCCCGCGGGCTGCTCGGCGTAGATCGTCGGCGTTTGCTGGTAGATGCGCTGCAGGTGAAGTTGGGGCTGGAGTTGGGGCTGGTAAATGAGCGGCTGATAAACAGAAGCGGACGTTGGGCCGGCCTTGGGATAGACAGTTTGCAGTTGTTGCTGCAGTTGCTGTTGCTGCTGCTGTTGTTGCTGCTGCTGCTGGTGTTGCTGTTGGTGCTGCTGCTGCTGCTGCTGTTGCTGCTGGAGCTGCTGTGCGGCGGCGAGCAGCACATTGGCGGGTATCTGCAGATAGTGTTGGCCATAGGCGGCAACGGGAGTGGGCACCGCCGACGGAGCACTGGCCAAATCCGACTGATAGTACGGCCGGTACATGCCCTGATGATCGCGGGCCAGTGGACCGAAAAGCTGCATTATGGGATGGCTGGCAGCAGCAGCTGGTGCCGCTGGCGTTGCTGTTGCTATTGCTGCCGGTGCTGCTGCTGCTGCTGCTGTTGCTGCCGGTGCTGCTGCTGTTGTGCTGGTGCTGCTGGTGGTCGTGCTGGCTGCCGTGCTGCCCGCCACTGGCAGCAATCCGGCGGCCAGCTGCTGCTGCAGCTGCCGCATATACGAGAGCGGTATGGCAATAATGTACTGGACGCGTTGTCCGGGCAGCGGCAACTGTTGCTGTGGCGACGCCGTTGCCGCAAATTGATATTGCTGCGGACCGGCGCGCTCATAAATGCTCGGCTCCGGCTCAGCATAGCTGTAAATTGATGTCTGCTGCTGCGGGCCCGGCGACTTGGCAACCGGCCGTTGATAAAGCTCCACTTGCGGCGGCACTGCGAATCTGAAGCGATGCGGCACCTGCTGCTGCTGCTGCTGTTGCTGATGTTGCACGAATTGCAGTGGCCCCGGCAGGCCGGCCAGGCTGGTGGCATGCTTCGGCTCCACGGCTGTTGGCGGCACATAGCGAATGCTGGTCTGGTCTGGTTTCTCGTAGTAGCTCTGCAATGTTAATTAAATTCAGTTGCATGTTGCATGCTGCTGCTGCTGCTGCTGCTGCGGCTGCTGCAGTTGCATACCTGCGGTGGCGCCTCGGCTGCCGTATAGCGAACCGTTGTGGGCTCAAAGATGGGACCCGTCGCTGCGGCCTCGTAATATGCGCCCGGTGGGTAAATGGGTCTGAAGGGCGTCTCCTTGGCCGCTTTGCTTGTGAACACGGTAGCTGCAGGCATAAAACCGTTAGATCCGATTTGGGCGATGTTATATTTGGGCATACAATTGGATTACGGGCTAAGTGCACTTGTTTACTTTCGGGTTGATATTCCAACATAATTTAACTTACTTAGGAGCTATTTATATGCTAGTTTCCTGGACCCTTTTTCGTCTATAATCAACTCAAGGTATTTAAAAGATCCTAAAACATATATGTGTTTTCTAAAATAAATTATATTTTGAATTGATTTCTGGTTGTCACAATTGGTATAAAAAACAACATTAAGTCTGATTCTGAGTGGGTCAAATTTTATAAATTGAAAATTGACAAAAATTTTTACTTGTAAAGCTCTCGGATCTATAACACCCATATTTCGAACGCCCATAACTTTGTCAAAACTGAACTGAATTTACATGTTTGATGGCATTTTTATCATGGTTTGTCCTCTAGATTCTGCATTTCAAATATATTCATTACTTATTACTTATTTATTTTCGAAAAAAAATTTTTTTTCAAAATTTAGAAATGCAAATTTACATTTTTTATCAATTCTGATGGTCACAATTAGTATAAAAAACAACATTAAATTTAATTTGTAGATCTCTACATTGATTCTGCATTTCAAATATATTCATTATTGAAAATAAAATTTTTTGCATTTTTTTTGGGAAAACTCGTTTTCGAAAAATTATGTTTTTTTCAAATTGTGGTGGTCACAATTAGTATAAAATACAACTTTAAAACCGATTCTGAGGGGGTTAAGTTTTTTGACAACAATTTCGACATGTAAAGCTCTCGGATCCATAGCTCCCATATTTCAAACACCCATAACTTTAAATTTTAAACATATTATTTAATTGAATATAAATCATTTGTTACAAAAACATTTGTAAGGGCATTTAATCTTCGGCACGCTGAATATCTTCTGGTTCTTTCTCGTTTTGATGCAGAGAAGATTAGAACCTGAGGTCAAGAATCCTTACCTGTTTGGTCCGAGGAATCACGTTTCTCGGTCTTGCTCTTGGTCTCCTCGACGCTGGGCGTCAGCTTCGTTGTTACGGCTGCGTCAACAGCGGCTTGGGCGTCTGTTGATTTGGTTTCCAGCTCTGCGGCATCGCCAAGGAGGATGCAACAAATGAGCAGCGCTGCAAGCTGGGCGGAGTTAGGGAGACAGCGAGAGAGAGAGAGAGAGAGCGAGAGAGTAGTAAATTAAGCAGAGGTCAAGGTGCTTGTCGGTATTAATATTGTATCTTAATTGGCATCATATCAAAATGCATAAATGCCAACGTGTTTATATTAATTTGGCGCATTATGCGAAATTCCGCAGCATGCAAAATGACAGTTTTAATGCTTTTTTAATGCACTTTTCGAGTGCGGCAAAGCGAGCCGGGCCAAAGGTGACCGCAAGTACCGAACGACATTTGATTAAAAATTGCTGCACATTTCATATTTTATATGGTTTGCTTTATCATTTGCATTGTAATTTCATAATAATTTAATTAAATTGATTTATAAATGCAATTATTAATTTAATTGCGCCAGCGAACACTATTAAACAAATTACTGGCGCCGTTGTTGCTATTGTTGTTGTTGCAATTACAATTTTAATTACACTGTACAACATAATTAAAAACTATTAATTATGCTGCTGCAACGAGCTGAGCACACAGCTCTGTGCCACGTACAACGAACCTGATCACAGTTCAAAATGTTTAGCTACACACACACACACACACACACACACACACAAAGCGCAGCTATAACGGTAATTAGTTTTCAACATTGTGTTCCAAGAGCAAACTTGCAGCTGGGTTGCGTGCCAGCGGCAGATGTGCTTTATGGCCAATCTTCGGAAGTAGAAATGGAAGTGGATGCAATGGAAATCAATGTTAAGCCAAGAGACAAATGCCTGCAACAATTCAATTCAATAACAAAACACGGAAACTTAATTATCTCAAATAACTCGTTGTAAATGGCAGAGAATATGGCCATAACTGCTCATTGCGGCTTAAATGCCAGAAGTAAAATGTTTGGCTAAAACTTATATTAAAATGACAAGATTATGTCTTTAATATATATATACACATATATATTTATTATGCCATGTCTATGTATTTCTTTGCTAGCTCTAATAAATCATTTAGCTGAAAAACTTTATTTTTCTTTTTTAAATTTATATTTATCTAATATTTTGGCTTAAATATGAATTTGAATAATTTGTTGTGAGGCGCCTACTTCGAGTGTTTTTTTTTTTTGTAACACATCACTTTGTAGCAATAACAAAAATAAACGAAAAATATATTCATAAAATCCAATCACAAATTATTTTTGCAAATAATGCAAGTGTAACAAAATGCAGCAAATGAACTTTTTATTTATTGCGCATTATGTTTTATTCACCTTTATTAACGACATTGCGCACAGTTGATTTGTTTGTTTTTATAGTTTTTCACAATATTTTTGCAATTGAAAAAAAAACCGTGCACTTATGTATTCGCACTGAATTAAAAGAGAACAGAACGCAAACAAAAAGAATACATAAGCATTGCGTTTTTTGCCTTCAAGCACTTTAATTTTTGTTTATTAAATTTGTGTTGCTTGACGCGAGTGTTAAATAATTAAACATTACGCATACGCCGCGTGTGCGCTTAAATGTTCGCGATTTGCGAAGTCGCGAATGGTGTTTTGTGGTGTTAGCTAACGAAGTGAGAGTGAAATTGGCAACGCGGCGGCATTGCATTTTATAGGCATTCGGGCGGCATTCATGCAACATGCAACTCGCAACTCGCAACATGGGTGCAAGCACCTGGCCAGCTGCGTTTATTTGTTCGTTGCTGTTTGTTTGTTGGCGTTGTTGTTGCTTTGCTGCGCTGCCATTTGGAGCATAATCATGGCCATAATCGACTGATTATCATTAGCGGCCTTGGCCATTGTCAGCGTTTTCTTTGTTGCCATGCCGAGTGCAGGCTGCAATTGCAACCAATTAGCAGTCACTGGCGTTGCTTTGAGTTTTCTCGTTTTTCACTTGGCTGCCGCAAAATGCAAATTCTAGTTAACAACAACAAGAGGAACAATAGCAATATGAAGTCGCTGGACTAGCCGTTCGGTCAACGTGCCACGCTGTCGCTGCCGCAAGCAGCAGCTAGTTTGCTTTATCAGCAACGCCCCCACAATCCCCCCCCCCCGCCCCCGCCCCGCTCGGCTTGTTGCTGCCTGTTGCAGGCACTGTTGCCTGTCGTTCTTTGTGCTCGTGCTGCAACAGCATCCGTGTCGCGGCTCCTGGTTCCTGCCGCCGCCGCTTTCAACTACTTTTTTGCCTCTGGCTCCATCAACGACGCTGCTGCCATTAACGTCTGTTTCTAGTTTATGAGCTTGTGTTTCATATTTGCATTTGAATTTATTGCGCTCTCAGTTCATGTTTATTAATCTTTATTCGCATAGCTCGGCGAGATACACGCTCGGGGAATCCAAACTATAATTAGCCACATTCCAGGTGCACATTTTATTTAATTAAAATTTCATCAAAGGAGTTGCATTCAAGCATTCAAGTACTAACCAAATATGCTGCACGTTATAACGGTGTCGCAGCTTCAGCGACCATAAAGTACAAAAATACACGGCCACAGAAGCCGTGTAATTAAACCAAAAAAGAAAACAAACGTGTAAAACTGCACTGATTGCAGTTAAAGTGACCATCGAGAATTTTCTCATTATTTTGTCGGAAATAAAAAACGATTGAAAGCTGCTTTGACAGTAAACTAACCGGGCATGAAGTGCGAAAGTTATAAGAAGGGTATATACAAAAGTTTCGCCTCAGTGGACAAATCAAGTGTAAGTAATTTAAACAAAAGAAATTTATATGACCAAGGAAGACAACAAAATAATCTATAACTCAAAGTTTTTTGGTAATTTATTCGAAATGCAGAAATGCCGTAAATCGAAAAAGAAAAGTCAGTACAATTGAATTAGTACAAAAATTCATTAAACTAACATTGTTTTTAAAATATTCATTTCAAAACTTAATCAATAGAAAAAAGATTTCAGTCTTTTTTTTTAAATGAAGTTTTTCAGTTACAAAGCAGACCCCGCTAACCAAAGATGCCGTTAATAGAGACGGCCGTAAAGCAAGGTGTGCGTGTGCTTACTTACCTTACATATTTAAAAAAAATTGTTTTGAATTGCAAATGTATATTTGAGCTTAAAACACTTAGGCTTCAAACTTTATTTGTGCGGTAGGTCATGGGGTCATGGGTAATTTTTTTGATCATTATTTTTGATTTGTTATTATTCTGTTATTAATAGCTTCAAGCATTTTCTTAATAACGATAAATTTCGATGAAAACACATAGTTCTCCTCAGCATATCTGGGGTATTACAAAAGCTAGACCTACTAAATTTACACAAAACCAAAAATAAAGTTAGTGGATGATAAATCAGGTTCACGCAGCGATTCTAAAGTAAAAACAAAAGGAGCAAAATAACCAATAATAGCTTGTCGAAAAATGTAAAGAAGCGTCGAGAACTTTAAAGTAAATTGAATGTGAGGTTGACGATAGTGCACAATTAAAAAGCCACATTTCAATTATCGTAAACAATATTCTCTCTCTCTCTCTCCCTCTAGCTATGTAGCTTTTTGCCTTTCACTTCGCCGTATCGGACAGTTATTACACAAGAGCATTGCAAATTTGACATCCATTAGGAGTTTGGCACTATTAAAACTGCCAGCACCCGTCCCCAACAGCCCCCCGCGCCCCTTCGTTTGCTCTGCGCATCTTCTCTGCCCGCACACTCGGCAACTTTTGGCCAACGACGACGACGACGACGACGACGACTTTATGAGAGTTCCTAATAAAATCAAGTGGCTTTCAGTAAAACTTAACTGTTTGTCTGGCTGGGATGGCAACGGGCACACGAATGCGGCAGCAAAAATGTTGTCCAAAATGCCCATGTTACATCAAATAAAAGCCCCCAATTTGCAGTCACATATAAAGTGTGGCAGTGGCAGGTTGAAAGCTTCTGGATTGCTGCCACATACGGAAATGCGGCCAGCTGGGCCAGGATGGCCGCCAACATCCTTTATTGTTGTTGTTGTTGTTGTTGCTAGTACCCAAGCACCGGTGTAAAACAGTTATAATTAGCAGTGCAAACGTTGACTAAAAAATAACAAAAAGAAAACCTTAACAGCAGCTGTGGTTCGTCCTGGCAATGGGGCTGCGCCTGTTTATGACGCACACGGCGCAGTTTAAGCTGCTCCACACATCCACAACAAGGATTAGAAAGTGCTGGAGCAGCAGCAATCGACTCGCTGTCTCTCTCTCTCTCTCTCTCTATCTCTCTTTTCATCTGTGTTTGCCGCTTGTTACTCGCATCCTTACGGACCACGTCCTGTAATTGTCCTTGTTTGTGCTTACAATTGTCAACGCGCGGCATTTGTTGGCCCAGTTAAGAGATGGGCTGCACGTTGCCAGCTCAACGGAAACAAGTAAATTGAGTATGAGTACATACCGTGAATACATGTAAAGTACTCGTTAACTCGTTCTGCCCATTCGTGTTCAACAGGAAACAAGCAGAAGCAGCGCTATCGAAGATTAAATATAAATCCAATGCAATATGAGTTTAAACGCGACAAAGGATTTTAAACAATTCAAATTTCAACTGTTCGTTGAAACGATTTAATTTGTATTCAATTTACTTTTTCCTATATAATAAAGCTGTACAATCAGCCTGACTTAATTATATATATAGCCAACTTTCCAAATTGAAAGACAAGTTGTAGATATGGCTATATCTTACATATATATATATTCCACATTCTGTTTATAAGAAAAGTGTATTTAATTACAAATTTATTTTTTACCGACTTGAAATTTTAACATACTTCTTAAAGCAAACCGGGTTTAAAACAAATTATTATCCAACCCATCGTTTTTTACGGCCAAGTTTACGGCTGGCAACTCATTAAGCTTAAGGTCCTGGCTATACAGTTTATAATCCAAAATATGCCCTTGTCTCAAGAATATTTTCTGTTCTTAAATTTAAATAGCATGATTAAAGTTTCAATCGAGCTCTGTAAACTAATGGGAAATGTGCCCTTTTATAGAGCTTTGATTGTGTTCTTTGACATCAACTCATTTAGTAGAGGAAGCTGCCCAATTTGAATGCATATCAAATTCTAACAAATTAGTAGCCAATTGTATAATATCGCAATACTGATTTACACTTATTTGGTAGCATGACTCAGAGTCAGATACTAAAAATCTTAAGCACATGCTAATGAAACTTGCGTTGAATTTATGGCAAACGGTTTCCAAAATTTAAGATATTGACAAATCGCTGACTAAACACTTTTGTATACACACACACACACACATACACACTCAAAGTTTTATAAGCCGGATGAAATCACATGTGAAGTGAAAAGAAATTAAGTCACATTTTTTTTTAAATGGCAAACATTTTAATATTATTTTTGCAAGGTGAAGTTTACTGAAAGCACAAATTTACGAATATTTAAATGAATGCCAATTATTTAGCTATACACTTAGAGAAAAAAATCGCAAACTTCTCATTGTTGTCGAAATTCCTGTGAACACGTTAAATCGCTGAGAAGAAGCTCCAAACATTAGGAAAAACTAATCCAGAGCAGGAACTGTGTGAGAAACAGCCAAATTTATAACAACAAAAACAGGGTTTTCCATATTCACTGCAAGTCCGAGATTAGAATTTCTCTTGTTCTTAAATTTAGTAGGGACTTTGGACGTAAGTTCTGTGCTTAATTTACAATGAAAAACTTAAAAACCATTTATCAATTACTGTGAAATACGTAAGCTCAGAATATTAGCAAGCTTATTTAATTGCTCTCTCTTTTATTACACAAGTTTACAGAAATTCGGATTACAGAAAGTTCCACATAAAATAAATGAAAGAAAGTTCTTACCTATTCTGAAAAAGCAACCCGAACTGGCGAAAACTGGGTGCAAAATAGCTGAAAAATTTGACAACAGAGAAAACTACATAAAAGCTTAAATATTGTGTTTTAGACTCACTGCAAATTATAGAAACACTAATGCTCTCAAATTTAGTTGGAATTTTGGAGTTCAACGTTTTCGTTGTGTTCAAATTAAACAATGGAAAATCGTCAAATTTACTCATCTATCAATTATTGTGAAATATGCCCTGGCCGAAATTCTGGAGCGAGATCTCAACATAAATATTTAATGAATACATGTTTTTGCATTTTATGAAAAAGGGTAGCAATAAAAAGAGAATAGGTGGAAAATAGCGAAATGTGAAAAATAATGATACCTGCGTCAGAGCTAAAATGGATTGTTCTATTTTCGATCACTGCCAGTCTGGCCTTAAAATTGAGTAAAAGCATTCCACTTTACCGTGCTTGTTGTGTTAAACATGAAATGTGGAAACTAAGCTGACTTACTTTTGGAACAACTAACAAAAATTCCTGTTAACTCGTTTAATCAAAGAGAGTGCATTTCACACAACCAAATTCATGATAACAGATTCTAAGGTATTCTGCAAAAAAACAAAGAGACCAAAATGAGTGCTGAAATGGTTTATTTTAGGGTCAGTGGATATCCTAGAAATGCGAATGCGAATGGTCACATATGTACGTATTTAGTTGGAACTTTCCAGCACAACGTTCGTCTTGTTTGCAAGCCAAATAATGGAAATTCTGCGAAGCTAGCCATCTATCGCATATTGTGCAAAAACATGTATGCGATGTCAAAATTTCTGTGAACTCGTGTAATCACAGGCCGGGCGACGCAATTGCGAAATTGGAATTGTGCAAACATTTGGTTTGTCACCAAATTACATGTAATTTCATAATGATAAAATATAAATTCCATGATGCATGGTTTCGCTTTTCTGCCAGCCGGCTAGATGGTTAGTTAGTTGGCCATATTCACGCAATGACCAAACTCGGCCGGCTGCCTGGCCACTAATTAGCTCACCCGGTCCAGCCGCAGCTGTGTGTATTGGGAGTCGGGACCATGGACAGGTCAGGAAACGCGATGCGTGAAGTCCAAAAGGAAAGTGAAAATAAAGTGGATTATGCAATCGAATTGCGAGTGGGCAGACGAAACTAAATCAGCGCAAGATCCAACTGTCGCTCGGCGCTGGCGTGGCTCAAAACGGGTTTCGATGCCAAAAGGAAGCCAGCAAATCTGGCTGGCCGTTTATTGCCACGGAAACGCGGCTTTGAGCAGCGCGCCTGTTGTTGTTGTTGTCGTTGTTGTTGTTGCATCAATAGGGGAAACAGCATCAAAAGTTGCCCGGCCAACCGGCTCCGGGCAGGCTCAAGCGCAGTTGGATGCATTTGAACTGGTTTAAATGGCTTTGACTATGGTCAAATAGTGCGCAAGTGTTGGCCTTCTTCTTTGAGTGGTTTCGGTCAAATACGCACTTCTAGTGCTCTACCTGAGGAAGGGGCATCTTTGAAAGCAAATTCTAACTCAATTCTAAAAACTTATTATTTTTGTTTTTATTTTAAAACAAATTTTTTATGCACATAAATCATATGTCTAATGTTTTACTCAGTCTTAAATCTTAAATCACATACATTTAAAATGTATGTTAGGGCTTCAGTTTGGGCTGAAAATATGTCACATTTTCAACAGACTAATTTACAATTTATGCTTTAAAAACTTTGATATTTAAAATATTTTTAAAGCCATACAAATTGCTAAATTGAACAATTTAATAATTAATTACAGGACGTGTACAGGTCGTACACACTGGCTTATGGTCTTTGCTGTTGACTTTATTTTGAAACTGGGCAAATGGTTAATGCATTTCGTAAACATTTTTCTCCACCTTTCGTATTTATAGCTTTAGCTCTGCGCATTTTATTCCTCAGTTTGTTTTTGTTTTTCAATTTCGTCGCATGGAAAACAAGATTTCCACCTTACAGCGCAACTGTGGGGGCTAACTTCCTATTTATTTTACGATGACAAAATGTTGGCAACAGCCAGTGGTAGCACAGAGATTGTTCATTTCATTAAAACGGGATTTGTAGCGTGCCAATGTGTAGCTTTAATTTTAGAGTACCGCTTCACATTTCTGGCTGTTTTTCTTGAATACTTTCCAAATCTTATTACTGCTACAAAAACTATGTAACTTGACGTTCATCAAAATTTGTATAATTTAACTAGTTTATAAACATTTTATATTTATTGCTATTGCGATTTTTAAATTCTTATTATATATGTATATTTTTATTATATTTATTTTATTTTATTAGTATTATTGTTTTTATTCAATAAAACATTATTGTTGTTCGTTAATGTATCAAATAATAAATAAATTATGATTAATGGTTCAGTTAGGAATACTGAAGATCGGAAGGTTCTTAAAATTAAAGAAAACAGAAGGCAAACATGGATAAATTTTTACTCGACTTTTTTTTTGAATTGAAGCGTATTTTTTTAACCAATTGAAAATTTAGTGAAGTATGTCATGTAAATGATTGTAAAACATTTTATTATGTGAATTATGATTTATGTATAATAATAATTAATACATATAAAAGTCAAATGTTAATGATTTTAGCAATATTTAATTTTTAAATTGCAAATAGAGAATAATAATAATGATTTTAATAATACATAATTGTATTTATATATTTTTACACATGAATATACATAAATATGAAAATAATTCATTATAAATTATTATTCTAGATTCCAATTGTACCTGTAAAAAAACTGCCAACTCTGTTTTTGCCAAAAATTACAAGTTAAATCAGTTGGATATCTATGGATATCCAATAACAAGAAACATTTACATTGAAAATATCGTGCTTGATAACAAGAACTTAGTATTTTGGCTCTTTAAACGCGGTGTTGAACTGTCTTAATGTCTCGCTCGATGGATATATATTTACATGTTTGTTCTCGATTGTTCGTTCAATAGCTAACTTCAGCCCCCCGTGAACTTGTCAGCGCCTGTCGACGCCTCTGGCGCTGTCTCGGAGTCAAGTTGTCAACAAAGCAAAGTGAAACCAAACCAAGCCAAAAACTGAGCCCAGCAGCCGCAGCTCTGCCACATCGAAGATCCGAACCAGATACGGGGCTTCAGATTTTGTGCCGCTGTCGGGGCTCTCCAAACAGTTAAAAGCAAAATTATTCATTACGATTTCCGCGCTAGCGAGAAAGCAACAAAAAAAAAAAAATAAAAATAAAAACACAAAAAACAGTTGAAAAAATAAGTGAAATAAAACGCGCGCACGCGGACGTGGACAAAGAAAAAGTTTTCCATGAAAATGTTTCAAATGCTCATTTGGATCTGTTGTTGTTGTTGTTGTTGCTGCTGCTGCTGCCGAATGTACGCGCAATTGAAGCGCTTGGGCGTTTTGGCCACGCTGGGCGTGGCATGACGGCTTGCCGCACTCTGGATGCTGCTGCTGGCGCGCCGTCTGCCAACAATTGACTTTGAATAAGTTTCACATTGAAATTATGCCAATTTGTTGTTGCGGCTGCTGCTGCTTAAGCTGCGACAGTGGCGCAGATAATTTGCGGCGATGTTGTAATTTTTTCTGGTTAAAGTTTTGCCAGTAAACAACTTGAGGCGTTGTTGCAATTGAAGCAGCCACTTCGCCCACAGGCGGTGCACGAGTGCTGGCACGAGACAGGATGTGGCCGTTAGGCAGCCACTTCATTTGATTGTTATTGTAATTTATTTCGTACTTCTGCCTGAGCAGCGACCCCTCCCCCGCCCCCTAGCACCGCGCGTTCAAAATTGATCGCCTGCCCGCCTCACCAGCTCGCCACTTGTTGTTCCCCGTCCGAAACTTATGGCCGGGTTGCCCACATCAAAACAAAAAAAACTTTCTTTAATTTTAATCAAAAAAGTTTGTTGTTGCTTTTTGCGGGCAGCAAAATGCGTTTAATTGGACAAGGGAATAAACATGACCCCGCATAACCTACTAGCAAATGAAAACTGGGAGCCGGAAGGAAGGCTCCGCTTGAAAATACTCCGCACCCAAGTATAGATTATGTGCGAAAATCTGTTATGTGGGAAAAGGAGAGTGCAAGAAAAGCGAAAATGGAGGGTAAGAATTTAAGAAAAAAAAAAAGGAAGAGAGTGTGCTATCCCTTCACGGCTGCCACATGTGCAACAAATTTACCAAAGGAGGCACTTTATTTAATTGTTTACAGATTTTTTTTAATAATATTTATTGACTAAAATTTTTCATTAAATCCTGATGAGTAAGCTTCTAAATAAATGTGAACATAATATGATATATGCAAAAATAATAAATATGTAAAGCTAAAAATCTGGGGTTTGATTTCTTTTATACATTTATACACAAAGTTATAATTTATATTCAAATTATACTTTGCCATCGAAAATCATATATTTTTTTTTTGTAACTTTTGGTACAAAAATAATTTATACGAGTGCCAAAATGTGTTTTAGGGTACTTTAAAACTGGCTGTGTAAATTTCGATATCGCTATGTACAGAGTATCACAGCATAAATTACAACGCCCACAAAAATCAACTTTGTAATTTGTTCATTCCTTTGGGCGTATCATAATTTAAACGATTGACCTTTTGGTCTTGATTTGGCAAGCGAAATCAATTTATTTATAAAATTAAAATTTGCTTTCAGACATTAAATGTTTGCCTTAGATGAGTTTGCATTTCGCTTACGCAGTCAAAACGCTTGAAAGCCCCTCAAACTATGCAACAATTCACCAAAAAAAAAAAAAAAAAAAAAAAGAATAACAACAAAAAGAACAATCCACAACAATAATGAACAACAACAGGACAGTTATTTGCAGATCAACCGCTGACTGTGCTCATTTAGAGGTATTTGGATTTGGGCTCAAAGTAAGAGCCGAATTTACAAAACACAAAAATGCCAAACGCACAAAAAGACGGCCGTAATAACGTAATAACGGACGGAATGCTCAGGCAGATAGAAGCGGAACGCAAATTGCCCAGTCAAATGAAAAACTATTTAAATGCAATTGCTGGCGAAGCGTCGATTTGCTCACTGAATATTCGAGTGCGCAATATAAATATTTGGCGAGGAGTCACGAGTGTGAGGCAACTACACTCACACTCACACTCAAACTCACCCAAACACCAACCGAATCCCGAACCAGAATTCACCCCGCTGTCGCCCTGTTGCAGATAGTTGAAGTTCCGCTATCAGTGCTGCATCCGGCATGCGGGCTGATGAGGAGAGCGGCGGCGGCGGCGGCGGCGGCGGCGCCGGGGAGGGGGCGGAGGTCACAATGGTGGTATGGTCGGGAAGTCAGCTTAGGGTCGTTATGTACATTTTTCGTCTGTTATGGATGCAACAATGAGGCGAGCGTTTAACTGAAAATTGTGGCACTCAAACTATCAAATATGAATAAATAAGCGCTCAAAATGCTGAACCAATTCACATCGGACCACAAGAGCTGCAAGAGCAACCGATAGGGTCACCAACTGTGGCTATTATATTTGCAGAGCTCATTGATGCAATGACAATAATTCCGAAATTGCGAACAGACTATAAGAGTCATTAGTAAAACCAAATAACATGGCATTGGGTTAGACTCCCAAGCAATACCATAAGCGCCATGTTTCTTGTAATATTAAATGATGTCTCTGAAAATAAGATAAATTACTTGTATTATTATTTTAAGTTATATTATTATATTGGACGTAGATGTGCTAACGAGCCGTACTCTCAAGTGAATAAATAATTTTAATAATAATTACAATTTGAATAACACAAATATATCTACATGTTGAAGATAGAGCTAGAAGATAGAGAGAGAAGATATGACTGGAGTACTAAAAACAAAACACAATAAATAAATTAAATTAAATTAACAAAATATATTTTTTATATTTTGATGTTGATTGTATATTGTATATATATTTCTTGTAATATTATATGATGTCTCTGAAAATAACATAAATTACTTGTATTATTATTTTAAATAATTTTAATAAAAATTGCAATTTGAATTACACAATTAAATTTACATGTTGTTCTAAAAAAAGGCAATAAATAAATAAAACTAAATTAACAAAATATATTTTTTATATTTAGATATTGATTGTATATTATTATTACCTATTTTATTGTGTTCTCTTAAGTATTCTTCCCTTTTAATAACTCCAGTTTATTTCAATTTGAATATTTTCTAATACTTCAAATACTAAAATGAATAAATGAATGCAGCCTTTATTGTTAAAAAAAAAAAGTACTTAAGTGGAAGTTTGATGGCACGGACAATTCATATAAAATACTCTTTAATATAGTACTTAATCCCTAAATCAGTGTACTTTAATTAGAAACATTTTACCCGTATTTCAAGTACCAAAAATATTGTACTAATGCAACATCATCAAATCAAAAATTATTTATTCTTCATTTAAAAAAATTTAAGGAAAAACTGCGCTTTTCTCTGAGTGTACATATTAGTATGTGCTTAAATATGATAAGTATGCTAATGTTAGGAATCGCAGATTAACAACATCTGCTGCGTAAAATGTGGATATATGTTCACACACTCTAACCTACAAAGGATGCAGGAAAACACACACACACACACATACACACATACAGCATGATCCACACCCAGTTTATATGGATCGAGTATTTGCTTTTAGCCAACGCAAAACTCATTTGTGAAATGAGCTTTTATCTGCGCCTGGCACCGCGACTCATCAGCATGAAAAACGCTGCTGGCAATGGGCAATGGCAAACCGTGTAAACCAGCGTACAGCCGCATCCGCCACTTCTCCGGACTCCTCTAGTTCATTCCAACCAATTCCCGGGACCCATTCCCCTGTCTCACACCCGGGACGCAGTCAAGTGTGCAACACTTTGGGCGCTCCGCCAACTCGAATACTTTGTATTTATTTATTTATTTCTTTTTGCTTTTTTATACCCTGTGCACGTAAGATATATACAAAAGGGTGTAATAAATTGGCGCAAATGTTTGCACTACGTTAACAAAAACGCAATTTATTTTTTTTTATATGGTTTGCCAAACCTACTTTTACTGATACATAAAAATTTAGTTTTTAAAAGTTTTGTGAAATCTGGAATTATTATTTTGTAGCTTTTAGCTTTTTTCCAGAAGTGTTTCTGCCATTTGATCATAACTTTCCTGAATGAATACATTTGTTACTCAGTCACACTTTATTTTACTTAAGAATTTGGGCAAGAAAACAATCTGGATAATAATGACAGAAGTTGATACCAGAATTATTTCGCATAGTGTAAAGCCTGGTACAGGGTATCTGCTGGTCGAGCATGTTTAGCTTTAATTTTTTTCTTGCGCTCTTGCGTGAATCCCAGTTGCCAGCTAAGTTGAGTTGAGTGGAGCAGACGGGAGTCGAGTCGAGTCGAGTTGAGTTGAGTTGAGTCACTCACTCAGTCAGTTAACGTTTCCTGCCCCAGCAATTATATCACTTCCCATCTCTGGCAACTGAAGGCGGCTTGTGCCACATTGGGCTGCCACTGCGTTTCAGTCATGCGTGCAAAATTTAAGCTAATTTGCAGATTTTTGTTTTTATTTTCAACATTTTATTTTATTTTGTGTGTATGTTTTTTTTTGCGTCCGCCTAATTTTGTTAAATGCATGTTGGTTGTGCTGTTTACTCGCTTTCTTGGCTTTCTTTTAATTTTAATTTTGATTTAATCGGAAAGGCTTTTGAATGCCACCGGCAAATTGTAATTTAATTGCCAGTCTCGTCTAAAATACCACAGAATGCGGCTGCGGAAGAAACAAGCACAATATCAAAAATGTATTAACACTTTTAATTATCTTGCACTAAAATTAGTAAGTTCAGATACATCTTTTAGTATGGTTTAAATAATGTACATAGTAAATTATTTCCTATCATGTTAATAACATATTCAATCAACTCATTGACAGCAAAATCATCTTAATTTTAGTTATTATTAATTAATAAGAATTGTTTTGAAATTTAAAAAATTAATATAAATTGTGAAATGTGCTAAAATATCGATTTACCCCGTGGGTATATTAAAAAGACTAAATAAAACAAAACGATAAAACTTCTTCGAAAATTCTAAGTCTTAAGGCTGCCAAAGCTATGCATTTTTAATATATAATAAATTGATTAAACTAACTTTGCACTCAGCTAAGTCTTATAAAAAGTTTGACATGGAGAACAAAACAAACTTGTTCAACATTTTGGCAACATACAAAACAAAATTGTTTGTTGACCTTTTCATAAAAGTTCTCACCTCCAACTACAAAAACACTATAATAAATTAAAATAGTATTATTTTAATTAAATTAGCATCATCGTTTCATCCAATTATAGCCAAAGTTTTCATTCGTAGTATTTTGATAATTTAATATCTGTATTTTTTGTGTAGCGCGTGTTTCCAGCATTAATTTCTGCTCAAGTAAATTTTTAAACATTAAATACCTTAGGCCAGAGGCTGATATTGCTTTTTCCCTTGCACTGTCTTTAAAAAAGCACACCCACATCTTCACGTCAGGCTAGCAGCACAAATAAACAGGCTGTTATTATTTTATTTTTGGGTGCTCCGTTGCGTTTTCTGTTAAAGCCCATTACTCATACCACATGTAGGCCAAGATGTTGCTGTCAAACATATTAGCACGCACAACCAACAGACACAAAGCACACACACGCACACACACATACTCTTCGGATTCACATACTCCATTGTGTTGAAGTCGTGCGTTCTGAGAAAATGTCCTTCGTTTTAATAAACGCAAGGAGCGTTGCCAAATATAATTTATAACAAATCAGTGTAAATTATTCCAAAACACTTTAAAGATTTGTATTCGTTCCAGCAGTGGAAAGTTAGAACTTGAGTATTGTGTCCACCCTAAGAATAGGTAATTTTTGCTACGCCGACGAACAAATACCCTTGCAAAAAGCGGGTTAAAAAGGATTTTCTAAAATAAAAATATATATAGATAGGTGTCCCAAGCCCAGTTTTCCTCTATCTTATTAATGTTTGTATCTAATGGTATTGTTTTTTTTTTTTAATGTACATTTGGTACATTATTATTTTTGAGCCCGCCCTAATACGAATTATGAACTGTAAACTTTTTCGACGTTAAAGCGTACTTTAAATAATAATAATAAAATTTGTTATATTCATTTATTCGGACATTCCCGCAGCAGAACTGCTGGCAATCAAATTTAAAAATAGAAAAAACATACGCTGAGGCTAACGTCCACTTAAAGGTGGCCAAGCCGCAAATATCTATTTATATTGTATATCTTTCACCGTTTCAGAGCGAGAGTTTTTGGTTTTCCAATTAGGATCACTCGGCAGGTGTAAAGCCAGCCGTTGCAGTTGCCGGCAAAGCAGAACAGAAAACAAAAGACCAAAAACAAAAAGAAGCATTCTCTGGCAACTCTGGCAGTGGATAACGATTTATGTAAAGTTGCCAATTTAATTTCCTGCCGCCCCCAACCAAAAAATGCAGAACGCATTTTGGCAGCGAACGGGTAAATGGTACGTATGTATATTCCTCTGAAGCTAATATTCAAATGATGACACTGAAAACATACGTACATACTCCTAACTGGCCGGTGGGAAGGATTGGACTGTGGGTAAGTTTTTGGGTGGGGGGGTTGCTGGGCGGAGAGCACTCGAAATGAACTAACGCAAATGAAATTTCAGTGGAAAATTTACGAACGCATTAAATTTGCAAACCAAATAGCAGGCGCAAAGTGCAAACCTTTCGGGCACAGGAAGTCAAAGTTCGAACAACAACAACAACAGCAACAACGACAATAACAGGACAATGTCTTTCTGTCGAGAGGGCAAGGCAAAAGCAAAGTTAATGGCAGCACGTAGCCAACACCGACACGGACACGGACACGGACATGGACACGGACACGGACACGGACGCGAACACGGCGGATACGGACAAGGACTCCAAAATGTACGACAACGTTGCCCGGTCTACAGTCTGTGCTGCTGCTTCAACTCCACTGCATTGGTCCAGGTCTCTGACTTTTAATAATACACTTTTCTATTTGATGCCGCTTTTTACATTTTTAATGAAATTATTTTCAACAATTTATAATTGCCACGAGCAGTCAACCGGCTTCCTCGTAGCTGCCCTTCGCTGCGTTTAGTTAAATGCACCCCGGGGAGAGTTTTGCGCCCAACAAATTTATATGAATTATACGATATGTATATGCCTTGTATCTGGCTAACATTTACATGCGACACCCTGCCACACCCCCCAACACCAACCGCCCCAATTTCACCAAACTTGCTTAAGACTTTTGCTGCTGCTGCTGCTGCTGCTGCTTCCTGCTGCTACTTGCTGCGACTCCCACGGCGCCTGTTGTGCTTGGCATTTGACTTTAAGTAGGCGGCCTATCTGCCATTAACCATGATACCAACAAGGTGAAATATTTTCATGGATATATGTATACTAATTTTAATTGGAAAAATTGCATTTAAATAATTAATTTTGTTAAATTTCTTATATTGCTCAAAGAATAATTATTCTTTTTAAACTTTTATTTAAAAGTTACAAAATAGTAATTACATTTTCATTTTGTATTTAACAGTCATGAAATAATAAGAAATAAATTAATTTTCGGTCCCTGTTATATATACTATGTATATTGTATGTATATATTGGATATGTATATGTATATACAATTCCCTATTCATTATTGGGTTACTAGAAAAATTATAATCCTGGCGGGGATTCAACATAATGGCTAAACACTTAAACAACTCAAAAGCAAAAAGTTTTATTTGGTTTGCGTTTTTTGACTCATTAGAATTCTCAACGAGTTCAAGCTTCGCACGATTGCCAAGGTGCTTGCCAAGTCGATAGCAAAGTCTGCTGATGATAGAAAAAGTTGTGATTTCACAAATTCAAAAAAATCGAATTGCCTGCTGCAGCAGCCACCACAACAGCAGCCTGGCGTGTGGCAAGAACAACCACAGCAGCCAGGGGGCGTGGCGCCGCACGCCGACAAATGTTAGTTCATTTATATAAAATTACAATTTAAGAGCTAACTGTTTTGTGGACAAAGTGCGGCTGCCAGCCTCTTAAGCGCGCAAACTGTTCAAACAAAGTGTTTAAGAGCCTTGCACAAATATTTATTCTTCCTATATTTATTTTTACCTCTATCTTGCTAACCTTACTATTGTCAACGTAACTGGATCCAAACACTAGCCTGGGACAAGCAGAAGGAGGCTTCTACGACCTCATAACTTTATATGAATATATATATATATCGGTCAGCATCACTAGTCCGCCGTAATACAATGCAATGTCCGTCTGTCTGTCCGTATGAACGCAATTCTTTTCGCTGCTATTGAAATTAGAGACTTGAAACATATACTCGGGTATAGCCGCGTCTCAGAAAGTGTTAAGATTTTTGTACCACGCTCACTGACGATCGCGATTCGATAAAAGGTATATACTTCCCCCAGTGCGCCTGCCTTAAAAAATCGGAAATGGCTGTAACTTCCACAAATTTTAAACTAGATGCTCCATATTTGGCATATGTACTACTGGAAAGCTCCCGCAAACATCACAAAAAAAATTTCTCGACCACGCACCTACATGATAGTGAGCTAACCATGAAGAAAATGCCATCAAACATGAAAATCGGTTAAGTTTTGACAAAGTTATGGGTGTTTGAAATATGGGAGCTATGGATCCGAGAGCTTTACATGTTAAAATTTTTGTCAATTTCGGAATGTTTTTTGACTGCAACGTTCTTACTTGTTTGCGACTATTAATTCCCTATAAACGAGTATTGGGCAGTCGGTGATACCCGACTGCAACGTTTTAACTTGTTCGGGCATATCTAAGGGGTTTTAAGATCTAGAGCCGCCAAATGCGGTGTTAAAACAAGTAAGAATGATGATCGGGTGTAACCGACTGCCCACTACTCATTTATAGTATTATAAAGCACTAAAACAGTTGAAAACGTCGTTAATTAGTTTTTAAAATTGTTTTCTTCATGAAAAAATAAGTGTAAGAAAAAACATGTTCGTATTCCAAGTTTCATGAAAATGGTCCCTAAGACCAATAGGCCGAAAATTGCGTTCATACAGACAAACGGACAGACAGAGGGACAGCAAGACGGACATTGCACAAACCCAATATACTCTATTCACTGCGTGAACGAGTATCAAAAATGAAAAAAGAAATCAGATTGCTTTCTGTGTAGGCCTTAGAAACAAACATCATTTTCATTTCGGAATTTGAAGCGCCGATTTTCAGTTGACTTTTACAGCTCCAATAAGTTATTTCGTTTACAATTTAACATATATTTTCACTGCGAACGTACAAATGTAAAAAGCGTGCAGCATTTCGCAGATAACAAAGTTGAAGAAGTTCTTTCTGTAGATTCCACAGCAACCTTTCGTCGCTAGCTCCAGCAACCAGCTGGATATACAAAGGAGGAAGATAGGAATCCTGAAGTTAATAAGTAAAATATTCAAAGCGACCACTCGCAAAATGAAAAACTTTGCCGATCCGAAGTCCATGTTCAAGCAAACCAATGTTGTGGCCGGCACCAGCACGGAGGAGGTCGATGCCAATGCCGGCACAGGGACACCGGAAGCAGCCGGGGCACGACAGGAGCCAGCTGCAGCAGCTCCAGCAGAGACTCCGGCTACAGCACCAGCTCCAGCATCAGCGCCAGCCCCAGCCCCAGCTCCAGCTCCGGCTGAAACTCCAGCACCAGCTACAGCTCCAGCAGCAGCTCCAGCCCCAGCTCCACCACCAGGCCCAGCACCAGCTGAAGCCGCAAATGCGGCCCCGCCGCCAGCCGAAGAGCCAGCTGCGGAAATTGATTTCAGTGAGGAGGCCGCAGCCAAGCCAGAGGAGTGCCAGACATCCAACGAGCTAATGTCGGACGAGCTCCTCGCCAAGCACAACGAGAAGCTGATGAAGCATCCGCTGCAGAACGTGTGGACACTCTGGTATTTGGAGAACGATCGCACCAAGTCCTGGGAGGACATGCAGAACGAGATCACGAGCTTCGATACCGTCGAGGACTTCTGGAGCCTGTACAATCATATCAAGCCGCCGTCGGAGATTAAGCTGGGCAGCGATTACTCGCTGTTCAAGAAGGACATACGCCCGATGTGGGAGGACGCTGCCAATAACAATGGCGGTCGCTGGGTGATCACGCTCAATAAGATACTGAAAGATGATCTGGACAAACTGTGGCTCGATGTGGTGAGAGCGATCGATAAGTGGCCTGTGACCAACTTTTTAAGTATTCTCAATTTGTAATTCGTCCTCAGCTGCTGTGCCTGATTGGCGAGGTCTTTGATCATTTGGATCAGATTTGCGGCGCTGTTGTCAATATACGCGGCAAGAGCAACAAGATATCTATCTGGACATCCAATGGCAACAATCAGAAGGCCATTCTGGAGATTGGACACAAGCTGCGCGATGCCCTTCGTCTGAGTCCCCAGAACGTTCTACAATATCAACTGCATAAGGATACAATGGTCAAACAGGGCTCCAATGTCAAGTCGACCTATACTCTATAATTGAATGATCACAAGCGCACAAAATTACGAACCAGTTTAGCCAATTTTGCGTTGTCACATAATTTTTTTTTTTTTTCTTTTTCGTTTCTAATCAATCTTATAAACATAAGAAAGCATAAGCTCGGAAATATAGTATCTGCCATAACGAACGATACTTTTTTCTCAGGGCGATGTACCAAATCATTCTTTAGTTCTACTTGTATCGCAATGGAAAAATTCAAATTATTTCCAAAATTTATTATTTTTATATTTTTTCTTACAGTATCAAAATTGCATGTTGTTTCTCAAATTTTTATACGTTTAACACTTATTTTAGAACTTAGTTTTATATCATGGCATTTCTTTTTTTTTTTTTTTTTTTTTTTTTTTGAGATAAAGCATAAATTAGCGTTGGATGGAGGTTTTGAAGGTCCTATAATATATACACAAATTGTGAACGCAAGTACAATTGTTGCCAATGCCTAACATGGACTTGACCATTAATTAATTAACTAAAGAAAAAATAAACAAATGGAAAATTACAACAAATGTAATCCAAATCTATTTATATATTCTAAAAGTCGTATGTGTATATTTTTTTTTTTTGGTCAATGTCAAATGAAAATTAACAAATATTCAACAATTTATTGAAAAAGAAAAAAAGTAAGTAGAAATGTTTTTTTTTGAAAGACACTCGATATTTGCTGTGCGGATTGTTGACAGCACTGGCATTTAATTAACTTAAAAAAACCATATTGATATGGATATTGAAATATAATGGCATTTTAGCACACAATAGGTCCCTTTTTAAAAATAGCCCTCAAATGCTTAATTGTTTTCAGCTGACAACCGAATAGCATTGTAGCGTTAACCACGCGGTAAAGATAACGAACTCGTGTTTGCTGTCCTGCCACTTATTGTTTTTGCCGTTGCGGTTGCTGATGCTATTGTTGCTATTGTTGCTCTTATTATTTGTTGACAACGGCGAGACCCTTATCAAAGTGAGAAACGCGTCGCATTATTGAGCTAAATCAGCTGAACGGACCCACAAAAACACACTGCACAAATGCTGAACAAACATGCAAAAAAAGAAAATTTGTCTTATGCTGATTTGTGATCGACCAGGACATACCGTGTAATATGTTCTAGCGTAAATGTTCCTCGATTTCTGTTTATACATCGCGTCTATGTTTGCAAGCCGAAGACGAACCTGAATCCAAACCTATAATAAAAAAAATTACCCAAACATAAATTTTTCTTTGAGATGTTTTATAAATATGTACATAAATCTATGTATATTATAAGAATATTTGTACATGTATGGTATGAATTTTTCAACATTAAATCTTCATTTTTTGCCATTTATATCTGAGCTTTTTTTCTAATTCTTTTTAAAAATTATTTTATAATTAATTATTGTGAAAAACCAGGTAAATAATGTTTTTTTTTTTGTGCTTGAAGCCCAAATATGGGAGTCCCTATGTTTCTCTATGTGCGACAGCATTTCTTGCATTCAATACCAAAATGCTGAACAGCTTTCGGCATGTTCAGCACTTGAAGGGTATCTGAACATATTACGCACATGCCATTTGGCGTTTGCCATTTTCCATCATTCGGTTCACATCCATGTCACACTTGGAGCAGCCAGAATATCTAATGTTGGGGCATATTTTTGGCATTCCTTGTAGCTCATTAAATTTGAATGGCCACACAATCAGATCAATCAAACGGGCTAATAATGTTGCCTTCCACGTCGCTTCTCCTTGTAAATGTCAGCCGAAGATAATCATTTATTGGATGCCTTTTTAATTGATACGAGTTAGTGATAGCGGCTGACAGTTATCGAAATAACTGTTACGCACTATCCACATCAACTCAAGGATTACCCTTTGAACGCATTTGACAGGCCAAGAGATCATGACCTCCTCAGCTTTATTTATTTTTTTTTCCAAATTTGTCTTTAACGCGACTTACTTATTTTTGCAAAAATCAAACAAAGCTTCATGTATTAAAATTGCACTTGTTAGCCATACAAAAGAAGGTTTTAAGCTCAACAAAAAATGGAAAGCTTCTCTCAGAAGCGAGTTTTGGATTTTATAGTAGAAAAATGTAGATATAATGAAATTTAACACATTTTTTTTATTTTTGTTTGTTTACCATACCTGTTTTTTCTGATACATATAGGGTTCCATGTAAGGAATAACCACTTTTGAAAACTTTTCTATAGTGCGACTTTTTTCCAGAGGCCTGTTTTTTTTGGATCATTTTTGACAGATTTTAAAAAGCTTTACGATTCCTGGAAGCTAACAATTTTTTTCATAGTTTTGCCCAATTACTCTCTAGTTCTTCTAGATGTAACTTTAATAGAATTTAATTTGCAAATTGGACTCCCGAATTCCTTCGAAAGTGCGCTGTGTAACGACAGACATAGATATTTAAACTAATATACCATTATCTATACCATATACCAAGGTCTTTTTTTTATGTATCAACATAATTATAATTTAAGTCATGTGTTAAAAAACAAAAAAAAAAAATGTGTGAATGTATGTATATAACCAAAAACAAAAAGCAACAGAAAAAAGAATTGTTAATGCTCAGAATTTGCACAAAGAAGCCTTTTAAAATAGCGCGCTGAAATGCGGCCACTTAGTTCATGAATATGCATATTGTGTGCTTGCTGTGCACAACAGCAACATCCACTAACGGTCTAAAAAGGGCTGTTTGTGTGTGTGTGTGTGTGTGTGCTATTAGTAGCTGTCACTCGTTACATGTATGCACATTCAGAGCTGTCCCCACATTTCCTAGCCGTCCCGCTGTCCGTGCCATGTTCTGGGCGTGCATTTCTGCCGCTGTTTACTATTAAATTAGCATATGAAAGAGATGCAGACGCACATTCGCACACACTCAGACATACATGTGTGAGTGGGCAAAATGTGCAGATTTTGTTTGTGTACGCACCTGCAATAAACATTGGCACGACCTCCAAATGCAATACCTGGAGGCTCTCGAATGTGAAAGGATTTCATTTCTAATATGGACTTTCGAACCGTCTAGAAAGTGCAGACTTTTAACAAACATTTATTTCATATTTTATCTCTCCAATTTTAAGCTGTACAAAATTCTTTTACAGTTTTTTAATATGGTGCCTGAATAACTTTGAATAAATCACTTTTAACTAACTGAATATTGAAAGCCGTTTAAATGAGTTTAATGTGAGCAGAATTCGGTTTGCCAGCTGGTCATCGAAAAGTGAAATGTAATATTAAAAGCAAGAAACATGACGGAAATTCAACAGCAAGTACAAGATTAATGAAAACTTGTTAATTAGCCGCCGCAAGTGAAGTTGAAGCCCGAGGAACTAATTAAAAAGCGTTGCAACTTTAATAAGCACATCTTGAAATCCAAAATTCGAAATTCAAAACTCTGAAGGCGTAAATCAACTAAAGCTAAGTGCAAGTTCAAACAAAGATAAGTGCGAGTAATTAGAAGTTGGCAAAGAAACAAATCTTAAAACTATGTAAGTACAAAGTACAGAGCTGAAGCTGGAGCTGGAGCGGGAGCTGGAGCTGGAGCTGGAGCTGGAGCTGGAGCTGGAGCTGGCTAGCCTCAGGAGATGCAGTGGCAGCTCTCGCGCCAGCACTGGCCAATCCAGTGCTCCAGCCGTTTGCAGTACTGATGGCACTTCGGGTAGTGGGGATGGTAGCGCGACTGCTCCTGGCACAGGCCGCGATCCATGGCGATGGCCCGCGACTTGATGGATACAATGCCCAGCGGCTTTGCCGTCGTTGTTGCATCCGACACAAATATCTCGGCCTTCGCCAGCGCCGCCGCCTCTTCGGCCGCACCGTCATCATCAGCCCCGGCGAAGCTCTCCGCATCGAAATCGCCATTCAGCGCGGGCTCTGGGGCCGCGCTGGCCGCACGTCGCTGCTGCAGCCGCCACGCTCGGCCACCGCTCGGGCAGAGGCACAGCCAAAGGACCAGGCACAAGGTCAGCATGTGAAACAGTTTCATTTTGGGACCGAAATCGCCGCGACTTTCACGTCTTTGATGTTGTATATTTCGAACGCGACTGAGGAGAGCGAACGCGAAATTCGCATTATTATCAACGCCTCAGTGCGTAGTTCGACATTTCTAGCGCGGCGGCTTATCAGGCGCTTCAAGGTTAAAGGTCAGCGCTAATCGTCAATGGCTCGACTCTAGCTTCAATTTTAGTTTTCAAAGCGCGTGAAACGTCATTATGATTGAGCACAGATAATTGTAACTGTTTACACGACGCATGTGTGTGTGTGTGTGTGTGTATGTGGGTCACACGTCTACGCAAGGTCAAATAGCTCTGAGCCCTTTTTGGCTGTCATATTTCATTTTGTTAGCCTTATCGCCGCGGTACTGCTGCTTTTTATGCTACCTGTCCTCCATGGTAACTTGATGTATGAAACACACGCATACATTTAAAGCTTATCAGGATGTCGGACAATAATTGTAAAATTTGTATACTCTTTCGGCAAGGGGTACAATAATCTACTTCCAATAATTATTATTTATATATATTTTATATATATTAATATTTATTTTAGGTGGAGGCCTTGTCAAAATAATTGAAAAACAGTGCGTATTATTTTTTTTTTACTTACTTCAGAAATTTGCTTTTATTTCTTCCACACATTTTTCTCTGCATGCGTAGACTTAATGCTGCTCAGAGATTTATAAACACACAACTATAGAAATATATTCATGTTTATACACTATAAAAAAATGTAAAGCTTATATAATAAGAACAATTTTAACTTACATAATTTATAAAGGCCAAATAACTTTAAAGTCATTTAATGAAATATGTCTGCAAGGGTATAAAATCTTCGTCATTATGAAGAGCAGTTTTGTCTATATATGTATATATATATACTGCATACATACAAATATATATTTTTATGTTCATATAAACGCATCAATTATGTTTACACATAAGCAACGGCAACAACAACAAAACCAAGTATAATAACAACAAAAACAACACCAACTAGAAGCAGAAAGAGGCCCATCAAAAAATGTTGAGCTGGTAATTTATGCGGAAATTTGTATTTTTATGTGCGCGAATGCTTAGAGGCCTGCCTGTACAGTAAGTAAAATTGATGGGCGACGGACAGGCAGTTAAAGAAGCATCAAATTGTACAGCAAAGGCTGCCAAAATCATTGTGGGCTAATTTTGGGCACACAGAGACGCACAGCTCACACAGACAGGGCCACATACAGAGGAGCGCATAAAAGACCATTTGCTTTAAAATGCAAAAACAATAACAATAATCATAATAATAATAATAATATACAATAACAATAACGACAGCGGAACAACACTCAAATGTATGTACGACTTTCTACATTACATTCACAAAGAGCAGCTGCCAAATAACTTTTAGAATGTTTGCCAATTGCCCCCACCACAGCCACCATCCAACCACTCCCACTCCCACTCCCCCCCGGCCCCCGTAACTGCCTTTCCGAAGTCACATTTGCCGTGACTCCGCCGCCTTGCTCCGCATCTGGGCAAGCTGCCTCGTAGGAAGTCAATAATATTATGCAACATAAAGTTGCGGCGATTTTCTTGCCTCATCATCAATTGAGCACCTCCATTAGTGGCCGATTTGAAACTGCACTCTCCATAATTTATGGGACTTCTATGGCAGTTACGATTCTCCGGCATTTCACATCATAAAAATTATGTTGTAAACAAACATATATATTATATGTGATGGAGCTTCCTCCCCTCCTCCAGCACCTATGTACGTATGTGTTAACTGGGGTAAATTTCACAGCAGCACACTGACAATATGCAGCCACATCCAACATATTCGGATGTATGCAAAATTGTGGAAATTAAATTGTTTTTCTTTTTAACTAGAAGCGTGTTTCCGCTTAACGTTATCGGGTTCGAATAGCGCACCTTGAACGTTTTTAAAAGCTTTTATTGATGCTCTATTTTAATTCCTGCTTTGTTTGCATTCAATTTTAAGCTTAGAGTTTACTGAATTTCCATTTGTGCTAAAACAAATCAGATCCAAACACAAAAGTGTTTAATACCAAAGTTTGCATTCATTGTAAACCCGTATGGGACAGATTTGCCGAGGCCTCGAATTAGAGTACAAATTTATGTTTATCTACTTTATTTATTTATTCATTTATTTAGCTCAATAAGCTGTATATTTATTTAGTTTCTTTTTTTTATATATAAACAAATATTTAAATTTAACACTTGCTGCTATTCAGCATTATTAAGTATAGGATCATTTTAGAAATCATATAAATACCATGTTAAATATTTTCACTTAATTTAAAACTCGATATCACGGCTATGCCTGTAAAAGGCCTATTATTTTGCTTGTCCCTTATAACAAAATAAAAGCAATTCTTTCTACCGTTTAAGCCTTGCGTCTAAGGTCACATAAATCAACGGCCATAGATTTTCCAATTTTGTGTTTCCAATTGCTTGGCAAAAGCGCAAACCATTCAGAATAGCACTTGAGGCGTCAACAGCAAATTGATTTAGTAAACCACTAAGTCCGGCCGGGCTGGGCCGAAGACAAGGTATAATCTGAAATGACTTTAAAATTTGGAAGAAAGTAAAATAATCCCACACACAATCGTACTCTAGTACAAAAGAATGCCATCTAAGCGATTTAATTCAGTTAGCGGTAATGAAGCGGAATAATCGTTTAAAATAAACAAATAACAGCGACAATGGGAAACAAATGTAGTAGCAGTTTCCGATTAGGATATACCCTGTAACAGCTGCGTAAATTAAATATATCTCTAGTTTGATCTATCTAATGTATACAATAACGTAACTGCTTTTCTGTCTTTAGCTCTTAAAATCTCTCAGATCAAAAAAAAAAAAAAACATAAATGAAAAACATAAAAAACATAAATTATTAGGAAGTTAATTAAGTTAATTAGGGAAAAACTAAAAGCTGGTTATATTGTTAAATCATCATACGAAAGCAAATTTCTTAAAATCTATTTTTGTTTTGTTTTGTTGAACGAATTCCCGACTTTGTTGTACATGCAACATTATTAGTAAAAGTTCTGGTAATGCTTGACTTCTAAGGGTATACAAGCAGCTGGAGTAAACGCCAAGGAAATGTGAAAAAATTCGTTTAACTTGTTGATGGCCTCGGCTGATGGTCAGGAAAAGATATTGTCAGTGGGGGCAACTTTTATTCTATTTTGTTTTTATATATATATTTTTTTTGGCTTTAATTAAAAAAGTTTGCTCTCGTTGTTTCTGAATTCTTAGTTTGTCGTGGCAACTGACAAACTGACAAGCTGGCATGTACATCTATTACTTTTATTATTAAACTTCTACTATATATATGCTTAAAATTGATATGTGCACGTTCTTAAAAGTATATAGTATATCTACACGCATTTTGTTTTGGGAACACCTTCATAACTTTAATAATATGCTCATGTGCACAAAGGCAACACTGATTTGCCCCTCGTCCCGATTCCGCTACACTTGCGGCTCTTTCGGTTTCCCTTCAGATAAAAGAAATATGTTAATCAAAAGCAAAAGCAAAAGCAATACCCAGACAATCTCTGGCAGCATATCCGCTCCTCCGCCGCCTAGGCGCCCTTTTCCAAGGAAACTCTTCTCTGTTCTTGATAATGTTTTCACTTTGAATTTGAATTTGGATTCACGCAATGCGTAGCCGAACAAAATAATTTCCTTATTTACGTATGTTGATTTAATTAAATTTTTAATGTGCATACAAATATATATATATATATATATATATGTATTTATATGTGTGTGTGTATGAATAAGTGAATGCTTTCTGGGTGCCAACTTACTTACACAAAAACGCTGCCAACAAAAAATAAATAAATAAAAACAAGGATACTCTAGCCTCGAGAGCTCGACTAAAGGTTATCCTGTACCTAGTTGGGAGCTTAACGCTTTTAATTCCGATACATATAGCCGCGGAATACAGAATATCGAAATAAGGGAGCGCAACTTGTGTTGCGTATGGTAGACATAGTTCAGCTCTACCATACCCTTTTTAGCCATTTCAATGGGTATACGAAATGTGGGAGTAGGGGATTCACATTAACATATGAGCGTTAGCGAATCGCAACGCTCTCCAGAAATCATAACAAACAAAAAGCAGAAAGAACCACAGAAACGAAAACAACAATATGGATGCTCACTTGCCGTCAGTGCTCGACTTGAACATACTCTGTAGTAAAGTACACATAAAATCAAATAAAATAGAATCGAATGAAATACAGCACTATAAATATACAAAAAATCAATTGATACAGTTTTCTATACTCTTGTCGTAGAGATTGTATTGCAAGTCAAATATAAACAACGCACAAGACGTTAAAGTAATAAAACTGAAAACAGGATATTCCAGTCAGCTTAAAAATTCACTTTGATGGACCTCCCACTCCAGGATACGTATGTACATTCAGTTACAAAGTATGTGGAAGGGCAATAAATTGGCATACTTTGTATTTTGGTATTTAGATGATAATAAAAACATCTTTTGAGCAATAGCTGTTGCACTTTCTTGGCAACCCATACAAATTTCACAAAACTCGAAACGAAGAGAAGTGCGCACATCAAATATTAAATGATTTCCACACACATCCTAACAGCATTGAAGAGGACACGGCTCGAAAATGGGTAATGCCATTAGGGCTACTTTTGAACAGCAGGCATGACAGGGTGCAGAGCGGGAGTGGGAGGGGGAGGGAGAGGCGATGGGGTTGGTGTTGGTGTTGGTGTGGACAGGCAAGTCAATTCATGCTGGGCACACAACTTGACGCTGAGCCAGCAGTAACCACATAAAGGGCGTCACTGGCCGGGCTAAAACGAGTTTTGCTCGCAGGCTGGAGATTAGGACTTCGTCTGGTCAGATTTTGATTGCCTTTGGTGGCCGTGTCAAACACAGGTACGAGCCAAAAACGCAAGATAAAGCCATTTTGGCACTTCGAGCAGTGTGAGCAAGCGCGGCCGATGATCCCTTCAAAAAGATTTTAGCACTTTGTCTTAAGAATACATATACAGCATATAAATATACATAGTATATAAAATAAATGAAAAGGTTTTTTTTTTTTTTTACTTTTTTTCAGCCTTGAATTTTGTGAAGCCCCATAAAAATATAAAATAAGTAATTACATTGAGTTATTTCAGTTCGACTTTAAGATGGATGATATTGCTGAATTACTTGTCAATTTTCGACTGTTTTGTGAACGAAAGATTTATCGAGTTTTTCTTTTGTTGCAGTGCAAGGATGCAGACTTTGTTATATTACTAACGAGCGTTAGCCTTCTAGTTGGGCCCCAAAAACGCAGACAAAAAGCAAATTTAAGCACGTGTTTTCTTTGTGTGTGTGTGTGTGCCTGTCTCTCTGTCTGTCTGTCTGTCTGTGTGTGTGTCCGTTCGCGTGTATTGAAATGCTGATGACTTGAAAAATGCATGACTTCGGCCATGCAATTAAAATGGACAACAACAGAGCACTCTGTGATGGCCATAACGATTCCGACGCGTTGACAGCCCATTGATGTGGGTCCCCGGGTCCATCTTCTTGTCGTTGTCGCTGTCGCTCCCGTTTGAGCTGCCGACCCCGCCAAATGCCAACTGGCTGGCAGCGCTTTTGCCCAGTCTCTGTCTTTGGGTTAGCAATTAAAAGGCAAAAAAAAAGCAAAAGAAAAAAACAAATGGATTCCAATACCAATTGTTAAATTGAAACAATGTCAGTCAGAATTGATGCTTCAAATTCCAAAAAAAAAAAAAAGTTCACTTGAAAAGTAAAGTTCAAGCTACTTACCTTTTTGTTCTTGCTTGTATTCCTCTTTATTCATTTGCGAAAATAAAACATTTTTGAAATATTTTAGAAAGACTTCCCCCATTACGTATTTCGGAGAAACAATGTTGAAGTACTTAGTACCTAGTGTAAAACACTATGTGGAAATTGATTTCACAAGAATAAAGAAATCTACCGGTTAAAAAGTTTCCTTGTAGCCACCGATTTTGCTCTGAATTAAAGTATGCATTTATGTTACAAATATTTTTACACTCAAAATCAAAATGTTGTTAGACTCACTGAGTGGAAAATGACAACGGCGAAAAGGGACTGGGAAAATCCGGTTAGTATTCAATTTAAAATATATTTAAAATGGAATTTAAATCAACAAAACGCTTAATTTTAAAGCTTGCATTATGTAAAACAGCAGACATGGTAGAAATCGTTTAATGGCAAAAATAAGTTTGGGAAACCAAAGCGGAAAAAGTTCTACAATCGTGCAATCATTGCTGGAAAATTCGATTTTTATTGCAGTCCGGCAACTGTATAAGCTAGGGGCAAATTAGGAGAACGTTAAATTGAGTTGTTTCTGTATAAACATATGTATGTGTATGTGTGTTTCACATACTACCACACCCACACACACACACATGCAGAAACAAGCACAATGGACAGGTAGCCAGCATATTACTATTTATCCAGTTGCTTATCGGGGCATAGGTCGGAGGCCACAAAAGACAATCACGAACAAAACAATTTGATAATTAATCGTTTTGAACTCTCGCTTGCGCCCAGCTAGATATATGTATGTATATGTGATTATGGCGCAGCATAATCACGTCATATCATTTATATTATATACACGTGTGTGAGACCGGAATCGGAAACGGCAAAAACAATTGTTCCAAATGCCGTTGTTGTTGCTGTCGGTTGACAAAAGAGGACGGAGGATATTATACGCCCTACTGCCTGAATGTGAACCTTTGTCTGTTAAGCATGCGTCCATATAATAAATAAGCCTTTGAGATTATGTCCCAATTTGAGCTTCATTAGATATGCGACCAAGTTCAGTATTATAATTACAAGACTTCATTTATAAATATTCAGGGACCGCAATTGTTCGTCGTTTTAACTTACTTCAATAATCATTAAGATAATATTTAAAAAAAAGTTACAAAAATTGATAATTTTATTTGATATTAAATTATATATTTGTATGCCTTCTGCATTAAGTCATTTATTTTAACTTGATTGATTTTTTGCTTAAATACAGATTAAGGTTTTGTGTTAGAAGCATATTTTATGCAAATTTGAAAAGCAAATTGTAAATAAATTGATTTAGAGCTAATCGTAATTAGCTATATAAATTAGTTTGGAAAATAAAACCACCTAAGAGAAAGTTAACTTTTCGCATCAGATAAAGGCTGTTCAATGTATTCAAAATAAAGCCAAGCTCCAAGCCATATTGAAACGCTTGTCAACTAATTGGGATACACTCGAATATACACAGTGATTATGAGGACTTGTGGCTTGTTACTGTTGTTGTTGTCGCTCCAGTTGCCAGTTGGAATGTCGGCATACGTCTGACTGTCTGCCAGCTGGCGGCTAGTAAGACTTATGACTCGGGCCGACATTGTCAAACAATTACATGACTTTACAATTAATTTGTCCTTACAATATGATAACAGTTCAAAAGTGACAATCAAATGGAGCATCAGTCCAAACAGCTGCTGCAAACGGTGACACGGGGACACGGGGACACGGCGACAACGAGACCAAGACGTATCCGGATGGCAAGGCCAAGCCGCATGCTCATGTAAATGTAAATGAAAATTGTAAGAGCCCTGAGTCGGGGTCTGGGCCTGGGCCTGGGCCTGGGCCTGGGCCTGGGCCTGGGCCATTGCTTTGGTCGAATGTGATAATGAAATTTGCAGCAGACAAGCAGGCAGTGGCTACGGCAATGGCTTCCTGGAGCTGACTGGGTGGCAATGGCGTTGCCAGAGTTTCTCTTGACGGCTGTCAATGTCTGTGCAAGTCGCAGAGTCACAGAGCCACGTTAGGCCATGGATATCATCGGGACTCGGCACTCAAGAGCCGTAGTCCTTGTTGTTAGATCAACAGCTTCAAAATACACACACACACACACACACACACACACACACACACAAATGCGTTGTAATCTAATCAAATGACAATATACTTGCACTCTCTCTTGTTGGCCCTGCTATCGTTGAGCATTAGCCAGACTGTCGCTGACATGGCTTACATGCTACAAGATGCTGTGTCTCTCTTTCATATTTGTTATCGCCGTCTCTGTTCATTGTTGTTTGCTGCTGCCTAAGCTTCAATTTAAATGTCATTTATTTTAAATGTAATAACTATTTCAGCATGCACTCAGTCAGTCAGTTAGTTGGTCGGGTCGGTCGGTTGTCGCTTGTCGTTTGCCTGATTGCAAAAATGATTGCATGTAATCACTCATACGACACATTGGCCAGCATAATGCAGCCCGTCGAGCGGTTCGTGTTTGCATTACAGATTTGCTACGCCCGGCCTGTTGTTATGGATTTTATAATACAATCAATCATTGTTCAGTGCCATTCTCTCTCTCGCTCTCTCTCTCTCTCTCTGTTCTTTTTTCTCTGAACTAAGATAATCCTTGATATATCATAATTTTTGCGACATTAAAGTAATTCGGGCAAGTGATGCTTTTGTTCAGTTTAACTGATTAATTTATTTATCAGGTTATGGGTTCAACAATTTATTTTTTTATCATCATGCTGTCCGTCCGTTTGTCCGTCTGTCCGTATGAACGCAATATTTTTCGACGCTATTGAAAATAGAGACTTGAAATTTGGCATATATACTTGTAGTTATCTGCTTCAGACAAAGTGTTAAGATTTTTGTGCCACGACCACTGGGAGGCTGGCAAATCGATAACATGTCGATACACCTCAAATCGCAAATCGATTAAAGTTGAATATTTCCCACAATATTAAAGTTAGAGTCACCAAATTTGGTATGTAGATAGCTGGTGATCTCCTCCAAAAAATGCGATTTCCTGATTTCCCGGCCACGCCCAATATAACACCCCCCAGCGCCACCGCCCTAAAAAATCGGAAATGGCTCTATCTCCCACAGTTTTAAAGCTAGCGTCACCAAATTGAATATATATTACTGGTAAGGTCCCCCAAACATCACAGAACAAATTTTCTGGCCACGCCCGCTTCCGCCTCCGTAATCGCTAAAATTGATATATTTACAAGCTCAAAACGGTAACACGTGTATAATTAACACAATTTTAAAGCTAGAGACACCAAACTTGGTATACATTGCTGGTGACCTCCCCAAAAGATTGAGACCTTGATATCCCGACCACGCCCACTAGAACGCCCCCCAGACACCCCGCCTTAAAAAATCGGAAATGGCTATAACTTCCAAAGTATTAGAGCTAGGGTCACCAAATTTTGAAGGTAGATTAGTGGTCAGCTCCTCTAAATAAGGATACAAAAATTTCCCGCCCACGTCCAACCCCGCCCTCTCCCGCCCCCGCAAAGTGCGAAAGCCTATATCTCCCACAATTTTGGAGCTAGAGTCACCAAATTTTAAAGGTAGATGGCTGGTCACCCCTTTTAAAGCTCGGTAAGAAAATGTCCCGGCCATGCCCACTCCCACCTACTCCCGCCCCCGCAAGTCGGGAAAACTATATCTCCGACAATTTTGGAGCTAGAGGCACAAAATTTGGCAGAAAGTGTTTGTGTGACCTTCTCTTAATGTTGGCCACCCCACCCCCTCCCCTACGAAATATACAAATTCTATATTTTTTTCAAAATAACAATAATAATTTCCTTGTACTGTAAACGAGTATTACGCAGTCGGTTACGTCCGACTGCAACCATCTTACTTGTTTTATTATATTGTAATCCGATCTGGCTTGCATAGAAATAGGCAAACATTGTTTCTTTGACTTGTCTGTCGTCCTGATCAGGAATATTTCTATGTATTCAAGTTTAATGCTCTCTAACTGAGCGCACAGTTAAGGTAAACAGAAACTTTTTTGAATGAAAATGTAACTTTCTAATAACACATTTTCCACAGAAAACAATTGAGAACGTTCCAGTAATAATAATTCTAATAGGCGAATATAAAAAACCAAACGAAAGTTTTCCCCTGCGCGGTCACAATTGACCTATGCAAGTTAAGTTATCTGATAACCCAACCTATCTAAATCGGATTAAATCGGATTTACCTTTATTTGACACGAGTATATAATATTCCACGTTCCAATACCCTTTACAACAAAAAAAAAATCGGGTCTTTCGTTTATATATGTACATATGTATGTATGTATATTTAACTATTCTAAAACAGGGTACACGTTATAACAATATTGTATGAGCTGGAACATGTATATCTTATTTAATACAGGATATCGATATTTAAAGAATAAAGAAAGAAAGTTAGTTTAAGAACTAAAACATATGTACATATAAAGGAGTATTTAATTTTAAAATAAAATATAAAAAAAAATAATAAATACAATATTATTATTAAGTTATTCATATCGTACGAAAAGTGTGTTTTCGGTTCACGATAGTTTAACTTGGCTTAGCTTTTAGTGGCCTTTTGGTTGGCTAAAAATAAAATGATCGGCAGTAAATGTTAAAGCACTTTGGTAGTAATTTTTTAAATAACATTTGTCAATGCAATCATCTTTTTTTCAGCTTGTAGACAACGAAATGTTCATATGTACATACATACATACATAATTATAAACATAACAAGAAATGTATTCACACACACACATACTTACGTACATACATATGTTTATGAAAGTGTATTTGCGCAGTCAGCAGACAATTCCAAATAAAGTGCGCTCTTCTTGGAAGTAAGGCAGCATTCTTGTGTGTTTGTATGTATATGTACATACATATATATTTATCCGCATGTGTGTGATGTTTTCAGTCGACGACTGCAGTGGGCTCAGTGGAGATCGATCGCTCGAAACGTAAGAATCGCAGAGTGAGTGAATAGAATTTTTGTTTCCCGTCCTTTTATAGTGGACGATAGTTAGTCTTATTTTCGAAAAAAGAATACAAATAAATCGAACATCATTTGCAGTTGGAGAAAATGTCCAGCCGCCTGTTAACCGATATTCAGGTAGTGCACGTGTACGGCTACGATGGCCGCAAGTATTATACGCCCGAAACGCTCGGATATTACCGCGAACCGACCGACGCCGACTTCCCGCTGCAATTGAGCAGGGACCTGAGAAGCTTCACGGACTACACGCCCAGTTTCTGCCAAGGTCTGCGCTGTCTGCAGTACTTCAAGAGGCTGCCGGAGCCGCTGGGCGTTTTGGGGCAGCTTGACTTTTGCACCAATCGCGGAACGTTGATAAAGATGATGAGCTCGCGAAATGTGAAATTGGTGGCGATTAAATTTAGGGGCTGCATATACCTAAAACACGCAAATGAAGATCATCCGGGTAAAAGGGAAGACTATAGCTATTTGTTCAAGCTGCGACACTTCCTAATTGTGGGTAAGCAAACTATTTCTCACTTATTCCATTATACAGTGGCTCACAGCTTATTTCACCCAGCCCATACTAAAATAAATAAATAAATAAAACATAAAATTTGTAATGAGTATAACTTTTGAATGAAAAGAGATATCAACAAAAATGAAACGTACAATCATAAATTAATGTTTAAGCTTAAATAAAATTATATCATTTATTCCTTAACTTCATCGATGATAGAATTAAAAAAGAAAAAAAGATCAGTCATTCAATGTCACAGCTTATTCGACCCAGCTTATAATATATTAACATAAAACAAAATGATGGAAGTTATTAGAGAATTTAATATTTGGCATGACCCCCCTTTTGATCTATGACTGCTTCAAGCCTCTTAGGCATCGATTCCACCAATTTTTTTGTGACTTCCGGATAGATCTTCGCCCACTCCTCAACTAGTGCAGACTTTAGGTCATTTTTATTGGAAATATTTCTTTTCCGAATCCAACAATTTTAGAGCTAGAGTCACGTTAATTGCCATCTAATCGATCGAACTAAACAAATATTTGCTATATTATATTATAATATCACTTAAATCGATATTTCCCATAAATTATAAAATGAAGCTTTTTCGACTTTTGTAAGCTGTTATCGAATTGTTTACTTTGTTTGCTCCCGACTGCAACGGTCTTAACTGTTTTCACCAACGGTTGCTTACCACTTTGAAAACTGTTTATATAATGTTATTTCATTTACAGATCAACCGGGTGATATGCCCAATATCGATAGGCCCGTGGATCTGAATAGACAAAATTATGGAATCTTCACCGCAAAGTTGGGTAACTTGCGGCTGATTTACTCGTCGACGATAACTGGCGTGGAGAATAGCGAACCGCTCGGGAACTTGTAAGCCCGGATGCTAACCAACTGAAAGGACTGAATGATTAACTTTTGTCCGTGAATTAGGAATGATCCGGAGGTGCTGAAGCAGTGCCGATTTGTATCGATGCGGGTGCTGCCAAGTAACGCCATCGATTGGCGTATAAACTATCGCATCAAACGCTGGCTACTGCAAGCCTATTTGATGGGCACGGACCAGCTGAAACTAGCCGAGACCAGTTCCAATGGATCGGTGTCCACGCCCATTGTCACCGAGACAGTCACGAGGCTGGCCAAGGTAAGCCACTAACGACAGACCCGGACTTCTAATGCATCGCATTCCCGCTTAGGCCCAGCCCTGGTGCCTGTCGGAATGTGTGCTTTCGTTGCAGCGGTTCTTCAGCAAGATAAGCAGGGCTATGCTGGGCGTTGACTGTCCCCATACGACCTTTGTTTTTACTAGGGAGGACGACACGGTTAGCTACCAGCGCAATGACGGAAAGAGCGAAAACAGTTTCCTCAGCGATGACTATATTGATTTTGTGTTGGGACTATAAAGTTATTTTGTATGTTTTCAATTTCAGCGATCCTTCCATTCCGCGCCTTAGAAATGTAAATAATTAAAAAAAAAATGTAATTTGCATATAAACAATGGTTTTTGCTTTGCCCAAAAGAAATTTTCACAGAATATGATTCAGGTCAAGTTGGTGTGGAACATAAAGCTCAGTCTTAGTTTAGTTGGGATCGTCTGACTTGAACTTCTCGACTATATATTCAATACGCAGAGGAAGTTTATCATTTGCCCCATTATAAGGAGTTTTCGATTTTCGATTTTACTTCCCTTGATTATATGTAAGAGGTATGTAAGATATGTTAATACTCATTTTCTTAAATGCCGTAATCTAGCGCATAAGACCCCATAAGGCAGAAAGCAACTGCATTAGTAGGCCATTTCTGGGCTCGGTGGAAGCCTATTAATGAGCCTGCACTCGAATTATAACACTCACTTACGAATAGGTCATATGTGCAGAGATATACAAATTTGAGCTACGAGCGTGCTGGCGGATGGGCGGCGGGCCGTGACAATGGCTTTTGGGGAAGAGCGGTCGGCATTGGAGGAGCTGAAAGCATCTCGTTTCTGGCCTGTGATTAAAATGATATTTTCAGACAATGTCAAACAGCGTGTGACTAATGGGTCTATGGGTTGTCCGAAATGTCTGTTATTACTTGATAAATCTTGTCGGTCACACATTTAGCTGGCCAACAAACACACATGCACATTGTACTTGTGTGTGTGTGCGTGTGTGTGTGTGTGTGTGTATTCAAAGCAATCGTGTGTTTGTTTTATGCAAATCCCCACATTCGAGCCTAATGACAAATGGGTCAAAAATTTGCGGCTAATGACACAAATATGCTTGTGCTATATGCTATAAATTGTGTGCATAAATAAACCCGTAGAAGGCTAGAAATATATACTCACAGAAATAGAAAAATGAGAAACGGGCAAAAAGGAGAGGCGAACGAGCAAACAAGCAAACTATGATTGAAGACTTTCAGGCAACGACCTTTGCGGGTTTTTGGCACCGCACATTAATCAATGGCCAAATAAACATAAGATTAACTTAAATGGCCATAAGGGCGCTTTAACATTACGCCAGATCTGGCCGAGACGAGCGTAAGCCACCGGCTCTAGCATCAGTTCAATCTGAAACTCACTGCGTGAATATAGATACAGAACTAATGCCATAGAACTGGCCAAAATAATTGAAAGTTAGTTCGAAGCATTCTTGGCTATGCAAACTTGAACGATAATTAAATCAGGTCACAGCACAAATTTTGTTATTTTCGCAAAATTTTTTAAATGAGGTAATACAATTTATCTGATATATATATATACTATTTTTATTTATATATAATTTCCAATTTATATTCTCAATGCAAAAAAAAAAAAAAATATGTTTACTTTCCTTTCAATATAGCAAAATTGATTGTTGTTTTTAAAACGGAAGTCAAGTGAAGCAACAATTAATGGTGCTGTGAGATCTGGGATACATTTGATATGTATATCTGGGGAATTGCCACGACACGTAAACTTTGTCCAGCCTCGGCTACAAGTCCAGATTCAGCCGCAGGTCCTGGCTCCGGCTCAGGGTCCGGATCAGGGTCAGCCTCAGCTCCAGTTTTCAACTCCAGCTGGTCGAGTTAATAATAAGCCAAATAAATAGGAAATCAGTTAAGCTGAAACTTGAACATAATCTCATGGCACGTACGGTATGTGATGTATTATTTACATTAGTTGTCCAATTCAAATACAATAACTGCAATACAATGAAGCGAAAGTTGTTGGCCAAGGCTGGTACGTTGGTTAGTTCTCTGCTGGCTTGTCTCCATATTTGTATTTGTATTTGTGTTTATGTTTGTGTTTGTATTTTTGTTAGTTGGTGGGCGGACGCTCGGACAATGCTCAATGCTCATCCCAAAAGAGAATCATTGCTGGCGACAATATAAAAAACATATACACCCGCACACACACAGATGAAGATAAACTAAGGCAAACACAACAAGGCACAAGCCAAATACGAATACGTGGAGTGGGCGGTGGCAAAAAAGCGCAGAGACCTAAACAAATATGCAGCAAGCGTGTCAGCAGCAATGGAGCCAAGGACCAACAGCCCGAGAGCCAGGACTGGAGCTTGAGCTGAAGCTGGAGCCTGCACTGGAGCCGTGTAGCAACAGCAATTGCCTCTATTTGTCTTTATTACGCCCTCTGCGTTCGTAGACAACATTGTCCATCATTATAAGCCTAAAACCTGACGCATTCTGGAAACATTTTGAACAGGTTATTTATCTGTAATTTCTTATGCAACATAAATAGATGTGGATATATAATCAGGTCTTTTATACAATATTTAAAAAAAAATCGCAGATCCGCGACGTTTAGCCCAAAAAAATAGAGAATTTAATTAATTTAAATTCAGTTACCTTGTCTGCTTCTTGTATAGTGTTTGAAGGCAAAGGCTCTAAAGTTTTGATATCATTACTTAAAGATCACGTTTTTGAGACTCCACTCTTCCAAATTCTGATTATGATTACATGTGTCACGCAAAAAGACAATAATGACCTCAATATTATATTCATTAAAAAAGAATGACTGTGACGGGATTCGAACCCGCAATCTCCGGATCCGAAGTCCGACGCCCTATCCATTAGGCTACACAGCCTTATGTGAATCGATCGAATAAGTTGACATTGATTATATTATCCCAAAGTCTATAATAATAACAATCATATTCTAGTTTTACTATCAATAGTATATAAGTAATTGTGTACCATAAAGAAATCAATATTGTTTATAATACAATTTTCGATGCCATCGGCGACTTTTATTGAAATTCGCAAAAATAATTCTTGAAAAACTTGCCTGAAAAATCTTGTAAATTAAATAATTCTTATTTAGGAAACTGCCAAATATTGCTGCACAGCTTTAAGACTGCGACAAAGCGTCGTGAGGAGGCCACTTCAGATTTATATACTAGTATGTATGTGGTACTTTTGTTCCTTTCGATTGCTGCGGTGGCACAACGACATAAGTTGTTGGCATTATGAAAAACACTCGACGGCCACCCGGGCAAGTCCTAAGTCAACAACGGGGGCATCTTAAACACCTTCAAGGCAGACAAAAACATGGCAGAACTTTGCGGAATTAAGCTGCAGTTTAAAACAAGTACGAGCATTGCAGTCGGGTGTAACCGACAGCGCAATACTTGCTCGCAGTGTTATATGTTTCATTCTCAATCGATAAAAAATATAAATTTGTAATTTCAAATTTTGTTCAAGATTTTTTGTATAAAAAAAATGCAAAAAAAAGTTGAATTAAAATAAAACATATTTTTTCAATGCAGTCCAAGCTATAATGGAAATAATTCAAACTTGATCTGGTCTGGATTCGAGAGTATTATATGTTAAAAATGTTGTCAATTTCAAACCCGATATACCCTTTTCAGTTCGTGGAAGTGTATTAAAACAATTTAGCCAAAGGGTTAGAGTGGTCGGGAGAGGGTGTTTGTTGTGTGTGCGCGGTACTTTTAAAGAAATTTGTTTTGAAAAAAAATATGAATTGTATTTAATATTACTATTATATATATTATTAATATTATGTACATTGCACGGAAATTCGATATTGAAATACTAAATTAAGATTAATTTAAATTATTAATTGTTTTTTTTCTTGCCCAAGTATCTTTTATAATTTAAAAGGCTCGACCGTTCATATCGGGGTTCTGATGGGAAATATGTTTGCAATAAATTATGCGTAAAAAATTCATTATAGCATTTGAAATAAATTTGCAACTGAAGCACACTACAAAGTGGCAACATGTAGCCAAAGTCAACGCCAAATCCACATGGGGCCATCCATGAGATGGAGATAGTATTTTTGTTGTTGCCGTTAGTTGTGGTCGTGAGTTTCGTTTGCGCCCAATTTCGAGGGGGCTACTGCACACTTCATCATTGTCAACCGTCAAGGGGGGAGGTTGGTTTGTAGCACACATTACTCATACGCCGCATGTGCCCAAATATTTGCTTAGATATCGCTAATGCGCAGCCGTACGCTGGCGTGTTGTTGTAACCACAAACAGGCAGTGTATCTGTAAGATACTTTCGCAGCACATCAAATTAGCGTTCTAGCAAACTGGCCCCGAATATTTGCCCAACACTTTTGGGACACCGCGCGCACACACACACACGCACACCTAGACTAGACCAACAACAACAACAACGGCACACACACACACACTGTCAGGTGGGTTTGAGTTGAGTTTCTCTTGCAATTTATTCGCCGGCAAAGCAAACGCAGCTCAGCCAAAAGGCAAACAAATACAAATCCTATTTGAATTGTAACCATTTCGCTGAGTGGGATAAGCAACATATGGGGCTAAGGGGAGCTTAGTAAATGGATTGTGTAGACAACGGCTTTGAAGGAGACTTTGTTTTGTGTTTTTTTTTTATTTTTATTTTCTCCCTTTTTGATCAGCTAACTGCGTGTCTCAATACGCTGCATTGGCGCTAAGTAAATATTAATCTGCATACGACGACGGAGATTGCCTCACTTGGCTTGCCAACCAAAATCCTGTGGGGTCTTCCGTCGCAGATTGTGGCATTGAATCCGCGTTGGCCATGCTGGCAAATCAATTGCATTCACAACAAACATTCGCAGTTTGCAGGCAAATGAAAATCAATTTGAAATGAAAATCACGTGCCGCCAGCCTCCGCAGCTTGGCTCCACATTTGGCAGCTGAAACAGCAGCAGCAGCAACTTCTTGTTTGCATTCGATTGCCTTGCTAAACATGTGCAATAGGTATTCGTGCATAAAATGCATGACCCCATGTGGATGCGACTTATCTAACAATCTACTCACACGTATCCTGCAATTACATATACAATGTAAAGTACGCCATCGATCGCGCCAATTAACTTCTCCATGCACAAATGCGAAGTCATTCAATTGCATATCCAATGGATATCATGTTGGAAATTGCATGTGTAAGATACTTTAATATGTGTTTAATACTAAGATAGATATAGGCTATATTTAAAGCTTGAATTCGTGTATATCTATTTGTTAAATGTATGCCAATCTATCAGATACTTTAGTGAGTATCTCATCAGCCAACAACTGCAACGTATTTTGTTTTCGATATAACTTAATGCCAACACGAAAGGCACAACTTATTCATGAAACGTACGTTTAATTTTAGTGTACTGCGTTTTTGTTTTGCTTTTAAATGTTTCAAGGCCAATATGAATTGGATTAACTGCAAAAATGTCATTTTAATAGTTACAGCGTTGTGCATAAATATTAATAACGTTTAAAGCGACTGCGAAAGCGCTGCAATGCAAGCGAAAACACCGAAAAAAAAACACAAAATAAAAATATCAGCTTTGCCAGGAATATTTATCATCATCATGTCCGTGAAAAACGAAAAAAAAAAGAAAAAACCAAAAGAGCGGAAAGAAACCCGACAAAAAATATAATAATAATAATGTAAATGACAGCCAAAATAAAACAACAACAGTGCGAATAAAACAAATGACAGTCGATTAATTGTCGCGTCGCACAGTGGAGCCAGTTTTGACACTTACATTATATTATTACGTAAAAATGCAGTTATATTTAATTGATATTCCTTAAGGTCATCGACGTCATTGGAGATCGGATGCTTTACAAATTATTTCTTTTATTATTTTCTTCTGTTAAAAAATTAATTAAAATACATATCTTATGTACAGTTAATTTGAATTTTATTACATTAATAATTTTTTTATTTTTTCCCACACCTATTTTAAAATATTTCTTTTGTAACTTTAGCACGGCTTTGGGGCTTTGGAGTCCACAGTGCGTTGTAGGTGGCAAAGTGCAGTCAGGTTTCTGCTGACGTCGCTGACAGGCCCGACTAAAAACAACAACAACAACAACAGCAAGATGCACACATGCACAGTCAAACAGATTGGCAACAGCTCAAACCTCAACCTCATTAAAGCACAATTATGCGAAAACTCATTAACAGACAAACAAAGTAATATAAGCCCATTGTTGTGGCAAGCTTGCAACAGCAGCAACAACAATCGATTTCTTAGAGCTCAAAGCAATGCCCAACAAACCATATACTTCACTTAAATGAATTACAGACGGCGGGCTAATAGATTGCAAGAGTCCCTCCCAAAGGCGCCAAGATTGCGCTTCAAATTTTGGTTTATACAGAAGGAAAGAAATAGAATATGGAACAAGTCTCTCAACTTTTGCAACCTTTTTTAATTTTGTATATAAAGAGTGTTGTCTCTTTCTCTTCTTCTCTCCCTCTCTGTATGTACTCTAGGGAGTGGCCGCATGATTATTTAATTTATTTGGCAACTTGTAAGTCTTCGTCTCTGCTATTGTCTAAAAGGGCGTTGTGGTTGCTCTTGTTGTTGTTATTGTTGTTTCTGGTGCATGTAGCATACTTTGCGGCGCCAAACGGTTGACTACTTGCCAAATGTGTGGTTTTACTTGGGTGTGTATGTGCCTCTGTCTGCGTATCTGTATGTACCTGCACTTATGTGCTCAGGCCGTGCTTTTTGCGGTCGCTTAAGACAAATGGATTACGATTTGATAGCTTACGTAAGACCGCGAAGACAGCCACCAAATGTGACAAACTAATTAAAATTTCGGGTTTCAAGCGCGTCCCGATTTTCAGTATATACCTGCTTTCCATTTGAAATTTGAAATTTGGAAAATAGAAAAACGCCAATTCCAACGAATTGAAAACCCTCCTAATATAAGAATTAAATTCTGCAGAAAATATTTGTATTGTTTGTATTGTATTTGCTTAAAGTATAAAATTGCTAAATTTCCCTCTCAGTTTTGATTGAAAAAATGTCAAATGTCAATTTCTAAGAATTGCAAACAAATGGGAATCTCATGAAGTCAAACTTCGATTATATTTGCATTTTATATTTCGGTGAAACCAATTTTGGACTCAATAAACAACTTTACATGTTTTATTAGACATAATATTGCATTTCAGGCCAGTGTCGTCTATGCCATAGTTTTGTTATTTAAATATAATTCAATAGTCAGAAAATTGTTTGAAATTCTTCAAGTCCCATGCACCTGAGGTATCGGTCTGCCTATTACTGTCAAGAGAAATTTTGGAGTGGAGTGGAGTTGATAAATATTGCATTCATTCTGCGTTTGTTGTTGACCACAAATGCAATTACAATTGACTGCAATCATTTAGAATTTAAAGCGTTATTTAAATTAATCTGAGCAATTTTATATATTTAATATCGCCCTATTTATTTGTTCATTAACTTTGATAATAAAAATGCGATTTATTTTGTTCGCAGCTCAAAGGGTAAAGCAGTAAAATGGATACTGTGTCCCCAGGGAGAGAGAGAGAGAGAGCGGCAATCACAGAGCCAGCGGCATAAACAATAGACTGAGTTAGATAGAGATAGACAAAGATATGTGTCAGCTGACTCATTGTGCTTGACATTGACTGTCGAGAGCTGCTGTCCAAAGCCCGCCTCTCCGTAATCCCAAAGGGTGTCATAATTTTATATGCTGGCGCCGCTGCTGTCGCCATCGGCTCGCGTGGCCAACAGTCTGACAATTGAGAGCTGCTGCAGCCGCTGCAGCGAAAGGAAGGGCAATGGGAATGCGAGAGGAAATGGGAATGGCAACAGGAAGCGGGCAGGGAAAGGGCAGCAGCAACAACAACACCGGACATACAAAGTATTGTTGAGATGCTGAGAGCTCGACGTAGATTTTGTCGTCGTTCTCTGTAGTTGACATAATTATATTGTAAAATATCGTTGCACATGCCAACGCTGTGTATGTGTGTGTGTGTGTGTGTGTGTGTGTGTAATGATATACGATGTGTGCGTCAGAGCAGCCGCTTTGGCGCTCAAGCGCCCGTTCCGCTCCGGGTTCAATTTTTTAATGCTGAGATTTATGATGCGTCGCACACTGCCATATGTGCGTGTGCGTGTGTGCGTGTGTGTGTGTGTGTGTGTGTGGGTGGGTGTGTGACCTCATCAAATTATTTTTGATTTACTAAATCAACGGGCGGGCATGGTGTGCGCTTTCACATCGATTGTTGCCTCACGCATAATGCGAGCACTTTTCAAATGCAATTGCAGTTTCACACTTGAATTCGAATGCGAATTCGATTTTCAAAATTCGATTCCCAATCGCGTATTGTCAGCGACATTGAATGCATTTTTTTTGTACGTCTTACTCCAGTTTGCTTTGGCTCCTCTTGTGTGGAAAGAAAAAGGAATTCGTATGTAAGATATGGAATATGGAATATGATTGTCAGCCATGCTGCGGGTTGAGTCTGTTTGTCGATTTGCACAAAAATATATTTTTTAAAAATTTATCTATAGTATAACAACTTGGAAGCACACACTTGATTTTCCTAATTAAATTAATTAAGCAAATATTTATTATTTTATTGAAAATTAATTATGCTTTTTTTCATCGGTCTTTTATGTTTCTGGCAAACATAAAACCTCCACGCAAGGTTATATCACGATATCATAAATTTAATGAAGAATAACCCTGACTCAGTAGGGGCTTCATTAACGGAGACCATGAAATTAATTGCCGATAAATTAAAAATTCAATATACATTTTCCGATAGAGAGGGAGAGAGAGCGGCGGGGGGTGTTGAGGGAAATTAAAATTGCAAATTTCAATTTTAACTCTTTTAATATACAACTTCAGATACATTATACGAGTATTGACGTATTTAGAAATGAAAAAATCAAAAATCAAATCTTATTCATTTATTTCTTGATATTTTGATTCAAAGAATTTTGCGTGTATTTGAATTTAAGATATTTCCTTTTAAAGACCAAATTTATAGTATAGAGAGAGAGGTTTGCTCTGAAAAAGGAGAACAATTTTTCGGACTTTTTCTTGTTATTAAATTTATTAATATAATTGCGACAGAAAACCATTAAACAAGTAACTTATTTAATTAGTATAGCTTGTATCATATTTCAGGCGAAAGTGTGGCTGAATTTAAATGTTTATTGATCGAACTACGCTGACGGCAATCTAAACGTAGTGTTTTTGCAGATGTGCTTAGTTCGTTATATGCTGAGTTCCCACCTAATGAAATACAATAATCGGTAATAGGAATTTAGCCCGTGGCTGCAATTTGCCAACTTAATTGCAAAGCATCGAATTTGGCCGCTTCTTTTGTTCCCGGACTTCGGATGAGTGCGTTTCCAGGATGCTCCGGCAGCACGCCGCGGGCCACGTTCGGGCCGCAACTCACCGACCAAAAACCAAAAACCAAAAACAACCAGACATGGCAACTTAAATTTATCATGCTCTGGACGGCTGCCGATGCTGTGTGTGAATTTTCATTTTGGGCTGCGGATAATAGAAAAACCAAGCAGAGAGACAAGCAGACACGTGTAAATGTTTTGGGAAATCTCTCGTCTGTTAATATATTTTATTTGCTGGGCATAAATTAACACGCCTGCAGGGATAATTGCCTTGGCAGGGACCCAAGGCTCACCGCAGCTCAACGCTGCCATATGGATATGCACAACGTGTCGACAGCCAATTATTTATACTGCATTTTAAATAAGCGCCAGCCAAGCAGGCGAATATGACAGGGTCACATTAGCATTTCCGGCGATGTCTATGAGGTTGCCAACAATGTCGAACATCGTTGGCAGCTCAAAATGGCGGTGGCATCAACGGCGACAATCGCTTCAAAAAGCAAAGTGGCAGGTGGCGGAGGAGGTCGAAAAGAGGGCGAGCTCTAAGTGGAGTTGAGTGCACTAAACATCATGAGGTCTTGAGGCAAGTGTGTGTGTGTGTGTGTGTGCTTACAGTACCATCCACTTGTCAGAAGACATTGTTTACGCTTTTTAAGTTTTTCTTGCCCCCAAATTGTAAATAAGAAGAGAGGACATTCCGTTTGCGGACTTGGCCACTGGACAGCTATTAGGAAAGTTGGCGCAAATGTTATTTACTTGATACATTTAAATTAAAACAATTGAACACGCAACGCGATTTGTCGGTTAGATAACTTTCTCTCCCATTCAATTGCCACCACAACAACGTTTTCAGTTTGTATCAAGGAAATTGTTTTCCTTGGTTACGCGTTTCAATTCCAATGAAATTTGCTTACAAAGAATCCTTTTGGCACCGGCCACAATTTAAAACGTGCCGAAGAGTATACTTTACTGAAATTTAGTCGAAGTTGGTTTCGGAAACAAAGAAGAGTAGAACTAAAAGTGGATTATGTTTTTCGTAGTATACTCATTAAATAATTAAAATATATATATCTAGAAGTGCTTTTGATAATATATTTATGCAGGATAAGAAGTTAAGAATAAAATGTTCTTGCGCTTGATTGTATTGCTTTTGTTTAGACAAAAGATTTACTTTAGGCCCAAAAGTTTCATAAAACAGAAGCTCTCAAAGAACAAATATATAGATATATAGATGTGTAAAAATATGTTTGATGACGGCGATTGGCGATTGCGATCAACGCAGGGCCCAAATCATAATAGCCAGGAAGCTGCAATTATTTATTATTATTATTATTTATTATTATATACTACAACAAATATTACTATCTTATCCCAGGCGGGCGCTCAAGAAATAGTTCCATAATTTTAATTTTAATTTTACCAACTTACAGTTTTTGACTGTTTTAAGCTGTTATGAGCTTGTGTCAAGGAAATCAGCTTCTGCAAACTGTCAAGGCCACAATGTAAACGCAATGTTAAAGTTAGCATAACATACCGTCAAAAAGTTCATAAACACATTTAAAAGGTAATTTAATCTCTGGGTTTTAAACGAGTTTTTATCGCAGTTCAGATGCGCAGCCATGTAAATGGGCTAACATAATATGTTAAGCTCATTATGTTAACATTTTAACATGCATGTCAATACCCAGTTGCGGCTCTTTTGTCCACTAGTACTGGGGTCGTGGCTTTAATAGGCCATAATAAAGTTATGTTAATGCATGTAAAAAGCACAGTTAGGCATTTGCCACCCCATGTGCCAGCACACGTATGTGTGTGTGTGTGTGTGTGTGCAAATATTTGTGCTGGTGTTGTATATGTTGGACTTAAGTAGCAATTATGCTGTTGGTCTAACGTGGTTGTAGTTGTCGCAGTTTCGAGTAACTCTGGCAACCCAGAGCTATAACCCCTGGCACGGTCTTAACTTTTTTGCTGGCGCTAACCCCTTTGGGCCCAGCCCCCGCCCGTTGGCTTGCCACTTGCCACTTGCCACGCGACGTGGTGTGGCATGGCGTTGGCAACGGCAATGTCGCAATGTCACGTAAGCGCACACAGTGACAACAAAAACAACCAGCACTGTAGTTAGCACAATGAAGAGCAAAATTGTTGGCCAAGCCAAAAAAAAATTGTAAATAAATATTTAAACTATTTGTGACTTTATTAACTTTGCTCAAGTGGCGCAATTTATTGCATACAACAAAGAAGAGAGCAAAAAAAAAGAAGGAATGGCATCAAGAACAGAAAAAGCTGCAAAAACTAAATCCAGCAACAGAGTAATTTTTGTGCAGGCTAGCAGAAAACAACAGTGGGGCGTGCTCGCCGAGCAGATACCTCGCGTATTCCTGGAATTTCCTCTAAATGCGCAATAGCCGAAAAGTCAAATATATATGCTGTATATACATATACATGATGTACGAGAACATTCCTACAAACTTCTACGTTGCCAGTTTATAAAATCTCCCATTTATTTCAAACCAGACTCGGCAAAAAAAACTACCCTAAGTAGTCGGAGATACCGCCTTCTGCCTGTTGCATACATTTCCACAAAACTATTTTACCCTCTCCTAGGGAGTAAACTTATATTAAGTATGGCAACGATTAAATGCCCTAGCCGATATATAGTATATATATATAATAATAACTTGATATTGAAGGGTTTTGTGAGGGTTTCGGTAGGAATATTTTGAAATATCCTTTGTATTTGTATATATATATTAATCTGATTCCATAGACTTCTGCATTTTATGAAAGCTGCGAAACTGAAGGAAATGGCAGAGGAAGTAACTCGTAACTCGTGGCGTGGCAGATGTCTCCATCAATGCGCCACACCTAACAAGGGTATACAAAAAGCCAACTGCATTTAAGCCAAGCCCCGATTGCTTTGAGCCTTCCCGCCCCGAGGGAGTGTGCGGCAAACAACGAATGTTCTGCGGCCAGCTGCAGACGTCTTTGGATGGGAGAGTGTATTGGTGTTGGTGTTGTCAGTGTTGTCTGTGCTGTGCTTGTTAGCCTTGTTGTTTAGTTTACTGGCCGCTTGAACGCAAACATTGCGCATACGCCGCGTGCCGCCTGCTGCATGCCGCATGCAGCATGCAGCATGCTTCATGCCACTTACCGCTCGCCGCGTGCCAATGGATGCATTTAATTAAGTTGCCGCGTCGCGGCACCAAGCTACTTTTAATAAGTCACACCCTGCCCATGCACATGTTGTGTGTAGTGTGTGTGCATAGCTGGTGTGTATATAATATGTGGCGTGGCTTGCGAATACGTTCACTTACCGCCCTAATTGGCTGACTGGCTCCGGAACGCTCTCCCCGGGAAGGGGATGGCCATCCCCTTTCCCTTTCGCATTCAGGGATGAACAGTGAACACTCTTGTGATGACAAGCGTCAACAATATCCCGAGTAGCCACTAAACACGTGGCCAATATATCCGAGAGGGTCTTGAGCATATCCGCTAAATTGCTAATTGATCAAATATATCTCTGAAGATTGAAGATGGGACTTGCCTTGGGCCATTTAATCTTTTCTATTAATTTAATACACTTTCTCCTCCTCCCCTCTAAATAATTAATTAAGCAAAATATTTAATTTCAAATATATTTTGCTCGGCAAATAGTGAAAATCTATACATACATATTTTATCAGAATTCTGATAGTTGTTTGCGTTCGTGCATAATTCTTGTTGGATATCTTTTTTTATGATTTCTATATTATTTTTTATGTGTTATTTTTAGACTGCAGCGTTTTTACTTGTTATGGATTTAAGTGATGTTTACACGTTTTCTTTGCGGTTCCAAGGAATAAATACTAAAATAATAATAGTCATATGTAAAAAGTTATTTCTGCAACTTCTCTCATTCCTTCTAAAGTTAAAGTTTTGTGAATTTTTGTCTTGTGTGTATGTTTCATCTATATAGAAGTCAAGCGCAACAAGTTTACGCATATGCACACACACACACTCACACACATTAAGTTTTGTATGTGTTGCTCTGAACTATGGGTGGTAACTGGGACGTCGCAGCTTAGTCAATGGCAAAGGGAAAGTGAAAGTGAAAGCGAAAGTAAAAGTCATCACTTTTATTTCATACAATTTTTATTAGGCAACCATATTTCATTCACTTAGGCGGGTCGCCAAAACGTTGTCTGTCAGCGAGCCGAGCAGCGGCTGCATCTGCCGATCCCGTCCAGGCAGCCGCAGCTTCAGTTCCACATTCCCATTCCCATTCCCATTCCGAGTCCCTGGGTCTTCCATTCGCTCTATTTGCTTTTACGACACGCCAGTGCCGTGGCTGCTATGGCCAAATCCCGAGCAACAATGCCATTAAACTTGTAGACGTTGGCCCCTCCCCATTTCTCCATTTCCCACCTAGTTGCCAGTTGCCGCTCACTGGGAAAAAAAGTGTCGCAATTGTTACATAAATTATTCACATGTTGCGAGTCGGGGCACGAATCCCCGTATCCGTTGCGGGCCGGTGTAAAAAGTTTCAGTTAAAGAGTTGGCAACGCTGCTTAGCCCCTTCTTCTACCACTTATGATGTCTCATGTGTGTGCGTGTGTGTGTGTGCTGTGCTTGCCCTTCTATGTTTTTGTATGCTGATACATATTTCATGAAAAATGCCAAGTCCGTCTGTTAGTTTCGTGTTTGTTTTTTGCGCAGTTTAACGAGTCCTCAAAATGCGCTCTTTATTTTAAGGATGTCGCCAGTCGCCGCGTGTGCAGGCATGAGACTTTCAAGCAGTCCCACAAAAAGAAAAAAATTACAAGTTTGCTCATTTGTTTCTTGTCCAACTTTAATTGGCAAAAGTTGCAAAACTTTGACATGCGAATAAAATCGTGGTGTTGCCACCTGAGAAATCGTGTCGGCCAGGCGTTAACACGGCTGTAAAAACGTTTTAATTTGAAATTGAATACAAACCTGTCCCACTGATAGCTGTCCTCAGCAATTAGCAATAATTTGCAGTAATTGCAGATTCATTCATATTTAATTTAACTGTAGTGTAAAGCCAAGTATGATTTAAGCAATTATCAAGTATTTCTGGCCAACAAACGAACAAACAAACTGGCCGCATAAATTAGTTGACCCAAAGGCCGAATGCAAAAAGCGACAAGAAAAACTTTTTAGTTGCACTTCGCTTTGCTGTGGTTGCTCGCAATGTGTTGTTGTTGTTGTTGTTGTTGTCATTGTTGTAGCTGTGGAAACAGTTGGACTACTGCAGTTGCAGAAACCACAAAAACAATACCAACAATAAATTATTCATGTTCCTTGGGTCAGGACGAGAAGCACCCAAGCACAGGTGTACATATAGTGGGGCATAAAGCTGATAGGGGCGCATAAAAATAAACATAGGCTACAATAATATCATACATATGTAGATGTGTCACATGACCAGAAATCTGCAAGGGAGTGCGAGCAATTAGCACATGACATCAAAAGTTCGGAATTGAGCGAAAATGGAGAGAAACAGAGAATAATTGTGGACACACGACACTTAAAGCTTATTGCAACAAAATCTTCAATCTTATCGCATCAACATTAAATTTAAATATATTTAGAATTTATTGCCTTTTTCCTTCGTGACTATTATTAAATTAAGCTATATCTCCCACAGTTTTTTTAAGCTAGAAACTTCATATTTGGAATATATACTACTGAAATAGATTTTGAGAAGCTTCAGTAGTAAGGATTCTCTTCCACTTTTCCATATTAATAAATATCAATTGTGAATCGTATAATTTAATAAAAAGACTAAGTACAACTTCGACTTAGCTTAAGAAAATAAGGAAATCAAGGGATAAGGAAACATATAAATAAAATACTACTGGAAAAAAAATTTCTGTAAAATCTTTGTAAATTTTTGCATGAATTTTGACAAAAAATGTTACCCCCTCAGAATCGGGCTTAAAGTTGTTTTTTATACTAATTGTGACAACCACAATCGATTAAAAATATAAATTTGAAGTTCTAAAAATATTTTTCTTCGAAAATGCGTAAGGGGGGAGTACATGATTTTTTTTACCAAAAAAAAAATCAAAAAATTGTATTTTCAATAATCAATATATTTGAAATGCAGAATCAAACTAGAGGGCAAACATGAAAATCGGTTCAGTTTTGACAAAGTTATGGGCCTTTGAAATATGGGAGCTATGGATCCGAGAGCTTTATCGCCCACAGTTTTAGACCCAGAGTCACCAAATTTGGCAGAGAGTGTTTTGGACTTCCTCTTAAGATTGGCCACGCCTACCACCGCCTCCACGAAATATAAAAATATATACTGTGAACGAGTATTGTGCGGTCGGTTACGTCCGACTTTCTTTCTTTCTTTGCTTTTGTCAACATTTTCAATATTTTGGACTTATTTGAATTCTAAATGAAACATCGCTAAAGATCTTTTTAGGCATTGCCATTAAGATTTATTTAAGTTATCTTTAAACAATTTTGTAATGGCTTCGTAAGGGTTGTTAAAGTAAAAGACATCAGTTAATGTTAAATAAATGAGGGGCTGTAGCTTAGCCAATAATTAATGAAACGAAATCCCGCATGTGCTGTAAAATGACAAATGTGAGGGCGAAAGCCTTCAGCGCTGGCGCTGGCAAGTCAAGGCCTAAGTATAAGTCAAGCCACGATAACGATAGCCGCACGTGGCCCGGTTCCGGGTAGGGCTAGGCCGGGGCGGGGCATGGCACGGCTCAATCAAATGCTAAGTTGCCACAATAAATGTAGGAACAGACAGAAATATGGCAAGAGTGGCGAAACTTCATTGCCAAATTGGCTGGCGATGACTTCCAGCAGATGGCGACAACTCGTTGGCAGCCAAAATCTGAGCTGATTGCCGCCCAGCAGCGTCAGCTAATGCACGGGCCAAAAATCTTGATGCGTTCGCCTGTTGGCCACGGCCATATAGGCCCCGCCCACCTGGCAAACAAGTTGCTACATACATGCGATTTATTTTTGATTGATATTTGCGTAACTGTCAACCTCGGTGATTGATTGAAGGCTTCCTCTAACCCCGAGCGCCGAGCCCCGCCCCCATTCCTCCGCCCTTGGCTTTGCAACGTTTGCGCACTTTTTGCGGCAGTGGCAAAGCTCAGGCTAAGGAAACGCGCCTTCGACTCCAGTTCACTGCCACAGCTGCCCCCTTTCTGCAGTGAGCGTTTTGAAAAATACGTAATACGGAATAAATAAGTGGCCTGTGTGTGCGTGGGGTGTGCGAGAGAGAGTGTGCTTGACAGACGATTTGCATTTTGTTTTTGGGAAATTGGTCGATGACTTTTGCGCTTTGTGTCCTCCTGGGAGTGGATGGATATATGTGCACACATACTTTGAATGCCAAAGGGGTGAGCGGATCAGCCGTTTGGAATGCCAGAATACAGGTAAAACGAGATAAATAAGCTCGTTGAGGCATTAGAGTACACATAACTGTTTTGGGCCAATACGATTTTTAATCTGCTTTGACTTAAAATTGAACCAGTGTAGTGTAATTTCTTTTTTTTTTTATATAAAAGTCTATTATTTTAAGTTCCCTTTAATTGCATTTGATTGCACTCTATGCTCAACATACTTTTATATTCTTCTTTTTAGTATATATTTTTATAATATATTATAATCAATAATAAGAATATTAATTGTAATATTAAATTAGAGAGTTTTCCATTCTATTACATTCTTTTCCGACTGCTTGATTCAGTCCTTGCCCAGTTACGCAGTTCCTGTCTGAGTGTGATCAAACGTTTATCATCAAACGTATTTGTTATTTATCAGGACCAAATGTTGAATTGAACATGTAAGAGTGCTCTAGGCGGGTGTGCTCGACTAGGAGATACCCTGACTGACTTTTGAATTTTTTGTCGTTTATTATGAAATGTTATGTAATATGTAAATATATATGAACTGACATATGATATAACTTTCTTTCTTTCTGGGCTCGTAGATGCGCACAAAACCATTAGACCCTTAGCCATTCTCAATGGGTACAGGGTATAAGGGAAAAGCAAAAAGCGGAACTTCTTGGATAAATGATTGCCGTCTTTTGGCCTTAAGCTCTCTCGACATCGCAGCTGAGCAACTCTCCGCCGTCTGCTGTAACAGACGCACACGCAACAGTAAGACGCATATCGGACATCAGCTGGTGACTATATATATATATATATATATGTACATCGAGTGTATGTTTGTTTATAGGGAGAGAAAAAGAAGTAAAACAACTTAATTACTGATGCAATAATTATTTGGCTGGCTGGACTCGGGGGGGACGCCCGAGGGACGCCCCATCCTATTGGCAGGCTCTATAAATTCGTTGTCGTTAGCCGCCTGCGGCTTCCTCTTGATGTCCTTGCGATTTATCTTTTTAAGCCAAAAACATTATTTTCTTTATCGTTCGCATTGCCGGCAAATCTGCACAATTAACACACTTTATGTGGCCCAGTGGCCGAAGGGGCGACAGAGGCGCTTGGAGGGCAGCCCCGCAAGCCGAGCAAATAGCAAATTTCTGGCCAGCCAAATCTCAGCGGCCCACTGGCACGGGGACAATGCGACAGCTGATGAAGAAGTCAATGCCATGGATAATTATGCTGATGAACTTGACAAGCAATGAGCTGAGGCCAGGAGTGCCGCCGGGCCAAGGGGCCGGAAGCTAGAAGATTCGGAGCTGGGAGCGAGCTGGACGCAGTGACGCATTGCCTCATTAACGCAATCCCCACGCGCTTACTTTTAGAGCCTATGCCGGGCTCGGGTGTCAGCTGGGGGCGTGGCCACAATTGGCACGCATGTCCCATGAAACCAAAAAGTGTCTTTTTAATTTGAACGCCTCATTTTTCAGCTGCCGCTTCGTGGAATTCCGTTTGCAGGGAGCCTCATCAAAGGCCACATGAAGTGAACTTATTAAGCCGCTTTCGTTTTTAATTGTGCGGATGTAGCTTTTGGCCGGCTTCTATTTGCCAGTCACAAATAGCATTTTCGGCAATCGTTCCTGTTCCAACAGCCAATCCACCTGCACCCCAGCACCACCCACCACCCACCCCCTGCCGCCAGTCAAGTGCAATCAATCACGTAAAATTTAATTAAATTTTTTTTTTTTAAATTTAATTCTGATGAAACTTCAGTCTTTAGAGGCGCCAGCGCAATCACAATTTCGGAAGAGATGTGTCTATAGAAAACCATTTTTGTTTTCATGAAAAGCATTCAAAAATATGTTCTAGTTCAAAGCAATCAGCAAACATATATTTTAGTCGGTGGCCATATAAAAGCCGATATAGATGAAAACATAAATAATATATGTTATTCAATTAGATTCTTATGCAAATATTTAATAATTATATTATATATATATAAAATATGACAAGAAAATGTGATTGGGGTTCGGTCGAGCGTTGCGGCAGCCGCTAGCAAAAATATTTGTTTTACAATTTTTAATTTATTTTATTTGTTTTGCTTTTTTGTTATGCATTGAATTGATACCAATATAATAGAAATGAAAATGATTCGTTGCAAAAATTGAATAAATAAATGTACAAAATCTTGTTAAATTGAAATTTATTTTTTTGAGCGTATGTTAAAAAAAAAAAATTGCCATTCAATTCAGACATTTAGAATTATTACTAAATTATTTATGATTTATATAGCAGATTTGTAAGTAAGGCAAGGTCTGATCTGTTCTGTAAGATGTAATTATATTTAATATATATAAAGTCTATATGTATACATGTATAATTATACTTATTTGTCAGCTGTCATTGAAATGTATTTCTCTTGGCGGCGCCACCTTGTCTCGGGCATTTTGTCAAATGTTGTTCAAACAACGCAACAATTTGCGCTAAATTTGAATTTTGTTTTTAATTTGACAGTTGCGACATTTAATTGCTGACAGCTTCAGGAGCGTCGGCGAAGAGAAATGCCTGTGTTGGCACTTGGGCGTGGGCGGGGGGAGGGGAAGGGGGAGGGGGAAGGGGATGCTGACTGGCAATAAATTGCAACAGGCGCTGCTAAGTGAGCTACGATTGTTGCCATGCCACAGCGACGCACTTCTAAATTGCACATAAATCATAAAAATTATATATGTGTGTGTGTGTGTGTGTGTGTCTGCTGCAAATGCATGTTTAGGGCAACGCCATCAGTCAAAGATGTTTAAGTGTTTCTCTATGTTAATGCCGCTGCCAGGCGCTGTATCTGTGCGTATGTGTGTGTGTGTGTGTGTGAGTGTGTGTCAGCCAGCCAGAATTTGCAACCTGTTATTGCACTGGAAATGCTACACACACACACATACTCACGGACACACTTGAAGCCAGCCAAGAGACCCAAAGGAATTTTCGAGTGCCGCTCACATCTATGAGTGCAGCAGCTCCCCGCCCGTATGTGTGTGTGTGTGTGTGTGTGTGCCTGTATTTGGGTGTGTGTCGCTATGCCGGCTATAATGCTTTGTGCCTGGGCAGCACATTTATCACACATTGTGCTGCCATTTACGCAGTTTGCCGTTCACCAGCATTACAATGACAACTACTTCGCTGCAGTGTCCACACACCTCGCCCCCCCTTCCCGCCTGCCTCGACCCCCATGCGTCCCTGATGTAAATGCACTGTCGCACTGTACTGACAATGGATACATCTGGCTACGCCAACAATAGCTAACTGAAAAGCTTGCTTAACCCAATGTTAAGGTCCATGTTAGCTTTATCTGCCTGGTAAATTGTCAAAATTTGGCTTAGTAATGAACATTTTGTTACAGTAAAGATACGAAATGAAAGGCAAATAAGCAACAATTGTTATTAATTTCTTAGAAATATGTTGAAATGAATATAAGCCAAAGTTGCCGCTACCTTGTAGCAGTGTGACTTTACCGTTGCTGTCAGTTGCACACACACACATACACAGAGCAGACACCCAAAATGAGCTTTGCTCAGTGCCCGATCAATTTCTGCAGACTTGAAATGTTGCCAGTGCTCGAAAACATCTTAAGCTGCTTGGGCACTGCTGGCAGCTCTCAATGGTTCTATCAGTCGATGCGGCCTACTTAACACCATGCCTTGCAATGCACACACACACACTCACACTCACACTCACACTCACAGTGTTGCCAACTGGCAAACGATTCGCTTTTGTTTTTGCCTTTTGGGCGTTATTTTATTATCGCGCTGTGCCGCCTGCCAAAAACGTTCGAGTGCGGGGGAGCTGAGTGGGGCTGGGCGATGTGGCACTCAAGTTCAAAAGTCGGCTAAGCAGCCGTCGCCATAGACAACATCATTATTGTCACACTTAACTGCGCCATTCTCAAGTGCAACTGCAGCTTGTCGACTTGTTCAAGTGCCGAATGCAAAATGCCAACGGCGAGCAGCCATGGACGTGGATACAGAATAGCTGGTGGGGGTGGTGGCTGGCACAGCTCGAGTTTCCATTCGGTTGGCGGTTCTAAAACAGGGCAAGTCCGCTGTAAATGACTTAAGTGTCTGGCATTTATCTAGAGTGAAACGTGTTCCAGACCTGCCCGTCAGCAGGAGGAGCGGGAGCAGCAGCGGCATTGTCCTTGTCGACACACCTGTTATGCGGGTGGTTGCGCCAACCAAATTGCTGTGGTGGGTTGGGGGCCACTGTTTGCACATCAAAGTTTTTTGGCCAAAAGTTTTTACATCAAATTCATTTGGACGCTTTTGTGGCGTAAGTGAATCCCAATTGAATGCCAAATGACTTTCCAACTTTGTGGCAAAAAATAGAAATAAAATAATAGCAACACAGCCAAGTAGCAATAATAAAAGCCAGTCCAAACGTTGCAATTCAAATGTGCCAACTGCGCCACGCACTGTTCCCGGCATCCGAATATGTGGAAGTTATGAACATTCAATTTACCCAACATGAATAGCGAGAAAAAAACCGATTCTGTGGCAAATAAACTATCTTTTTCTTCGATTTCAAGGGCAAGCGAATAAGCTCGTTTTCGCTTTTCGAACAGTGCATAAATATGTGTCCAAATATAAACTCCCTGAGAATTGCACAATTCTTTTGTGCCTTATATGTGCTATAGAAATTTTGCTGAGCCGCTTATTGTGAGTGGCTTCTTGTTGCTTTCTGTGGCTTTTAAATATCTTTGCCAGCTGGCTGACTGGCTGCGAATGCGAATGCGAATTTAAATTCCAAATGAATGAGCCAACGTTTTTCAAATCTCGCTCGCATTTGTTCCTTGGGCGGGTTTCGCTTTCAGCGAAGATGCGATTGCAGGAAAGTTGTCAATCAGAATGGAACTTTAGTTGTTCTCAGCTAGAGAGCTGACCGCTGCCCTCTGACCCCTGCCCTCCGCCCGAACAGTGCTTAATGTTGTGGCACACAATTTAAAGTATGTCCTTGTCGCTGCTTACACGTTTGGGACCCTGCTCGGGCGACAACTGTGCGACAAGGAGCTTGGCCAAGATTTATTTGGCTTGCGCTTGGCCTCGCCTCATTAATGTGGTTGTTGTTGTTGTTGTTGTCTTTGTTGTTTGGCTGGTGTTTTTGCTGCTGCTGCTGCCGTCGCTGTTGGCACGGCCTGCCATTTTCCAAATAATTACACATTTACATTTTCATAGACAATTTCGGGGCAATCATGAAATCAACTTCATTTCACTTCTTCCACTCGTAAATAAAGTCAGTGCGGAGTGCGGAAACAGAAGCGGAAACGGAAGTCGATGCTGGGCCTCGATCTCGAGCTGGACTCGCACAACCTATCCATGTGAATGTCGCTGTCGATGCGGCTGTCTGTGTGAGGGCCCCAGTGTTTTCGGCTGCCAGCCATTGTGGCTGCTTTATCTGGGCAGCGTTTGCCGTTGATGTTGATAGCTATCTTTAAAAAGACATAAATCATTCGCTGCATACAGCCTGTGCATGTGTGTGTGTGTGTGTGTGTGTGTGTGTGTGTGTGTAGTGGACATTTGGTCTAGGCTCTCATCCGGTCACTGTAATTAATCATGGACCAAGGCGCTGACTTAATTTTACGTTTTTTTCCTTTGCATATTACAAGGCATTTGTTCTTCGACTTATTCTTAAGTACCTCGCTTCTTGTGCACTTGTTACGTATACGCAGCGTGCAGCGCTTTAATTCAAATTAATTTGTTCTTCTTTGAAATTGTTGAATACCTTCATTTGGAATCTGGTTTCTTTTCAATAATATTACTATATTAATATATTAATATTGCTCAGCATTTGTTCTTCGACTTGTTCTTAAGTATGTATTGTGCATTTATTACGTATACGCAACGTGCAACAATACAATTTCTATTAATTTGAAATATATGCATGGAAAAATTCGTTCTTTTCTGAAATTGTTGAATTGTTTTATTTGGACACTGGGACTTTTACTTGGATATAAGCCAAAGTCGAAACTATTTCAGTTCTCCGACAAGTCAACATAATTCATGTCATTTTTAATGAGAAGTAAGTTTATGTCATAGTGAATATATAAAAAAAAAAATGCATTTAATTCTTATTAATATTGTATGCATGCATTAATCGTTAGTACTCGTTTAATTTAGATTAACTTTCGTATTTTAAATCGCATTTAATTGTGTCAGTAATTGCATAGAAAAACCGTTTTTATGTTTTAAAAGTAATTACAAACTTAAGTTTTTTTAATATGCATATGCAGTACAGAGGAATAACTTTGTATTTTAATTACATTATTAATTAACTTTTAGACTAAAACAACAAATAGATGTGTTTGTGATTTCATCAAAATCAACATGGCTTAAATATTGTTTTGTAAAAGCATGTTAACTGACCACAATGAAACTTCCCTCCTATTACTGTGTATTATTATAATTTTTCATTCCCAACGACAAAGGAATGTAAGATTTTTATTTAATTGACAAAGGGCTTTTCTATTAGTTCTCGCCTTTGGCTTTTGATAATTGTTTAATTACTGGACACTGCGGCCGAGTGGCAAAGATGGTGAAACTGGCGATCCGGTCGTCGCATGCATTCAAATTTCAAGCTTAATTAAATTCCTTTGGCCAGGCCCGAAAACCGCAAAATGTTATTGCAATTGCAATTGGAGGACGTGCGAGGACGCAGCCAAGTGACTGGCTGGCGACCGCAAATGCTAGTCATGTGAGTTGGTGTCGAATGCGGTTGAGGAGCCGCTGTAATTGGAGTTGAAGTGAGGCTCACACACACACACACACACACACACACACACACACACACACGCCCACTACATGCATAAGCAATTAATTATTTAAAGCCTAATAATCACACAATGTTGTTGTTGTTGTTGGTTTTGGCCTGGGCGCTTCACAAAGCACACGCGATTACAATTAAAACTTACAAGGCGTTGAAACGAACGCACACACACACACACGCGAGCAATTGAAGCTGTGGCACGCCCATTGCCGAAATGCGCAACTAGCCACGGCCGATGCTGTTGTTATTGTTGTTATTGTTGCAAGTTTATGGGCCGCACCGCCCGTTACATTCGTCATGCGGCCATTTTGTGTTCAGTTGCTGAACAAGAACTAAGAAGCAGCCACAACGCGGCCAGAGGGTGTGTGTGTGTGTGTGTTGGGGGGGCAACATTTCTGGTTATTGTTATGAGCGACCAACCAAGCGACCAATTATGTTGCACGCACACACACACACACACACACTGCCGATTCACTGAAGATTTGAAGCGAATGGCAATAATTTCCAAACGGCTCCCCATTTAATGTCTACAAACAATTAGAACTTCTTTTTTTTTTTCTGCTGTGCTCTGCTGCGGTTTCTGCCGCCACCCGCCGCCCCGCGGCCTGCCCCTCTGTGCGCGCTGTTTGCTAACGCCGCTTTAATTTAACAACCCAGGCCACCAGGCAACAGGCCCCCGCCCCCCACTGAGGCTGTGGCTTGGCAGGCGGCTCGCTCATTTGTGCCATGTCCGCCAGCAGCCTCATTAGTCCTGCCGGCTCCTGCAGCCAAAGTTGCCAAGTTGCCCGTTGTGCAGGCAAAAGCAATTCAAAACAACCATTTTTTTGTGCTTCTTCTTTTTGCTGGGGCTTCTCTGTTATTTTCATTTTTTTTTTATGTTTTTTTTTTTTTTTTTTTTTTGCTTTCTTTCGTTGTTTTTTTTCTCGCAATTTATGCTCGTGTTTGTTTGTTGTTCTTGCTGCTTGTTGCTCTGTGTGTGCGCTGCGCTCAGTGGGCAGTTTTGGTTATTGCCGGCCCTAAAAGAGTGCATGCAGCTCGAAAGTTTGCCACACACTTGCCACGAGCAAATAAGCTCCTAAATACCAACAGAACTCATGCAGTAGAAAAAAGTTCAACAAGTTGACTCAGGTTTGGTGTCCCTGCTTAATAAGGCAGGCCAGAAATATTTCAGCTATTTGGTAATTTTAAAATATAAATTATTCCAACAAAATGTCGCAATTCGATTTTATACATTAAAATAACAAAATGATAACTGCGTTAAACAGTTGCATATTAACCAAATTAAATTCCTAGAAAATGTAAAAAATATTTAATGAAATATCTGTTGAATAAATAATAATTGTAATTGTAAATATAAGCTAAAAAGCTAATAACATTTTTTTGGAAATTTCATTATATAATTTACTATTTGATATTTTTAAACTGATTTCGATGTACTACGAAAGCAAAACGCTATAAACATAAATCTATATTACTGTAAATAAATGAGTTCAGATTTGCATGTATAATATTTCATATTTAATCTAATGTGATTAAAGCGTTATGCTGAATGGGACTTAAGGTAGACATCAATAAACTGTAATGAACTTTGAAAATAAACTTTTTTTATGGAGCTAATCGGCTTAATTTGTGTATGATAATTAATTTCAGTTTACATTATTAAGTTATTGCTGTTTGGTAGATGTTCAGCCAACTAATGGAATCGATGGCATCAATTGTAGCTCATGCGCCGCTGGCTGGCAACGGGCGACAGCAAAAGCCACCGCAGCGGCGACCGTAATACCCTTGACACACGGCGACCAACCTGTCCAAGCTCCATACACACACGTACACTCGCACACACACACACACGGTGTAGGCAAGGGGCGAACAAATACGTGATAAAAATTATGCTACATGCAACTTGTAAGCAATAAATCTTCGATTTATTACAAAATAATTAAAATTAATGAGTAAAAATTGAAAATACACACGTGTCGCTCCTATATAATTATGTACGTGTGTGTCTGGACATTTGTGTGCGTGTGTGTGTGCAACATACAAAAATTAAAACCATAAACTAGGACAATTGGTTAGCGCAATAAATTGCAAGTCTCTAGTGTGGCATGGATCCGCTCGCTGTTGATGTGCTCAATGGGGGTTGGTTGGTGTTAACTTAGGGATGAGGGGGTGGGGGGTGAATCTGCTATGCAAAGCGAGGAGGCACGCCGCTCGTTGTAATTGCTAGAAATATGTGCGTGTTATATGAACGCGTTTCCGTTTCCGGCGTCATCACCAGCAGCCAACTGGCTGGCAAAATGGCGTTCCGCACGTGCAGTGCGCGGGGCCAACATGCGAGTATTTACCGTTACGCTAGCTTTTTAATTGCACAAGTACGAGAACCGTTCGAAGACTGCCAGCCCTCCCCAGGGCTGCCATGTTTGCTCTTTCCGCGCGCGTCTTTGTCTGTGTATGTGTGTGTGTGTGTGTATTTGTGAGTGTGTGTGGTTCCGCGTGTGTGTTGCGGAGCTAATTGATGCCTGCATATTTTATCATCACGAGCTGCATGTTCTTTTCTTTAATGTGAACGTAATGCTCGATTCGTATGTTTATTGTAAGCTGGCTTTATTTTTATAATTTTTGAAAGCTAAAGCTTGTAATTGCAATTGGACAGAGCTGCTGATATTATAAATATTTTTTTATGCATTTCTGTTAATGACTATTTTTCGGCAACATTTTTAGCGAATTTGGCAACGAGCCAAATCATTTATTTTTTATACAAGCCGATGCTTTAAAGGAAAGGAATTACATTTTGCGTTTGCATCAATTGCTTTAGTTGAATTTCTCGCATGTGAGAATTCTATATTAGATACCTAAGGTATTTCATTTAATTAATTCAATTATATTATATCTGTGAGGGAGCATAGTCTTGTAAATTTTCGACGAATGCACGACCTTTGACACTTTAGACATCTGTGCCCAGACACGGCAGCTGCCTGTTCAGTACCGTAAACTGATTAAATTCTTTTTATTTATTACGTTTTTAATTCAATTGAATTTGCTGACAACTGCAGCTGCAGTTGCTGTAAAAACTCATTGCAGTTTGTAACTGCTTTCATTTTAGCAATTGATTGCTTTAAATTTGTGATAAATGTGTGTCGTAAAGCGCAGAGTTAATTTGTTTTCCATAGAACTCCGTTTCGATTGAAAACCAGTGGGCAAAAAGTGTCCAACAGAGGCCCAAGAGTAGTTATCATTACACACATACATATACATATTTACACACATATTCGCAAATTCACTTTGGCCGATTGAGTTGCGATTTCGATCTGCGTCAGGGTATCGCAACAGATTCAAAAACATATCGGAATCGTTTGAAGATATTATAATTTAAACAATCAACACATTTGTTGGTTTCGCACTCGTGATATCTATTAATAATTTAAGCAGAGGCGTTGAGCTGGAAAGAGGTCCTTCAATAGCAGAGAGAAACTCCTCGTGGAACTGTTCGCATTAGACCTTGAGAAACCCGCTCTTTTCGAAGGATTTGCTAAGACCTTTAACCGAAGTGCATATCCAAATAAGAAGACCTCTACACGAGGTAACAATCTAGTGGCAAAAGTGTGTCTAATTTTGTGACGAAGCATATTCAATTAAATATATGAACTGAATGAATTCCAAATTAGAATCACAAAATTTCGCCACTAGATTGTTACCTCGTTTAGAGGTCCTTTTATTGGCTGCATTTATCTGCAACAATATTTCATCTTTGGCAGCCACATAAAAACGGCTTCGAGTTCTTAACAATTGATTAGAAAATCAAATCAGCCGAGGGGGTTTCCAGTGAATGCGTTCATAGCAGCAGTGCCAAATTTATATTCATGTTGAATATTTTGTTTACGCATGCCGGAATCCCTGAGAATTTCGAAAGAAGTAAATATTGTGTGTGTTGTGTGTGTGTGCATGTATTTGTATTTGAATGTGAAGTACACTACACTAGAATTACAAAATAAAAGTTTGTTACGTACATAAACGAAACTTGAAATCGGAGCAACTAAAATCAATTTTTAAATACCGACAACTATCTCTTTGCAGGCAGTTGTGCGTGCGTGTACGCCTGGGTGTGGGTGTGGGTGTGGGTGTGCGTGTGTGTGTGTGAGTGTGCGTGTGTGTCTCTCCATTATCAGAACCTACAACAATTAGTTTCAGTGCAGCACGTGGGCGCCCTCATGCGGCGTACATGCGGTTGATGTCCTTTTGATACTTGTCCTGGATGTTCTTGCGCTTGAGCTTGAAGGCAGCCGTGACCAGGCCCATGTCCGGGGACCAGACCTCATTGCAGAGGGTGATTGCCGCCGGCACCTCGAACTTTTGGAGCTTGCACTTGCCGGCATGCTCGACGATTTCCTTCAGTATGGCCTGCTCCATGAGGCGCGAGGAGCAGAGCTCCTTGACCGATTTGTTCAGCAGCCCAATGCGCGCGGCCAGCTGCACCAGCTGGCTCTGGTTGGGCACGACGAGGGCGACGGTGAACTGCTTGGTGGGATCGCCGTAGACGCAAATGTTCTCAATGATGCCGCACGTCTTCAGCTCCGATTCGACCTTGCCGAGGGAGACGTACTCGCCGGCCTGCAGCTTGACGAGGTCCTTCTTGCGATCGATTATCTGGAGGACGCCGTCGGTGTGCATTTCCCCAATGTCGCCCGTTTTGAACCAGCGTCGGCCGTCCTCCTCAAAGAAATCCTCGGCGGTCTTGCCGGGCAGCTTGTAATAGCCCTGGGAGACGCAATCGCCGCCGATGAGGACCTCGCCCTGCGGATGCGGCTTGTTCGCGACGCGATAGTTGCCCTCCTCCCAGTTGTGCAGCCGTATATCGCAGATGGTCAGCGGGCCGCCAGTGCGTCCGTAGCTCATGTCGCAGTTGTCCATCACGGTGGCCGCCGATGTCGTCTCGGTGAGGCCGTAGCCCTGGATCAGGTTAACGCAGAGGCACGTCTTGATCAGCTCGTGCGTGTCCGCCGAGAGCGGCGCGCCCCCGGACATAATGAGGCGCACCTTGCCGCCCATCAGCCGGGCCACCTTCTTGAAGACCAGCTTGTCGACCATCGGCGTCTCGAAGCCGCGACGAATCCACTTCACCTTGTACTGGTAGAGCAGCTCGAACAGCGCCTTCTTGAACGGCGAGCACGCGTTCACCTTGTCGCTGATGCCCTTTGAGACGCGGTCGAGGATCAGCGGCACCGATGTCATGCACGTGGGCATCAGCACGGAGGCGTCGCCCAGGCAGCCGCGCTTGATCTTGCTGCTCGAATCGATCAAGGTGAGCGGCGTCGAGTAGCCAATCGCGATGCCCGTCATCAGGCAGACACTCTCCGCCACCAGCTCGAAGACGTGGGCCAGCGGCAGGAAGCCGATGAGCACGTCATCCGGATATATGTTCACCATGTCGCAGAAGCCCTTCATCGCCGCAATGCAGTTCTTGTGCGAGAGCATCACGCCCTTCGGGGTGCCCGTCGAGCCCGACGTGTACATAATGATGGCAATGTCCTCCCCCTTGGGCGGCACGTTCTCTGCGAACATAAGAGGGCACTGAGTTGCAAAATGGCAAATGGAATGGAAAATGGAAAGAGTCCGAGCGCAACATTTCTTTGTTATACCAGACGGACTTTTATACTGAATTGTTTAAGCCCATTGAATATATATATATATATGTATATATAGATACTCTCCTATATAGATACATTTTTCCCTGTCGGTTTTCGTTCCAAGTTTAATTTATTTAGCTCTAATACGGACAACAAGTGAGAAGGCTCCAGTCGGGTTTTCAGTACTTAAACATATATAAACTAACATAAATATCTACAGTCGTAAAGTTTAGGATTCTAGCCTTACAATGGCTTAATCAGAAATGGGCTCAGAAATGCTTCCTTCTGCCTGTTACATACAATTTAACATTATAACCTTTTTACAAGATAACATTTCCTTCTTCTTCGCACCTTTTCAGTTACGTTAATAATTTGATTTCTGCATCCCTTTTTCCTACATTTGCCCTGATATTCTATACAGACTACTACTTTGTTTTATATCTATTCTTTCTTTAGCGAACCCCCTAAGCTGTACGTTTGGGCCATCTGCATGTGCTCGACCTGGCCAATTGTGCACCTACCGCTTTTGCTGTAACTGCCATTTTTGAGGACCTTCGAAAAGGGCAATATCTTGACCCGCCTGCAGTCCTTGAAATCGGCGATTTCGGTCTTGTGCAGCTGATCCTCCATGTAGATGATGGTGTTGACATTGGGGCACTTGGTGAGCAGCGTTTTGAACTTGGGCAGCAGGTCGTGCGAGGTGATCACTGTGGTCACCTCCGTTTCCATGATACAGTGGGCCACTCCGTCGTCGCCGAGGGTCGCGTAGACGGTGACAATGGGCATCGACTGCTTGAAGCAACCGTGGGCGGCGATCATCCACTCTTCGCGCGTCTCCGCAAAGATCACAATGTTCTGGCCCGGCGACTGGCCGAGTTCGCGCAGTCCGCGCCCAAAATTGGTCGCTAGGCGCTCGGCCTCGACGAAGCTCTTCCATTTGTATTCGCCCAAATTGTATTTCTTGAAGATGCGTCCGTTCGGCTGTTGCTCGTCCTCCTCGCTGAGTATCTGGCGTGTGCCCAGGCAGCGCTTGCTCGGGTACGTCTTGGCCACGTAGTTGAAGACCTTCTCCAGCGTATCGATGTTCTCCTGCAGCATCTTCACGTGCACGGCCCGTGGCGGCTCCGTCGTCCGATAAGTCAGCGCATTCTTCTCACTCTTCACGATACGCGCCTTGATGCGCTTCGAGTCCTGGCCACGTTTCCACGGCGCCTGCAGTACAAAATATACCGGCAGTGTTACAATATCGTACACCAATATTAGCGACTTGATGGCGGCCAGGGCGCACTGTATCCAGTAGTTCAGCATTATTCCATATTTTTTGTTCTGACAAATGTGTATGTTTCAGCCCGGTTAACAGTTGACTTTGTTCTTGTTGAAAACTTTATGCTAATCTAATGTATTGATATTTTACGTAGCAACCCCTTCATGCTAATGGAAAAAAAAAACTCTGAAGCTCTTGACTTCCACATATTTTCCTCCCATGGGCATGAACATAATAAATGTGGTCCTTTATTTTAAAGGGTTTTTTTTATATTTCTTGCTAAGACAAAAACTTTCAAAAGACAAATATCAAATATTTTGTTATGTGTCTGCATATTTATTTTACTTTACCATTGTTTAATTTAATTTAATTTATTTGTTAAATTTTAAATTCATGTAATTTGTATTAAGCTTAAAAAGAAATAAGAATTCTGAAATTGATTCAAATAAATTATATAAAAAGGTGACACAAATAAATTGATCAGCTAAAAAAAAAATCGAACTTAAATGCCTAAAAATAAAAAAAATACAGATTAAATGTTTGTATTTCGAATATTACTACAATATATATATTATTAATTATTATTTTGGCTCAGTTTACGGCCATTAAAGTCAGCTAAATTTGAATATCGCATTACGAACGGAATGCGATTAACTGAGAAATGCTGTTCAATCATTCGTCCCAAGCAAATAAATATCTTTAAAAAAAAAATGCTGAAGATACAGGCACTCTTTTTCTACTTCTTTCTTCTTATGCTCCGTGGCACACACATCTCTCACTACGCCGGGAGCGAATTATGTGACGTTCCGCGAAAGAAAAGAAACTTTCAAGCAACTCCCATAAGTATGCAATACATTTTGCTGTCTCCTGTACACTTGCCTGTGCTTAAAGCAGCAAAATAATGAAATGGCGCCCAATACAAACACACACATACACTCACACACACAGGCACATACATACACACTTATATCCACAGCATCCCCGACTGTTTGGAGCACGTTCACAGCGGCTGCCTTGAAATGTTGTTTTGTGTTATAAACAAATTCACACATTTCGAAATTCGAATTTCGAACAGAAGCCGAGCCAGCTTCGTGTCGCACTCTCTCTCTCTCTCTTCCTGCCAAAGAGAGGTGAATGCGACGAGTTCTCTTCGCTTGAGGCCTTCTCTTTTAAAATGCAATTAACGCGCCCCATCACAGGGAGGGGCAGGAAATTGGTTGGCTGCGAACTGAAGGGAACTTTGTTTGTTGACAAGCCAAAGACACGCACACAAAAAGTCTGCTAGACGGCGAGGGGCGGGAGCGGGAGCGGGCGCGGGCGTGGGTACGGCGGCAAGGCGACAAGGCGGGAACATACCACATGCTAATCAAATTTCACATTAGCGATTGCTTCTTTTTCTTTGTTGTTATTCGCCGTTCGCCAGGGCAGCGCCTTATCGACTACATTTGGCTGATTCAACTTCCGGCAATTGGCAATTGGCAATTGCAATTAGCGCAGCGGGACAGACAAAGCGTCTTGGCCAGTGTCAATTTACAGACGCCGCGCCGACTTAATTGCGGCAAATAAATCATAGAAGGCAGCAGTGTGTGGCAAGGAATGAGAGAGATACCCTGTAGTCCTGTCTGGCGCAGCGTACACTTCTTATACGCTCGAATTAAGTATACGTTTCTTGTAATTATAATTTTATATGTCCCTCTTGGCTTAGATGAACAGTTACGATGTACATATGTATGTATATAAACACTTTGGCATACGTTCCTTTGAGCTTCTTTAGTTTTATAATTACAAAATTCTATAAAAGTTAAATGTTTACTGTCTGGGAACGCTTGACTATAGAGTTAAAGTTTGATTAGTTATTGTATTAAACGTTAAAGTTAGAGAATCCCTTTTTTTTAATGAGCTTAGGAACACAAAGAATATAGGGAAAAGTGGATGCACAGTTATTTCAATTATGAATTATTTTTCAAGCTCGAATAATCAAACACAACTTGCGTACAATTTTATTCATTACCTTACGCAACAGAATTCAATTTGTTGTTACCGTGATTGACGTCCCTAAAAACAAAATGGATTTTTCAACGTTTTTCACCGGCAATTTTGGAAATTATTTTTGTTGTCTATTTTTGGGTGTTGGGTTATTATATTAGCCATAATTAGGATATTTCACAAAATCAAGGAAGAAATAAAGGGTATTCAGTTTTCGACTCGCCGATGCTACTTTCTGATTCTTATTGTTTTCATTGTTGTGGTTGCGTTCGTGAGTAAAATGTGAAAAATATTAAAGGACATCGCTGACCGGAGTGGACACACATCGAATGCCGACACAACGGTGTTGTGAATGTGTGTGTTTGCCGGCGGTTTCAGTTGCGTTTCGCACATAAATGTCAAGTGCGCGTGTTGCTCATGTGAAGCTCGCGCTCTCACACATGACCACGTACGCAACACACACGCAAGTTAAGTAGCTTTGCACACACACGCGCACACCCGCTTCAAAGCAGTGCTATGTCGACACCCCCCTCCCCCCTCCCCCCTCACACACACACACACACACACGCGAATGAGCCCACTGGAGAAACATTCTTCGATGATGAATGCGCATAAAGTCGCCATAAATAAAATTTCTCGGCCCCAGACATTTCCGTCTTGTTTGTTATTGTTATTGGTGCTGTTGTTGCTGTTGTTGCATGGGCGTTGATATTATGCCGGAAAGAAAAATCACACGCTCCAAAAGTTTAAATGACTTAATTCGCCTGAATTTGCATTGGCTTGCGAAACTGCTTGCGCCTCAATTTGTCCGATTTAACTTATTGATTTTTGCTATATATTCTCATTTGATTTAAGCTCTTCATAATTGTTTTATTTTGTTTTTTATTTTATTTTAATTTTTGCTTTTTTTTTTTGACTATTCCGTTGTCGTTTTTGTCCGATTGTTTGGTACGTTTTTTGAGCACTTTTTTTGTTTTTTGCTTTTTTTGAGGTGTGAATTGATGAGGGACATCTTTCGAACACTTGGCGTACGTGTATGTGTGTGTTGGCCTAAATGTGTGTGGCTGACACGGAAGTGCGCTTCACTGTCACCATTTTAAGTTATGGTTGCCCCGGCACGAACCTTGTGGTTTTTCATCCACTGACTGACATCGAATAAGTTCAAAACGAGATCAAACAGCTGCAAAGCGTGTGAGTGAAAAGTTTTTAGCACGCGAATAAATGCCCTGTTGCTGTAGAAGGCAGCTCTAAATCAAGCTAATGTCTACCAAGATTCTCCATTGGATACAGGAATATTTAAAAAATAATTTTTAATAATCCAGATTTATGTCCCAGACGAAAGTTCCCATAATCATCAGAATAATAAATCAAGTCGGGTATCATCGAGCGCAATTGATGTTCCTATACATTTTTTTACACATACAAATTCAGAATCAATCCAGAGGGCAAACCATAATGGGATCCGAGCTCAAAATATTTGCCAATTTTTATCTATTATTATATTTTGTATTTATATTGCATAGTAATAAAAAAGTAATATAATTATAATTTGAATATTTTAAAGATACTGCGAATTTCGACATACCCAATGCACGTTTGGGCAGGGAACAATGTGTACAAAAAAAACGGAACCGAAAGTAAGACCAAATTTAGCTAACTCTGAAGAGGCAGATACACAGGTAAGCGGGTAGCACACTAAAACTAATCGTAACATAAGCCCATGCACAACTCGTTTGGATCAGACAGTTGTCAGCAGACCGCTTTCACTGTCATTCGCTGGAGTCGACAAATAGGAGAGAATTCCAGTTTTTCACGCTGCTTCCCGAGTATTTTTCTTTTTGAAAAGTGCTGCTGGCAGCCACCTAGCACTTGGGATATAAAATAAAATGCCTCGACATTTTTAGACTGCGTTGGGCGAACGCAAAAATGCAGGCAAGTCCCGGTGAAGTCAGTGCGCGGCGACAGAGGCGTGGTCGGCGTTTGCTTATGCAAATATGCGAGACTAGGCGAATAGGTAGGGCACATGGAGCCAGCATAACAAAATAACAGAATCGGAATCGGAATCAGAATCAGAATCACAAACAACACACAACACACAAAGGCAAGAGCAACGAGAAGAGGAGCAACAATTGGAAGCATTTGAACAATGTCTGGCCACGTTCTGAATGTCGACAATCAACTCAATTTGAGGTGAAAGGTGGCAGCCGCATGCAAAATTCAAGCAAATCCTCGACTTCTACTTGACTTGGGCGCGAGCCCGTTTTGCGTTTTACTGCTGCCCCTGCCCCTGCCCCTGCCCCGTGCCCCTTCTCGTTCGCATCGGCTTGCACGTGCCAATAGTAGCCAAAAAGCGAAGATTTCGCATTTCGAATTTGATGCCACCTATTCAGACATGCCAGCAAACCATCATAACTTCTCAACCAGAGCAACATACACGTCGACAAATTACGAGCCTGGCTGAGCATTTGGTAGTTGGCAGTTCGATCTTCCCCCGAGTTCGCTGCTCCCCATCCCTGCACCCAAGATTATGTGCTGCCTTTTGTATAAGCTATGTATATTTGCCTATTTGCATAAACATCAACCGACAACAAGCAGAAGGCAGGCGGTAGACAACACAACAAGACGTTCAACTTGTGTGGAAAGGATGCCAGACAAGGTACTCTGAACAACCTGGGATAATAATACAGTTACATATAAAGATATAAATAAAGATACAGATAAAAAGGGATATAGCTGGATATAGAAAAACATATGCATATGCTGCTGCCGAAAACCATACAGATAGTATATTTAGAAAAGCCGATACACTTACAGGGATCTAGCAACAGATACAGATGCAATAACGTCAAAAACGTGCATGTAAAGATACAGATACAGATACAGATACAGATATAGATACAGATACAGATACAGATACAGATACAGATACAGATATAGATACAGATACAGATACAGATACAGATACAGATACAGATACAGATACAGATACAGATACAGATACAGATACAGATACAGATACAGATACAGATACAGATACAGATACAGATACAGATACAGATACAGATACAGATACAGATACAGATACAGATACAGATACAGATACAGATACAGATACAGATACAGATACAGATACAGATACAGATACAGATACAGATACAGATACAGATACAGATACAGATACAGATACAGATACAGATACAGATACAGATACAGATACAGATACAGATACAGATACAGATACAGATACAGATACAGATACAGATACAGATACAGATACAGATACAGATACAGATACAGATACAGATACAGATACAGATACAGATACAGATACAGATACAGATACAGATACAGATACAGATACAGATACAGATACAGATACAGATACAGATACAGATACAGATACAGATACAGATACAGATACAGATACAGATACAGATACAGATACAGATACAGATACAGATACAGATACAGATACAGATACAGATACAGATACAGATACAGATACAGATACAGATACAGATACAGATACAGATACAGATACAGATACAGATACAGATACAGATACAGATACAGATACAGATACAGATACAGATACAGATACAGATACAGATACAGATACAGATACAGATACAGATACAGATACAGATACAGATACAGATACAGATACAGATACAGATACAGATACAGATACAGATACAGATACAGATACAGATACAGATACAGATACAGATACAGATACAGATACAGATACAGATACAGATACAGATACAGATACAGATACAGATACAGATACAGATACAGATACAGATACAGATACAGATACAGATACAGATACAGATACAGATACAGATACAGATACAGATACAGATACAGATACAGATACAGATACAGATACAGATACAGATACAGATACAGATACAGATACAGATACAGATACAGATACAGATACAGATACAGATACAGATACAGATACAGATACAGATACAGATACAGATACAGATACAGATACAGATACAGATACAGATACAGATACAGATACAGATACAGATACAGATACAGATACAGATACAGATACAGATACAGATACAGATACAGATACAGATACAGATACAGATACAGATACAGATACATTCCCAAAAAAAGATACATATTAAAGGTTTATTACAAATACTTATCCCATATGTATTTATTTTATTACTAGGATCAATAGGAGTTACCTAGAAACACGTTAACTGTGGCCAAGTTAAAGTGTTTAAAGGGCCGATGTAAGCGGCGGCAGGTGCACGCCGAAGGGCCAGGCAGGTGCGGGGAGCGTCTGTTTTCGCGCCAGTTAAACAAACGTTTTTTCTTCAGTTTTTTGAATTCGAGTTACGCGACAATTAATGCAGGACAATCGGATAACTCAATCTGGTTGATGTTGGGAAAGAGGCACCCAGGTGGGCAAAAGCACTGCAAAAACGTAAGCGAGCGGTAAAACGAAACATGAATTTGAATTGAAAATAAAGCCGAGTAAGAAATCCGTTATCCTTGTCGACTTTGTCCGTCCTGCTGTCCTGTCTGCCAGTTTTTCATTCATTTTTTGGTTGCCATTCGTTCGTTTTGTCAGTGAGAAATCACAACCGGACAGCAGCACTTGAGCAAATGCTGGGCAGAGCAGTGGGGAGAGGGCGGGGGCGAGGGGGCGGGGGGGGCGTGGCTCGGCTAGTTGGTCATAAGCCGGCAGAGGGGCAGGCGCGGCACGTGTGTGCTGCCAGTCTTGAAGGCGTAGCCCTGCCACTTGAGCTCATTTTCATGCAATGCAGCGCCTCCTTTCAGTCCCAGGCAGAGCGTTTTATTTATTTATTTATTTTGTTTTTTGTTGCTAATGGATGGCCTACACCCACCGTGGGTTAGAAATCAGGCTGGTTTGCGTAATGTTTTGTTCCTCGAACTGCTCTTGAGCGCATGCAGTTGAGATTGTTGCATGCAACTTGATTGTTATTAATATCTGTCAGCCATTAGCTTAATCGTATCTCACGGATACCAGGAATTCCAGTAAATTCCAGTATTTAATTGATTACAGGCGAAAAGAGAGAGGAACGTAAAAGCGAAGAGAAGTGGTTTTTTTTCTTTTTGTATGGAAGCTTCTCGTGTTCCGTGTTTTTATTCAAGCAACCGGTGTGAACATTTACTAATTTATACAGCAAATCTTCATAAATCTTGCATTAGCTTCATCAGCTTTATCTCCTAGTTGTGATGCTGCCGCTGAAGCTCTTAAACGCTTATCTATTTGTGTTCGATTACTCTTCGCCTGTGCGGTACACTGGTTAAGTACTTGTTAATAGCCCACAAAAAAAAAAGGAATCAAAAACTGTCTGATATGAAGAAGCCTGCCAACAACAGATTACCGCTAATCAATCTAGTTGGCTCTGTGATAACGTCAAGCTTTCAAAACGTTTGGGTTACTCAAGTCAAGACGTAATGGCTTGCTTAATAGTGGCTTTCCTCGTCCTCCGACTGCAAATCGGCCGCCTATAACTCCTATCATTTACCAACTTTAATTTGTTCGTTCTCTCTATCCAATTATAAATTAATAAGTTAGAACGTTGCAGTCGTGTGAAGCCGATAGACAGTAGAAAGCTGTCGAAAACTGTCTTGTCTGTTATTTTTATTTTAGAATCAGCAATCAGCTTGAACATCACATGCCCGTTTATGCTCAGTATTTATGCATTTTTTAATTCACTAATTAATAATACATTAATTGGCAAAAAGCAACTTAAATAGAGGTAAGAATACTGAAGTGACAGATAGCCGCTAAATGGTAAGCAAATTTGATTAATGCGCTGGTAAACGTTTAATTATTTTTTTAGCAGTAACTTTTATTATTTTTCATATTTTATTTATCTTAATAAAATAGTTTATTGACGTACTTTTATTTGCGTGCACTAATAATTTGTCGCTTTTAATAGATTTAGGCAATTTTGGGTCAGATTCATGGAATAATTTTACACTAGATCAGAGCTCGTTTAAATTTTGGCCTAAATGCCGAAATATTATCAGCCGTGCAAACGGAAGATATGGCGAGTATTGTGTTTGAGAGATTGACGTGAGTGTCAGGATGATCAACATTTGGCGGAAAGCGCTATTCTCTAGAGGTGAGCAGTGAATCAATGACTGATTGCGGTTCCCAAACAGCTCTTAGCTTCAGCTTGACTTGACTTCGCTGCCTGGTGCGTGATTAATTGATGAGGCATCCACAGGCGAGGCTGATGCTCATTAGCGGCTGCTGCGAAGCGGCGTTAGAAGAATGAGTGTACGAGTGAGTGAGTGAATAATGTTTGCCATTTCGCTGATGTGACTGTTGATACCGACTGGCGTGTGTGTGTGTAAGCCATCAAGTCAAAGGCGAAGCGGACTCGATCGAAGCACAAAAGCAACGCTTGAAAACCTCAAAATGCAATTTTGCAAGTATCGTTGTGGAACAGTCAGAGCAACGCCCAAAAGCACACAACCAAACACACACACACAGAGTGTACATAGAAGGATATATATTGAGTGGATGGGGAGAACACTGTGCAAGGATCGGCGGCGGCGGGAGAACAAATAAAATGCATATAACACGCCTCATCAACTATAAGCTACGAATGACAGCAGCGCAACAAAATAGCTTGCAGCCACTGCCCCGCCCACCACACCCGTTACTTACAGTGGGTTGCCGGCGTGTGTGTGTGTGACAGAGAGTGAGAGCTTGTGAGTGTGGGCCTTTCAACATCCTACAAGGACATGCATGATGAGTGACTTGGTAAAAACAATTTCCAGCAGGCAGGTGCAAAAGGTAAAGAAGGACACACACACACACACACGCACACACAGGCACGCACACACTCGTGAGTAAGTTAGCTTTTCAGATGGTTCCAATTGCAGTTTCAGTTTCAATTGCCATTGCAGCGGGACACAGATGCCACCCATGCCTGGACCTGGGACGAGCACACGGGCCCGGACCCGGATACGGACACGGACACGGACACGGACTTGTGCATTTCCATGCATCGTAGAAAAGTATAAATTTTTTAAGCATTTTGCATTTGAAAGCAACGCGTCAGCATCTGCTCGGCAAACGGCACTCCGTCACCCGCTGCCCCACCAGCAACCATAAGTCATGCTCAGCCGGCCCCAGCCCCCCAACCCCCCATCCACGGCCCAGTCCTCGAGTGGATGCGTCGCTGTGTAAAGCTGCGCGAGCGCTTTGCCTTTTGTAAATATTTATGGAAAGATTGTTGTATGATTTATGACAATGATAATCTCGCATGCACAATGACGTGTAAGAAATATGAGTTGATATATTCTAAACAAATATTTAATTCGCATTGCCAGCAACAAGGACATGTGTCTAATGCCGCACAAGCTGTAGGCGAAGGCTGGCGCCCCTGCCAGCCCCCCGCAGATACATTTGCGACTGTCCCGTTCTAAGAAATTTATGCGCACGCATGTGTGTGCCAGCATATGTCAGAAGTCTAAGGTAATTATGGGTTTAAGGTTGAATTTAATACTTAAATTGGATGGAGCCAATGCGCTGAGGCTGCTGGCTTCAATAAATAAAAACACACAAAAATGACAAATGGTCCTTTTCTCATTTTGGGCCCTTTTTTGCTTTCAACGAACTGAACTTATCAGAAGGGATCACAATGGTAATAGATTTGGCTGGCGAACGGCAAAGCGATGTGATTATTAAAATACCACAGTTTTGGCCAGAGGACAAATGGCAAATATGATTTTATGATTATGATTTACCCAGGGTAAACATTTGCTATAGATGGCTTCCTTTATTTAAAGGTAGTTGTAAGCAGACTTAAGAATTAAGATTATATTATGTTAAAAGTAATTTTATTTTAAAATAACCAAACTAAACTATATCTTTGATTCCAATGTCGCAAAATGTGTATCATTTAATCTATAATTTCCTTCGCTCTGAAGATCGAAACGACTCTATATTTTTAAGAATGTTTTCGACTGCTTTTAACTGTTTTTGTACTGTGAACGAGAAGTGCAACGTTCCTACTTGCTTGTAATCCCACCAATCTAATTCAAACTCGTTTTAGATATTAGATTGGCCAATCATGCTTCCGAGAAAGCAAAACTAATCCGAATAAAATAGTTGTTTAAGCCTCTTCAGTTTCATAATTAGTGCACCTCGAAGTGTTCCCAGCGCTAATTAGCTGCACTCCACTCAACAGGGGCTTCGCTAGGCAACGGGAGGCGGGGAGCGAGGGGGCTGCGGGGAATAAAGCCGCTAAATTGACATGTGATGGCAACGAGGAGCGGATCCTTATTTTGCGCAGATATACGAATGCTGCCAGCTGGGGCTGGGAAGCGCCCTTGGCGCGCACACAAACGACTAAGTCCGTAAATAGATCCTGTGCGTCCTGTGTCCACTTTGCACTGGCCAAACGAGTGCCAATCAGTGGATTTTTTCCATTCATTCTTTTTTTTTCTGCTTTCTGTACCCTTCATAATCGATAAATGATTTTGTTTAGCTTTGTGCGCTGATATCTATTGTTCACATGGACCGCACCCGGGGCACGTTGTGCCGGCGTGGGGATGAGGGATGCATGGGAGTAGTATGTAAAATAGCCATAGGCTAGTTGTTGGGACGAACGGAACAGCGAACTAAGTCCCAAAACCCCACGAACCCGTTGCCGCATGACATAACAAAAAGGATTTGGACTTAAGTAGCTTACATGTAAACAGCACACACACACACAGATACACACACCACGGCATGCATGAGTATTGCATACTTTTATGCAGATTATGAACATGGTTGTTATAGTTACGGGTGGCGAGAAGGCTCCCGTCAAGGTAGCGCCGTTTATCCTGTTGCAGCTGACGCCCAGGAAGACGCACCTCCCCCCACCCGCATATTTGCATAAGCTACGGCGTCTGGGACCGCAAATGTCTCAAGTAGACGGAAATCTCGCATCCCAAGACCCAAGCATCAATTCCCACTCGAGCCATGTCCAAGTGCCGATTTGCCTCCGCACAGTCGCGCCTGCGCCGGCCGCAGTCAAGTGCCAAGGATAAAGGATGCAGCAGCCGCAGAAGCCAAGCCAGATGAGCGGCAAATATGCTAAATGCAAGCTGTCTATCTATCCGTCCGTCCGTCCGTCCGTCCGTCCGTCTGTCGGCTGGCTTCCGTTTTGCTTCCCTCGCCTTTCTCTGCATGTAAATGAGCATCATATTTTCTTTGGAATTTTCATAGCAGCTTTCCTCCTTTGTCTCCCTATTCCATATACAACTTTACACTTTGCGCCCTGTCCTTGTGCTGGCTGCTTCTTCTGCCGCTCCTGCCGCCTCCTTGCCAGCTGCTAGTTGTTAAATCAACTGCTTTGCATCAAAATATCAATGCATACCTCCGTTTTTTTTTTTTTTTTTTTTGGCATAGGCATAAATTACGACCGATGAGATTTACGAGTGCCAATCCAATACGAGCTGACAGATGGGGGCGTGGCTGGAAGGGGGCAGCGACGGAAGCAGGTTGATATGTTGATTTGTCAGCTGCCGTTAGAGCCACACACAAGCGAACGTAATGCCTTACACTATGGCCCGTTATGCGTAATTGAATCAGATATCGCTGGAGAGCACGAGCACAAGTTCTACTGCAGAGGAAGGCTGAGCAGGATGTGTTCCTCTTTTCTTCAATAGCTTTAAGAAAATTGGGGTCTGAAACTTATGTTTGCTGCTGCTTCCCACTTTGACAGTTATATGGTCATAGTACTATTTAAGTCGGGACAAATAATTGGATTACACATATGTTCATAGTTTGTTTAGAGGTTTGGTAAAACGCAATAAATTTGTATTTATAGTTTCTTTTTATCAAAAGTTTAAAGCTTAAAAAAGAAAATTCTTTAAGAAAAATAAACTATTTGTATAACAATTATTTAGGTATTATATTTAAAGCGACCTTCTACAGAAAGGAAATATCTTGTCTTGGGTTTTTTTTACATTTCATATATACAAATTATATATAAAACAATTATTTCCTTTCGGACTTGGTTGGTTAGGCAATTTAAAGAGCCCCTAGCTTTAAGTTAGAATCCAATTAAGCTCGTCCGTTAAATAGCTGTTCAAAATCTGCCCAAAATACTATATAACTGGCGTTATCCAAGTGTGCAAATCATAACGAGGTGCAGCGCAGAAATGAATTTAGTTGTGATGTTTGTGTGTTCACATTTAACGCATAATTTATAGGGAAGCGCATGGAATCTTTAATTAAAAATTGAAAAATAACGTCAGAGCACACACACGCACACACACACATATATCTAGATATGCGGTGCGCGAATCACAGCGACTGCAGATAATTGCATATTACGCATTCGCCGCGTGTGCCGGCGCAAAGTTTTCATTTTCATTTATTGCGCACTGCATTCTTGGCTTAATTTATTTATACTTGCTTTGTCTTCGCTTATTTGCAACTATAAAGCAGCTCGTCGCGCAGCTACCCAAACAAATTGCAGCGAAATTGTGAAAAATCAAATGTACTTATAGCTATTTATATTATTTTCGCTGGCAACAGCCAGCAGCTGGCTTCTGGCCTGGGGCGTGGCGATGGGGCGGGGCGCGGCGGGGCGTGGCTTGGGCGTTGGATTGCTGCTGCAGCGCTTGGCAATGTCTTCTGGCAGCAATCTCCTTGCCAAAGTCGCCTTGTCGTTGTAGTCTTAGCCATCGTCAGCCAAGTTGATGACTTCACATACAGCTGCATTTAGTTGTTGTTTGCATTTGTCACATCACTCGATGTGTGCGTGTGTGGGTGTGGGGGTGGGTGTGGGTGTGCGTGTGCGTGTGAGTGCGCTTAAGTGCATCTTGCACTTTGACTGAGTCTAAGTCTCTCCAGCCGTCTGCCCGTCTGTCTACTTCTTGGCATGCCTCGGCGGACTAATAGCTTGATAAACTACATTTCGCGTTTTCATTAAGAGTGATGCCAGCCACCTTTTCTCCCCGCTCCTCTGTCTACTTTCGTCACTTGAGGTGAAAAAACACAGTTTTTGCTTGATTTGAATTATTGCTAAAACAAACTTTAATTAATTACTTATGCTTTAATGAAGAGTTTGAAGCTGATCTCAGTAAAAGTTAACTATCGCCCAGGCAACCGTGCATCCAGTTTTCTCACCCAGCTCAACTTATTCAAAATTCCACCCCCGATTACCCTTTGAATACCCGCGTTCGTCAGGTGTGCAAGTTATGGGGGCACCCAAAATTTCAACATAGTTCTGCGAATCGCAATCAGGCGATTAACCCACGATTTATTCGATGTTGCTGTGTATATGCGTGTGCCACGCCCATTACGCCCACAAGCCGTTCAATTGCTCGTTTGCCAAGGAATTTTGCTTTTAACTTTTGTTTTTGATATTCTGTTTTGTTTTTTATTTTCAGATTTTTGCTGGCATTTTCTTTTGCATTAACAGACAGAGTGGTGTGGCAGGACCTGACAGGATAACGGGCTCGGCACACGGCGCACGGCGCACGGCGCACGGCACTCGGCACTCGGCACATGGCAGACAAGTACACGTATGATGAAATACAAATTAAATTTCCACGCACAAAAAATCAGATATGAAATGTAAAACGTAACGAGAGTCGCGTGTGGAGTGGGCAGCACAGGCAGTAAAGTGACAGGAGCCGGAGTCGGGAGCCAGCACGAGCATTGCCGTATTTTCCAACACTCAACCGTATGCCCATGTCTCCTGTCGCCTGTCTCCTGTCCCTGTCCCTGTCCCTGTCCCTGTCCCTATCCCTGTGCCTTGTTCCTGGCATTTTCATGACGCCATGACGAAGACGCTTCATCAATGCCGCGTTTCCTTTTTGCAGCTGTTGTCTTTATACCCTGTAAATGAATACGTAGCGGCTATACACGGCTCGGCTCTTGACGAATATAAGTTACCACGTACAAGCCCAGTCCAATAAAGTGTTAGACTAAATGCTAAATTTGAATTTATTGCTTTTATTTTCTTATCTTCTTCACTTTTATTCTAGTCGAGCAGCTCCTGCGATGGTTCAGCTTTTGGGTAGCGTTCAAAGCAATTGAAGGCAAATTTAAATGAAGCCTTGCAATGTGGCAAAGGGGCTGATCCAAATCAGCACCCTTATGCGGCCCCTGCCACTATCATTGTGTAAATGCGTAAAAAGGCGTATAATTTGCATGAGATTTGATTTCATGCCACCGCCGAAGAGAGTAACGGAAAAAGTTCTCATGCGAACAGACACTAAGTGTGTGTGTGTGTGTGTGTGTGTGAGAGTTGGTGGTGTGGAGTTAAGTAACTATCATATCAAATAAAACGCAATAACTAACGATGAAATGGGTACGGCTTCAACTTGTGTTTTAAGCACCTCAAATGATATACGTATCGGGATTGCTAATAAAAGGTAAGAGAACAGATGTATTTATCTAATTCGAAATGTTCTTTATAATAATTATAAGTTACCCACAATACTGGTCCTATACAATTGTATATTTACTACAACTCGGTTGAACACAGATTTATGATATAGTTAGTTCGATTTTGAAATTCTTGGCAGTTTCTTTGGAAACTTAACAATTGATATTATAATTAACTTCAGACGAATAGTGTTTTCAACAGAATTTTTGTTCCAGAAATAACGAAGATTTATGGTGTATTTATTGTATATTTGAAAAATAAGTAGAGACGTTTACCATCATCCAAATGGTAAGACTCTAATCGCACACCTAATATATGAAACTTTTATTTAGTGCGTTTAACTCTTATTGCAAGTGCGAAAATTCGAGTAACGAATATTTTGATTAAGTATTATTATAATTTCGATTAAAAAACAAATTCTGAAGGTCGATTATAATAGCAAGAACAATTCGTGCTCACTTAACACAATTTCGGGACGAAATATTTTAAAACTTGTATTTTGAGAATTTTATAAAAGGACGATAACAAAATTTCAGCCACGGTGAAAGCAAATTTGATGCACTCAGCGCAGTTGCATTGGGTTTGCATTCAAATGTGCCACTGGCGACTCAGAAGTGGCCATTTTTTTTTTGGCCACGTTGGCCCATTTGGCCGTGCACTGAGCCACCTTTTGTGCTTAGCTGCACGGCATTGATGGCCATTCATGGATGTATTCGGTAATTTAGTGTTTGAGTGGATATTGGTTATCTGTATGCAGCGCCAGCCAGGATGATAATTTGTATTTACGCGCATTTCATGCACGTGCAGAAAAAAAACACACACACACACACACACACAGTTAGCAAACATTCTGCGCTTCGTGCCTGGCTTTGGATGTGGCCTTGGGTCACCTGCGCTGGCGTTGCTGCTTGCAATTGACAGCTACAGATACAATGTTGCAAATAGATACAAGCGTGTATTGCAAATCTTTTTCCAGCCATTGCCGCTGTTGTGGTTGCTGTCGTTGCTGCTGAGTACATATAAAAACAATAAGCAAAACGCCCGGAGCAGCAGCCACGTTGCGCTGTCGATGGTGGCAAAGGCAAACAAATACAACAATAAATATTAATAAATTTCACATGATCATAAAAATGAATTTGTGAATCCCACTCGCACACCATCGCACAAACACAGGCTCGCACACACACACACACACACACACACACACACACACACGGGCACACAAACATATTACATTATATGGCTTAACCATAACAAGGCAATCGCATTATTAGGCAGCACTGAGCACAAATACGACAGCCGCAGCCCCCAGCCCCCAGCCCCCAGTCCCCATTCCCCAGCCCTAGTCCCCGCTTCGTCTGCCTGGAATTTGGCAGTGGGCGTGGCCGGCAGGTGGGCTGTTGGTTTTGAGTGTATTTGGTTTTTTTTCTTTAGCTTGGCAGGCGTTGTTGTCTTTAAGCACCAACGGCTGTTAGGTGTTTTATCTTCAAGTGCACACACACACACACTCACACACACACACGCACACACACACACACAAGCGCAAAGTCATCGACACACGCATGGCTGTAATATAAACATATGCAATAAGGTTATCTTATTACCAGCGGAGGCTGTGCGAGAAACAGACGCTGGGGCTGGTCTGGGGTCGGGTGGGGCCGGGTGGGGCAGCAGTTGACAGCTCCAAGTTGGGCGCAAAATGCGCTCGCAGTAAATCGAAGCAGATAATTTCGTTGTGCCCCGCCTCCTGTCAATTGATTTTTGGCAATTTGTGTTGAAATTCTCCCAACTGGTGCGATAACTGAATAACGATCCGAGCGAAGTAAAAACGGCCCCTTTGAATTTTGTCACTGCACTAGAATAAATTGCCTAAATTGGTTAAATATAAGACCGTTTTTGAGTCACATAGTTCCACCTTTCCTTTTTTCCCAATTTCAAATATAACAATTTTTTAGAAATAACATTAGAGGGCTTAAGTGTGACCAAAATAAACCAAGCATTTTGCAATGTAGGCAAAAATTAGCTTGAGCATTTTATGACTATAATTGTAAATTTTTAGCACTTTGGAATTGCATTTATAGCGATAAACTAAACATTTTATATTTTTAATAAAATAAAATGTATTTCACCATGAAATCGTTTTGTTGTCGAGAATGCCATGGACGTACTTTTGTGATATACAAATATGAAATTAGTATTTTAGACAGTTTTTATATTTTATCTGTTGTCGGTGTAAAATAACAAAATCTGTATTTTAATTGCCTCTGCAGGGATTTACTTTAAAATATAAAAAAAAATTCATAGATTTGGAAACAAGTTGAAAATATCAAATAAATAATTATAATATATATAAAATAATTGCTTTGAGTTATAGCCAAGCTATTTGACCAAATAACCAAAATTGATTAACCTCAGGGTAAACTCTTAACTTAGGCCCAGCTATTGGGCCGTATTGTGAGGAACCTGTGTTCTTGAGCGATCTGTCAATTTGCGGGTGGGCGAATTATCACAGCATTGGACATTATGCAAGTGCTGCCCATCCCCTTTCGAGGGAGGGCGCAACTGTCTCCTTTAATGGCCGGGCCAATGCCGATGCCGATGGCAATATTCACGCATGCCATGCAACGCCTTTCATATGTTGGGGGGCGTGTTTATTAAATACGGTAATTTGAAGGTGAACCGAGTGGCGATGGTGGAGCAAACAAGCAAAAAGCAGCCGAGTGCTGGGGGTCTCCTAGCGTGTCCGTATGCGGAAGAGGCAAGAATAAAAAGAATAAAAATGAGAAAGAGAAAAAAATGGACCAATCGATAAGAATGTAATTTGCCATAATTCACTGAAATTTGCTGGGGATATTGGCTTTCTTTTTTACAAGCATACATATGCACATAAATATGGATGTGTGTGTGCATGTGTATGTGTAAAAATTCACATACAAGCCCCATTTGCCCGTGGGGGCGTGTGTGTGTATTTGTGAGTTGGGCCTAACAAAAAAAAAAAAAAAATTATTAATGGCAAAGGGCAGTTGGCATTAAAATTACACCTACTACAGCAGCACACACACACGCACACACTAATTTACGCAATACACGCTTGTGTGGCTATTTTTGTGTGTGTGTGTGTGTGTGTGTGTGTACTATAATGGAACTCTCTGGAGTCCGTCTCACTCTCATATGCATTAAATTGACATTCATATAACTTATTTATGCATGGGAAATTAATTTTGATATGTTGATTTCTTGCATGAGCAAATCCAGCAAGCCACAGCCGCGCACACACCCACTCACACACACACACCCACACCCACACAGTCATAAATGTAAAAGATAACAGAGCGTACACATGTATTACACACACACACACATACACACGTTCAATTATAGAACACGTGTATTGGCAAATATAAATTAACTTAGTGAGACGGCTCACTGCGTTCATTCCTGCGCAAGCGCAAACGCTGCGAACGCACTAAGATAGATAATCATTTGAATATTAGACCCCACTCATATAGCTGCTATATGAACGACCAGTTAAAAATGCATTTTTGTCCGACAATTATTCAAGATCCTATATACAAGAGCATATACCTATCAAGGTAACAAACAGATCCAAATTAATCAAATGGAACTTTAATTCCAAAGGAAACTGCAGATCAAGTTCCTTAATATAGCTCTTTCAGCTGGAACTATCCGTTGATTATAATCAACTGATAATTAATTATTATTATTAATTAATTGATAATTATCGATCATAGAACTAAAAAATACGTTCCAAATCAATCCAATATCAACTTAGGAAAATTGAAAGCAAACACTTTTGAAGAAGCGAGGAGTAAAATTTATATTCATGATGTTCCTATACCTATATTGGCATAACTTCAGAAAGAATATGGAAAATATTGAAAATACAAGAGCTCGTGACGGATTAAAACCTTTTCATAAAATACCACATTTGCGTGAAGCGTTACTTTCGCATAAAGACGCTTTTGGTCTATTTCAATCAGTGGCTCTGTCCTCAATTTGCGCCGACGCCGCTCTTCAACACGTCGAGAATAGTTTGAATGCATAAACTGTTAGCTAACCCACGATAACCAACGCCATCGGCACTTGCCATCGATCCGTGGGCAACGGACTCGGTCCACCTCCAAGTGGGCCGCAGCTCATCGGCGGTCCGGGCGGTCTAATAGCTTAACCAGCAGGCTTTGGTTTTCTAGTGCGCTTCCGTCCCGCTAATTCATTATGCGCACTTCCTGTCATCCGGCGCTGGCCCTGCGCATGACGAGTTCACGCAACAGTCCGCCCCGGCACACCGCACCACACCGCAGCACACCGCACCACATCGCATCATTTCACATCCATTGCGGCACTGTCGCTGCCTCACAAGGGCCATTTCATTGTTTTTAATCACTTTTCATTGGGCCCCCCTGCCCCTATCGCCCGAGGTCGCTGTTTGATTGGCAAAATAATCACTATATATATGCGTGGACTATATATAACATAATGGTTATCAACGGTTCATATCCTCAAGCGTTTCAATTTGCATTCCTCATTAATAATCCATCGGTTTTAGAGAGCCTGCCCAAAAGTTGCCCATGGCCTGACGTGGATACAGTTTATTTTTAGATAGACAAAAGCCTGTCGCTGACTGATACCTGTTACCTGATTTATGAGTGCAAGGGATCTGGTCCTGGCAGCAGGACAACTAACTGAAGCGATGAAACTGCAGCCTACCCACGTTGGGCGCCATATGGCAGCTGAGAGTTTTGCGTCATGACACCAGCTTGCGCGACGCTGAAAACATTCACAAGTTGCACTCGTTAATAAACTTTGTTGTAACTGCCGTGATATCTGCGACTGAACACAGCAATTGTCCCAGCGGGGCCCCCTCCCGGTTCTTAGCTAACCAATCAGGAACGTAGAAGTTCCTCAGTTGCCAACAACAATGCGCCTACGTTGCGTCAATGGATCTCTGTTGAATAAGGCAACATCTTTTATTGTCGACATCTCACAACGTACATAGATTTCTCCTGCTTTAACGTTGTAAGCCTCCAGCTTAACTCCAGATGGATGGTATGCACTATATACCTCTAACGAAATCATTTTAGTTTTATGTGAAACTTTTAAAAAGCAATTTGATCTGAAAGTGCTTTGGGGTAGGGTATTCTGCATGCGAGTACCCTGCTCCAAACGGGCTTCTATTAGTTTATTTTGGCCAATTTCATACTCGTGTTAGTTCATTGGATAACCCCCCCCCCCCCCCCCACTCCCAATCATCAGCCAATGCGAAAAACACTCCAAAGTTTGTCTGCGCAAATTTTGATAATTCAGTATTTGTTTTGTATATTTTGTGTGGCAATCGTTGCCAGTTACCAGTTGCCCGGTGTTGTTGTTGTTGTTGTTGTTGCTTTTGTTTTTGTTGTTCGTCGCGCAATTAAGCGATAAGAATGCTAAATACACAGTTCGTCGCCACCCTCCCAGGAACAGCCCCAATAGGAACACCGCAAAAATTTACAATGGAAAGACACAAAATTCGATGTTGTTTTCCCTCAACAACAAGAATGAGGACAACAATGGAATTGGGAGAGGGAGTGGGAGTGGGAGTGGGAGTGGGAGTAGGAGTAGGAGTGGCAGTGGGAGTGGCAGTGGGAATGGGAACATGGACAAGACAGTTGGCTGAGGCTTCGCTTGCAGATGAAGTAAACCACTTGAAAACTCATTAGTTGGAATTATAATTAGACAATTATTACGTTTTTAATTTGTTGTTTCTGCTGTTGCGAGAGTGCGTATATGTGTGAGCATTATTATTGTTATTAGCATTATAATTATAATTATCATCGTTTGCCAACCAGCCGACAGTGCGCAATTATTTCTATTCAAATTGCTCATACGTTCTGTTGGACGTGTTTGGGGCAGGTGCAAATATCAATTCCATTTCTGGAATGATGGATGGATGGACTGCGAACGTATTACAGCTTTAACGGTTGTCATGATAACCGGCACTTTAACAAGTTAATTAGGTTAATTTCACGTATTTATTCAAATTTGCAAATTAACAACAAACTTTTATTCTTCATTTGTGTATATGTACACAAGTTTTTTATCGAAACTTGTAAAGCTAATGAGGTGAATGGCCCAGTGAATGTCTTTAAAAATATGCGTAGTAAAAGATAGTTGAGTTAAATTGTTATTTTTTATATTGAAAATATAAGTTACAGAATAATATTTAATTTATTTGAATTCTTATTTTTTAACTTTTAAATATAAATTAGAAAATGAGAATTATAGCTTGAGCAATATAGTAAGAAAATTTCTTTTATGTTGCTCTCAAATCTAATCTGTATGATAAATTATATATCTCTATACATTGGAATTCAAAGGTGACTTCTACTTTTGTTCAAATTGTTTGTGCTGTTGAAATATTTTGTCCACTACCTAGAAGGTATGCATAAATGTTGTTCTAGTTCTGGTTTGTACAACGCTATATACTAGATGCGTCTTCAGTGTTGGCAGATATTTGAAACACATCGTTCGGCATAAATGGGCTTGGATGACTGTGCGTTGGCTTTGTCGCCGGAACGCCTTGCCAAGTGCGGGTATTATTTCTATATTATGAATAAAATGTAAGTGCCCCAATGTGTGTGCGCTGAAGAGCTCGCAGCACGTATCACGTAGCAATGCCACCGAATAGGCGACCGCAGAGTGGAGCTCAAACAAAAAGCGACGCAGGCGAAAATAAATCCCGAGCAGAGGCTTCCACAAAGTGTGTGTGTGTGAGTGTGTTGGGTAATAATCTTATCTTTAACTCGGCAGAAACAGAAGCCGTTGCCGTTGCCGTTGCCGTTGCCGTTGCCGTTGCCTGTGGAGGTGGCCAGCGACTGTGAAAGCAGCAACTGCGACGGCGACGACACCGGCAGCAGCAGCAGCAGCAGCAGCAACGGCTGTCATTGCTGTTGTTTCCATTGTACGGTAAATGTGCGTGGCAGTGTCTCTCTCTGTGTGTGTGTGAGCACTGCCATTTCCATATGGCGTCAGATTGCTGGCTGTCATGACGGCGGCGGCTTCTGCTGCTGCTCCCGTTGGGGTCATACAATTGAAATTTGTAATTATTCAAATCGGATTTAAGCACAGACAGACACAGACACAGACACACACACACACACACACACACACACACACACAGCGGACAGACTTTAGTTTCAGTGGAAAAGCAACTGCGACGCCGGCAGCTACAAAATAAAATAATCAGAATTATAGGCTGCCAAGAGGCGCACAGGATTAACAGCGTTTCGAGGGCGTGGCAACGGATAGGCCGGGCGCGGGGCAGGCGCCACATGCTGGTTGCATGCTGTGCCCAGGTGAAGAATGTAAGCTGCTCGTCGCTGCTTCTGTTTCCTGTTTCCTGTGATTTTGTGTATGTGCGCCAACGCCAAATTGGATGAAAATTAATTCATTTTGAAGCGTACGATTCTTTACGCGCTAATGAGTTGAAGTGTGTGTATTAACACACACACACACACACTCACACACACGCTTGTGCGAAGCAGCTGCTTTGTGTTGGCAACATCTGCTTTTATGACCTGCCCGACCGCATTTGCCTTGCGGTTGCCAACTGGGCGTGGCCAACCATCCTCAGCTACAGCCGCCGTTCAACCGAAAGCCATCCAAAAACAGTTGAAACCACAAAATAAAAATAAAGCCAAGCAGGATTTGGAAACCAGGCGTTGCAACATTGGCAAACCTAGCAACAACAAATTCGCAATGGTAAATTTGGCTTCCACAAGGCTCGTATTACCCAACTGCTGTTTGAACACTCCCCGATATTAGGCAAGTGTTTCAACTTTAATCAAGTGAAAACATTGTCCAAATTCGAATAAGGTAAATTTTCATTAACTTGAGAACACTTTCCAAGTATGCACACTTTTAAAATAGGTTTCTTAGTTACTTAATTCAAGAACTGAAAATGCATAATTGCATGCAATTTAAGAATATTTAACAATCAGCTTTCAGTTTTTTTTTTCCTTTGCTTTACCCAATCTTAATTTTAAATATTAAATACCCCACAATTATTGTAATAATTAATAATTAACAACTCTACTTTAGATTCGTAAAGTCTACTCTATATCTATCTATCTAAATTTTCCGGCCACGCTATGAACATAAATCAATGATCAATAAAATGTAGAATCAATCTAGAGGACAACCCATCAAAAAAATGCCATCAAACATGAAAATCGGTTCAGTTTTGGCAAAGTTATGCGCGTTTGAAGTACGGGAGCTATAGATCAGAGAGCTTTACATGTCAAAATTTTTTCAAATATTTGAATTTTTAAATTAAAAAAAAAATTTGTTTTCGAAAATGAGTAAGGGGGGAATTAATCTAGAGGGCAGACCATGAAAAAAATGCCATCAAAGATGAAAATCGGTTCAGTTTTAAAGAAGTTGTGGGCGTTTGAAAAATGGGAGGAGTTTATCCGAGAGCTTTATCGCCCACAGTTTTAGAACTAGAGTCACCAAATTTTAAAGCTAGATTAGTGTTCACCCCCTTTACATAAGTGTAAGCAAATTCCCCGACCACGCCCACTCCCGCCCCCGCAAATTTATATCTCCCACTATTTCAGAGCTGTAGTCAGCAAATTTAGCAGACAGTGTTTTTGTGACCTCCTCTTAAGATCGATCCGCAAAATGTCGTTCCGCCCTATGCTTTTTTCTAATATATTTAATTTCTTTTGCAGATCAAGACCAGGTTGAGCAGATTTTTTTTCTTGTCACTGCGCTGGGCTCATCAAATTAAGTCAGGCCAAATGGTTGGCGTAGTCTGAGGTCGTCTCGGATACATTCAAAAGGCACAAATTCGAATTGAAAGATAGATTGCTAATGAACCATTTGAACTATCAGTCAATGGCCAGAGAACAATCGATACAGATACCGATCAGCGTGCTGCTTTGTGCACTTACCTATCAGCATTGGGTCATCTGAACAGGGTCCAAGTGGCCGGCGGTAGGCGCCTGCTTCAGGGGCAAGCCCAATCTACTGTCAAATTACTTTAACTCGATTCATACTGCAATTGGATTTCATGCGGTTCTCTATTTGGTCTCCTAGCTTCGCATATATATATACTATATGTGTGTGTGTGTGTGCCCAGCCTGCCAGCGACAGGTGAAGGTAAAGGCACTGCTAAGGATACTTGGACAGGCCTTGGCGTTGCGTTTTTCGTCGCTGGCTATGAAACAGATAAATTGCAAAAGTTTTTCCAAATATTTTGGCAAGACGGTGCCGACGAGGACCGAGGACCGAGGACTGTGGACCGAGGACCGAGGACCCAGGACAAGGACAGCGACGCACAAAAATGGTTGCCGGCGAGGATTGGGTTTTCTGGGACGTGGCTTCACCCCTTGGGCTCGGATCGTCTGGCTGGCATAGCGCAGAAATCTGCAATAAAATTTTACCAATAAAGTTTAGACGCACACATGCTTGCCAATGCGGATGTGCGGATGTGAGTGCGAGTGGGAATGCGGATGTGGGATGCAGACAGGTGGAACTTTTTTGAACTATACTAAATTATTGTAGTTGCCTGAAAAAGTTCGCCCTCTCGGCTTGCCGCACGCACAACAGCTACAACAACACGTCCTGCCCCACACACTCACACACACACACACACACACACACACACACACACACACACACACACACACACACACACACACACACATGTTAGCCGGAACGATGGCGTGTAGGGACGACGCACCTTTTGACATGCCCATAGAGAGCCCCTGGGCGTCTGAGGGCCCGAGGAGGCGGTTGCCGGAGCAGATAACGCTGCACATATGCGAGAGCGATGGAGCGAGGCGGAGCGAGATAGATGGGGAGTGAGACTGAAGCTATAAAACGTGGTGAACTAATGGCAGGGCTGTATCCAGATACCCCCCGCTGCCACTCCCACCGCCTGCCCGTTGGACCGTGGCAGTTATTAACTTTGAGCGATAAGGGGGTGAACGCGGCACGGCCAGAAACTGTGATTTCAGTGTGTTTGTGTGTGTGTGTGGGAGTTGTCTGCAACATTTCATTGCACTCAGGATGTTGTGTGGTTGTTGTCTCGGGTACATATTTTTTTGTCGCCATGTCCGAAGTGACAAATGTGCCAAACTTGTGCGAATTTCAGGATGCACAATGACAATGTCAGGCGCAGCTGCCCCAAGGCCCCTCCCCCCCACACACGCCCGCTTTCAAGGTCGCTGCCAGCGATGTGTGTCCGTCCGCCCGGGCGATCTATTGAAACTTTTCGCTCCCGGGCGAGTCAAAACTCTCGCCAGCTGCCGCCCGCCCGACCCCCCGCGGCAGAAATACGCTGTTTTAGTTACGTGTCCCGCGGGCTGGCCGGCTTAATTTATTGATTTGGGACACGCCGGCCGTGCTGCAGTGGCCAAAAGTTGCGGACCACAACTTAAATGTGATTTGTGTAATTTGCGGCCGAGTCCGCGTCGGATTGCATTAGAACTTACGAGTCTGCGCAGGCCGTAAGGATGTCGCGCGGATTGTGCTTGCACCACCTGCAGCAGAGGGGGGGGGGGGGTGGGGGGGGGCTCCTGTGGATCGCTGTTGAGCGCAGTTTTTACTGCTCGGCCAAAGTTTGGCCACTATTAAAATCAACCAACTAATATGTCTTTCATATAATTTATGTGTGTGAGCCGCATAAAAACCGAAACCAGAGTCCACGCCCCGGCAACGTGCGGCGGACGCAGCCGTAAACAAGTAAAGTGCCATTGCCAACAACAACAACAACAACAGCAGTGTGTGTGCGTGTGTGTGGGCCAAGAAAACTTTCTTCGTTGGCACACAAGGCACGTCCGCCTGTGGATACAATATGTCATACTGGCTCCCAGGCTCCTCGCCACACGAGTGCCGCCGCTGGCTGCGGTCCCCGCCGGAGCACTTGGAGTAACATGTGTCACTCGCGTCTCCGCCGGTCAGCGCGGTGCCCGCTCTGCGGCCGGCCGGGGCTGTGCACCGCTTGTTGACAGCACTTACGGCCGCCACTGTGGCGCATAAATTTTTGCATTCCGCCAAGCTGAAGCCAAGAGTTTGCCCTAAGCCTCCACCTGCTGCCCCCCACCTCCAGACCCGGCAGCTGGCGCTCTTAACTTATGGTGTGCGTGTGTGCGTGTGTGTGTGTCACAGTTGGCATGCAAATCCTAAAACAATCACTTAATGTTATACGTGCGAAAGGGTCACACTTGAATTGTACTCGGTCCAGACCCCTCTCAGATGTTCGCCTCCCAGTTGACTTTGGGCCGTTGGCAGACCACTCTTAAACGTTAATTTAAGATTTGGATATCATCTTCCAAATAATAATTGTTATTATTATTACCTAATTATAAATACAGGGCTGCCTAATAACGATTAAATGTGAAAAATTTCATGAATATATATTAGCTAGTAATATATAGAATATTTTCCGAATTTCTATGTTGAAGGTATATTTTGTTGTTGTTTTAAGAAAGTTTACAAAAGTTATACAAATAACAAAACATACGATGCTCTGTCTGCTCTAAGTTTGTTTATATAAAATTCAACAACTTTATTGTTTATGTGTTATATGGGGAAAGTGAGCTCTTTCCGAGCATCTTCAAACTTATTATCAATAAGTTTGTTTGCTCCAGTTTTTCATTCTATAATGCCGATAAAATGCAAATGTGTTTGGTACAAACTTTGGATATTATAAATACGTGTTTTATTGATTTAGAATTTTCACCTCCACGGATTACAATTTAATTTTTTGTTTAATACATTTTTGGTTTGTTAAAGCTCTTTTTAAAACCAAATTCAACAATTTTCGTATATTCACCCACGCGCAATACAAAGCATTTTCAGTCTTATCTAATCTTACGGGCGAATTATGGATAGACAGATGACAGCTAAAATTTGAAATTTTGACGGGAAAAGCCGGGTAATATCTGCGGGTATTGTGAAAACATGGATTTCGCAGAAGTTACTCCATAGTTTAACTGGAATGGCAATCGAGAATGGGAAAGTGGCAAATTGTAAGTGGAATCTGGGAACAGGAAATTCGTGGTAAGCCGGATTCGCGAGCTGGGGGGTAAAAAGTTGTCAATACAACTTGCGATAAGCCACTCAACGCCGTGTGGCACCACACAATCAATGCACCACTGACCAGCTGACGAATTTGCCGCGCGGCACATTAATGCGACTAATGGTCAAAGTTTTATGCCTGTGCAACACTTGAGGCACTCTAGTCCCAAGTGCCAGCAACTAGCAGCGCTTTAATACGCGTTCCACTTAAAGTGCGTCAGGAGTTGCCACTGTTATAAAAGTGTGCTACGACGGGCACTCGGCTCGGGCCAGAAGAGAGCGGATGAGGCCTGAAAGAGAGCGCACGAGGCTGCGGCTTAAGAGAGCGCGGCCGAGGCGCTTATCAGCCAATGGCCCAATGTTGACAATGCTGACCTGTCCAAGGCGCAACAGCAGCAGAAGCAGCAGCAGCAGCAGCAGCAGCAGCAGCAGCAGCAGCAGCGGCAGCAGCGGCAGCAACAGCGCCCAAAAGTCTGTCAAAGCCAGGGGTAGCTCATTGTTGTTGTTGCCATTTCACTTCGAGTCGCGTTGCTGTTGTTGTCGCAGGCGGCATCTTTGAAGAGAGTGGAGCTGCCGATGAAAGTTCGAAAGGCTTTCGAGCAGGCATCGCACCAATCGGGAGCGCCAATCGGCTCGGCAGCTGTCGGCTGGCGCGACTCCAGTCGGTTTCTTGGGCCACCGGACTCGACAGTTGGTTATGAATTCTCAACGTGTTCGCACGTGCCGCACGGAGCACGCAGCAGCAGCCAACCAGCCATCCAATCAAGCAAATATCACAAACTCCCATAGACAACAACAATCGCCATAGACATCAAAACATTTAACAGTACTTTCAAAAACCAAATCCAGAAATCTACAAAAACCAAAAACCTAATAAAAACCTACAACAAAATAACCACATATACTTTGACTAATCTAAATTCAAAAACATACTCAACAGTGTTCGGAAACTTTTGTGCATAAATCGTTACAAAATTCAAAATTTTCTCATTCAAAATTGAAAATCATCTCAATCAACACGCTGCGTGCAAATTAAAAAAAAAAAAACGAGTTTTTTAAATATCCGTCGGCGATTTGCCTTCTTTTTTTTTTTTTTAAATCGCTTTGTGTTAGCAGTTTTTTGTTTTTTTTGTTTCTTTGCTAAATATAATGTTAAGTGTGTACTTTGTGTATATGTAATAAGAAATATAATATATAATATATGGTAAAAGCGTTCATCTGAAAGCTACGCAAGAGTAAAAGCAAGTTTGAAAGAAAGTGCGATAAGAAAGAAAGCAGAGAGATCCATGCAAATTTGAGTGCAATTCCAAAGCGCCAGTCTAAGCCCCGTAAGTATTCAAGTAATTCGAATAGTATTTTAAGAATTAAGCTACAAATACGTTTAATATATTTTTAAATTTTTTTAAATACTATTTGCTGTGGTTGTTTGACGAATTTAAAACAAAAAATAGTTTTTTAGAATATCAAAGTTAAGAAAGTAAGTTATATGGCATGAAAGTATAAAATTATCAAATAATAAATAAAATCAATTAAATTATAATAGGAAATAATTAAAATGTGCAATAAATATAATAATTAAAGCATTGAAATAGTAAAAGTTTCACAAGTCACTTTATAACCGAATTGTGAATTTTGTTCAATCTTCAAAACGAATCATGCGTCGAGTTTGTTTGACTAGCAAATACCACTAAAGAAGGTCCTGACAAAAATGGCCTTGAAATGAAATATGCGTGTGCCAGAAAGGTGTCTTCAATATGATATGCCTGATGCATATATGTCGATCAAATCGAGAATATGCACGTATTTAGGCTTATTTCATTGTAGAAATCTGCCGCTTATTTATTCTCATTTATTTACTTATTCGTGCTGGGTGCTGGGCACAATTACGCCTCAGGTCTACTCGTTTCGTGCATTAAAGCCGTTGATAATTCTACAATTCTGAAACTAAGTTACAAATTAAACTAAGTTGGAATTCAGTTATTCTATTAGGTGTGGGCTAATAGTGTTAAAAGTTCTTGCAAATGCTGGCAGAAGTTCGCATTGGCTTGGGCAAATAAAATTAGAATAGAATTTCAAATTAAAACGAACATATTTCTTATTGCTTACAATATGCTAATGCAGCAGAACATTTAAGCAAACAACGCCAAGAGGGGCGTCAAGGGTGGGCGTGTGGGGCTGCTTGGGTGGCCTGGAAGCAGGAGCGGAAACAAGAAAGAAGAGACGGCAATAACAAATAGTCATATCGATAAGCGCCCGCAGCCAAGCAGCAAATCTCTAAACGCAAATGTTGTTAATATGGCTTTTAGTTGCTGCTGCTGATGCCGTGTTGTTGTTGTTGTTGGTGTTGCTGTTGCTGTTGCTGTAGTGCCTGGGTATAACATCTGTGGCGTGTGCTTAAGTTAATTATTATCAATTAATAGCTAATCACGATAAATGTGCATGAAAATGGGGCCAAAAGCAACAACAAGAGCAGCAGCTCAAATGTTGTAGCTCGGGGCTGATTGAGCCCAGGGTGAGGTGCTGGGTTGTTGGTGTATGAGGGGGGTGGGGGAGGGGGGGGTTGGTGGCACGCAACAAATGGCGGTGACAGCAATAAGACACGGTGCCCCGCTAGCATATCCTGTTGATTTGTCACACGCGGCGTATGAACAATGCCTTGGCTGGTAATTAAAAATACGCATACGCACTGTGCGCCAGTTGGCAAGCTACACGAGATATGAGCTACGAGAAATAGTGAGCAAACATAAAAATAGAGAGCGAAACAAGGCCAACAGAACAGAACACAAAGGGCAACAGAGACCCGAGCGTGTAACAAGTGATTGGGTGTGTTCCACCGCGAGCAATGCCCCAGCAAATTTATGTTACACTGTGCCTAGCACACAATACGTTCGGTGTGCTCGCCTGACAGCGTGCGAGTGTTTGTTGTGTGTGTGTGCGAGTGTGTGTGGGTGTGGGTGTTGTGTTCGACGCGTCTGCCTAACAACAAGTTTTTCACCCGCCACAAAACAATACTCCATTGGCTTTGTTCCAACCTGCTCTACACCACTCGACATTCTGGGACTTCCATTTTGGCCTCAGAAGACCTGTTTTTCCATGTACCTGTCAAAGTGCATGTCAGTTGACAAGTTGTAAAATTCGGCTAGCTGCTAAATTGCACTTCTTTTGTTCAGCCTCTTGTCAATTGAACGTTAATTCCGGTGCTAATACCAATTTTGATTTCAGGGTCCGCTTTAAATTAGTTTCAACTATCGATTAAAGAGGTTCCATGATGATGTTTCTTGAGTCAACTACTTCGCTTGGCTGCTTAATGCAGGGTGAACAATGGAGTTGGATTCGCATTTTCAAGGGCTTACATTAATTCTTTGCACAAAATATCATAAATAAGCTCTATGGGATGATTCTAATAAATAAATAAAATTAGATCCCAAAGCTAATTAGCTTTTGTTGCCAGCTTCTTAATTTTTTTTTTGTACTTTCGGTCGTTCGGTCGGCTTAATACGAATATGAAAAACGCTGGGATCACAATAAAAAGGGAATTAATATTTCTATGTTGATATCAATTTTTATTTACGTATGCTTTTACATGATTGACCGAACAATCTTGTGTAAAAACATATATTAATTATCATTTAGTCCTGCTTTTTATTTATTTATTTATCAAAAAGTACCAATTCCCAAATGCAGGTGAAGCGTTTCTAATTGTCTTTGTGTGTTGCTTACGATTCTTAGAAAATAATTAAAATACAATATTATTTGTTGATTTTATGAAATTGTATATTAACAATTTTCTAAGAATTGTAAGCAGCACACAAAAAATAAATAGCAGCAACAGCAAGCGACGCAGCCAGAGAAGGAAGACAAGAAATGGTAAAGATGTCGGTTCTACGCCTCAAGTGTGAACTGAATGAGGTTATACGGGCCTTTGAAAAACAAGCCCAAACACACACACACACACACAGACAACACACAGTTGCAGCAGCCACTCTGTGTATGCGCGTTAACTTTTGGCGACCCATTTGAATTCCGGTCATCAATCACAATCAATCAATCAAGCAGCGGAATCCGAAAATTCCCGTTCTAGTCACCAACAGCTGCTGCAGCCAGCGACGCATCCACAATTTCTATTGTGCGAATACGGCACTGAATTTGTTTCAAAATTGCTCCATTTGTTTTTTTTTTGTTTCACGCCTCGCACATTTCAATTAAAGTTGAAAATGATATACAAAGTGATCCTAAATCGACCAAATGTCGAGAAATCCAGCAACACACATGAAAAGTTAAATGAAAAATATTGAGTGTTATTACGGAAATACACTAATATAATACAAAATATAATAAAATAGATTTTAAAATGAAATTTTAAAAATTAATGCAAAGCTCGGATAAATTTAAAATGTCTGCAAAATATGGCGATATTGGCTTTAAAACTGAAAGTTGTAAAATAAATAAAAAGTACAATGCGCTTGGAATATATCAAATGCTAAATGAGCTTTTCCTTGAGCTCAACTACTGGCAGCAACTACATTTAATTTACTAATTGAGAATACTCTATCCAACTTATTGCATTGGCTGTGCAGCTGACTGGGAACTGGAAACTGGGTCCTGAGGGTAACTGTTATACTTCATTACCAGATAGACTCGGTCGCAGACGCAGTCAAAGTCAGCGCCAGCTGCACAAACGCGGGTAGCTTGGCTAACTGGGTAAGGTGGGGGATAGGGGGATAGGGGGGCTAGGCGTTGGTAAAAGGAAAACCTGAAAACAATCGCCCTCGTTCGCCGTTCCGTCAATAAACGACATTTTATTATTTTCTGGACTGTTTGCTGGCGTTGGGTTCGCCTGCCTGCCTGCCTGCCTGCACTGCCCCCAATGCTCACTTCCGTCCACAGCTTGCCCGCCCGTCTGCCAACCTGCTTGCCTGCCCCCCAACGCCCACCCACATTTCTTTTTTTTATCGTTTCACTTACAAAGCGTCGCGCACTTTACGCTGATTGCGCGCTCTCGCAAACATTTTGCTTGCTTTTGGCCCCCAGACAGGGCGCCCAGATCGGTTCGCTTCGGTTTGTATCTGCGGCCGAGGCGGTGGCGGGGTCGGGGTAGCGCCTCTGCCTCCTGCCAGCGAATTGCCCTTTGTTTCCAGGCCATGCACAGACAGTCCATGTGGCTGCTGCCTGGTGGCTGTGACTATAACTGGATACGATTCGATAACATTCAGTTTATTGTTACTTCCTTTTGCAATTATCCCTGTTAGTCAGCGCAGTCAAATGCCCCGAACTTCTACATCGAAACTATCATCATTATGGCCATCATCGTCATCATCCTCATCTTCGTCGTCATCAGCCTTGGCGTTGTCATCGTTGGTTCTGTTTCGGTTATGTTTTCCTCTGTTTTCTGCTCTCAGGACTCGCCATTTGCCTGTGCGCATTTGGGTCTCACTCTCGCTTTGTGCCCGCCATTTTCTATTGCCCAAATTAGTTACGGGAAATCTCTCGCAGTCGGGAAGTTTAATGACAGTAGGTGCTTCATTAATCAGCATTTTCCCCATTTCTCCATGGCCCTGGCGGGGTCTCCAATCACTGAGCGACTGAATAAAGTCACATTCCTTGAAATTTGTTTTCTCGTCATTTTCGTTATTAGGCCAAGCGGTTATTAAGTCTAATTTCTAATTTAATATTATTTAATTTAGTTTAAGATATTGTTGAACATTCAAATAGTTTGTATTAAAAATAAAAAGCTGAAAAATATTGATCAGCAAGAAGTTTTAATAATGAGGAAACTAAACGGTATATACAGCAAGATCCTTAAGGCTAATCGCCTTTATATGTTATTATAAATAAAAAAAATGATTTAGTAAATATACTCTTTAATATTATTTGCTGTGCTGCTTTTGCAAAGGCTTTCTAATGTCTTTGGCTAGAAACATTTCAAAGAGTTTTTCTCTCCATGTCGGAGGAAAAATATATGCCTCGTTTTCAAATACTATTAAAGGCAACTTGATTTGTTTGTATTTCTAAGACACAGGGTATCTCCGAGTCCGTTCGTATTTTCGGTTACACCCGACGGCAACGTTGGTGAAACAAAGGGGAAAATGTATCGAGTTCACTATAAGAGGACGGATAATTGGCAATTTTAAATAAATTTAAACTTGTTTTAATGGGGTCGGAGATGCATTTTAGCATTATTCTGGAATAATCTGAAAAACCTATCTTAATTTATCAAAACGTCGTGTTTTCGCTCTCTGGCATGGGAAGTGATAAGAGAAAATTAAAGTTTGACTTTGGCGACTTTCTTACATCAAAATTCAGGACACTTCTGCTGTTCAAAGTTTTTTGGTGTGTTCGTTCTTTCCCTGGGTGATTTTGGGACTTTTGATACGTACTCGATTAGCCATTTGCCAACATTGCACACCCAACCGAACACACATACACACACACAGGGGCGGAGAGGCGTGGCATGAAAGTGAAGCACATATACGCTGTGGCGAGCGGCGTTTAATTAAAAGCGTGCGAAAAATGCAACACTCGAGAAGCGAGAAGCGAGCGGCGAGAAGTAAACAGCAGGCAGCGAACTGTGAGACTTGAGCCTTGACCCGAGAGCTATGGAGCTACAGAGCCAGAGTGCTGCGGAGCTGTAAGCGGCGGGCGAGCCAAGTGAAGTGACCAGGGAGCAAAGTGCAACGTGCAACGTGCAACGTGCAACGTCTTGCCGCGTGCAACGCATGAAAACCATTTCCATTCGCTATTCGCCAAAGCCAAAACCAAATTAAATTAATTAAATTGCAAGAAAATCCGAGTTGAAGCACGTGGAAACGTGAAAAACTCGGCGTCGCCGCTGCCGTTGCCATCGGCCACGTCGTCCAAATTAAATCAGCAGAGTAAAGTCAAATTAAGTAAAAGTTAGGTTGGCTTTGGCCCTGCGCGGGGATCGGGGAAGTTACGGGGAGGGGGGAAGGGGAAGGGGCTCGGCTGTGGCCCGCTTAGCTTTGCGCTTGCCTGCGCCGTGCTCCCATTTTGTTTTTGTTATTTCTTTCACTTTGTTAGCTTTATTTTTTACAGTGTAGCGCCTCTGTGCGGTTAGCAAAGCGTCGCACTTGACTCGAATCACGATTGTATATGCTTCCCTCTCTCGCTCCCTCTCCTTCTCTCTCTCTCTCTCTCTCTCTCTCTCTCTCTTGCGTTTTTGCAATTAGCGGAATTGTTTCATATTTGCTGCAAGCCGGCCGCGCCCCCTGCCCCGACCGCCCTTTTGGCCACAACTCCAGCTGGACCGGGTCCAGGCAACTGAAGTCGAAGCTTGCCTGCAGTTTATCTGCGGTTGTCACTGTCTTGCCGCCCCCGCCGCAGGCCCCCCCCCCGCCCCTTTAGCTTGGTTTGTCGCTCGGTTGAGTTTCTCGTCCTCTCCCATTCTCCAGTTCTCTCTCCCTCTCTCTTTCTGACTCCTATATGCTGCAGCTTGTGTCCAGCATTTTGGCGCCCAGGGGAAGTGCGCTAAATCTTTTAAAATACATCTAAAAGCCGCGTCCTACACACACACACACACACACACAGCAAGACAAACAGCTTTATGCACTTTGCCTGGATGCGCCGCATTCCCCTCGGCCCCCTCGGCCCCTTCGCCCCGCACTCGCCTGATGTTTTAACCTTACTATCGTTACGTTCCAGCTGTTCCCAGCGTTCGCCATTTTGGCGCTCTGGCGTTTTGGTGCACTCATGTGCATTTTAGTGGTAACCCAGTTTTCGTTTTAGGTGCTTAAAAGGTTTCCCCATTTGAATGCTGTTTGGCTTTGTGTGGGCGACAAACAACCAGGGGGGGGGGGGGCGTGGGCGAGGGGGCTTGGCACGGACGCAGAGCAGATAATAGATCTGACAGCGTACAGTTTTAACTCGCAGCTGCCTGCACAATTTACTTATGTAAGCTCATTTTCAGCAATTCGGTTAGTTAGATGGCATAAAACTAAGCCGCCGCAGAAAAACAGAAGGCAACCAGACACAAAAAAATCTCGCTGAAAATGGGAAAATGTTGGCTGCTGGCGAGGCAGCTGGTGGCAGACAACAGGAGGCAGTCGTTTCCTGGCCAGAAATGACATCCTCATCTTCGGGCTCCCCCCCTTCCCCATCCCCCTAGCTTTATCCCGCTGTTGCTCGCTGCTCAAACGAGTTATGCGCATTTGCCCTCGAGCCGAGAGATTTGCGTTGCTCAGTTTTTTGTTTGGTATCCTTCTGCTCTTCCTTTGCGCTTGGGCTCCATTGCTTTTCCGTTGCCAGGCATAAGAAATTTGCAACCGAATTTCGGCGGCGCAGGTATCCTGCACACACACACACGCACACCTAAAAACCTCAAGGCGTACGTCATTTTGTTTACATAAAATCAGCCAAGTGGAGACAAGTGCTGATGCCAGGGATGCGAGATGGCGCTGAAGATGGAAGATGGAAGATGGCAGATTGGCGACGGCAGATGCAGATGGTAATGGGGATTGAGCCCGCAACCGACACTGTGGCAATGGCTAAAAAATCTTGCCAACATTACGGCTCTGCATTTGCATAATTATTATTGTATACAATGTGTGCGCGAGTGTGCGGGTGTGCGGGTGTGTGTGTGTGTGCTTATGTTCGCCCAGTCAAGGTATTTTTAAAGCAACATTTTGCATTTAATTTGCATTTAAACTGGAGACAACCAGCTGACAAGTGCCAACATTTGAAACTGACGACACTCTAGGCAACTCAGCCAAACTTTGCATTTGTTATTTCGTTATGCACAAGCCAAAGATAAGTGTGCTTATTATTAAAGCCCACAATTACAGTCCACACATCCTTCCTGCACAAATCCCAGCTCGCATTTGGCGACACTGTACCGATTTTCATGCAAAAAGTTGAATATTTCATGGCCAAGTCTTTTTTTCTATTTATTGCCAATCGCATTCACTTGGATTTCGTATTTTTTACTTTTTCATGCCAACATTTTCTTGCTGTTTTAATTTTACATTTTAATAGTAAATTGCTTCCTTCTTTTTTGTATTGATTATACACATGAATATGCCTGCTGCCTTTTTTTTCATGTGTTTTGCCTGTTTTTCCATTTCCATCGACCCATGAAAATGTTATAAATTTTACCTAATTTAATTATATTGCGCTCTTTGCAGCCCTTTATCGATTTGCATCTGTCGGATGCACACATATGTGTGTGCATGCATTAATTTGGGTTTTTTTACCATTCGTTGAAGTTACGCAGAACTAGGCGAACGAATGATCAAAACTATTCATGCTCCAAGTTTGCAATTGGCATCAACTGCCAGCTGCCAGCTGCGATTCTAGCATCTCAATCTTCAATGTCGAGTGGACGCTCAAAATTTCCATAAAATGCTGCCAGCCTGCATGCTGGTTGAAATGAAACAGCAGAGCAGAGGGGCTTTTTCATTTTTTTTGTTTTTTTTTAGAGCCTGTTGAAGCCTCTGAAAAGCCAAAACGGCAAAGCAAATATAAATGACAATGCATGCCACATTTTTCGCAGCAGCACAAAAATTCCAATTAAGTAGCAGCTGTTGGGAACTCGCTTTGAAAATTGAACAGCGACATTTGGCAGCAGGGGACGAGAGAGGCTAACCGAGCCAAGGCGAGGCTAAACCAAACCAAACCAAACCAAACCAAACCTAACCCAACCGAACCAAATCAAAAAGCGTACCAAAAAAGGAAAAAAAAAGTGGAGAAAATGGAAACAAGTCGGAGAAGGAAACAAGATGAAAAGCAGAGCCAAAATGTGAGTTCTCTTCGACTTGGCTTCATCTGACTATAAAATGAAAATCAATGTCACTATGTTGGAGGCACGGCTGACAAGTCGACCAGCCTCCAGCTGGCCCAGCAGCAGTTTCGAGTGGTAGCTGGCAGTTTTTCGATTTTAGCTCTTGGCTTACCAGCTCCCAGCTGCTGCCCAGCTTTATGGCATGTGCACGGGTCAAGCTTTCGACCACAACAAAGATGCGAGCCAGGCCAAGACGTGGCGCGGGGTGGGCATAAAAGTCAGAAACAATCGTTGGGCTGCAACCAGTATATAGTATGCCCAGCATGCCGTGACAATTGGCCGGCCCCGGAGCACCCGCAAATTATGTACCGATATTATCTATAGCTTTGGCCGGAAATATTATTAAAATGCAAAGGTTTCTTAGGGTTACAAACAATTGTTGCTTCAAATAGTCTGCTTAAACAGCTATAGTTTACACAAATAGAGAAATAGCCTTCGTGAAGCACCCCCTGCAGAGATGTAAGGGCGAGCCACTGCCCCAGCGAATATGTGGCATATGCTCGGATGCCTTGGAAAATGTGTGCGCTCAACTTGAAATTCGCAAATGGTTCCAATGCTGAGACTCTTTAAAACTGCTGGCAAGTCCTCGAGGTTTCTGTTTAAAAGTGAGCAACAGCTTGTGCGTTCATAAAGTTCGAGCTGACCATAGTCAAATTCTTGTTACTCTTTGGGCTCGCTTGCGAACAAAGTATAGCATGTGCGCGCTGCTTATACAGGTCAAAGGGCATGCTCAGTTAACAGGAAAGTTCCGTCAAAGTCACAAAAATAAACATCTTGCAACCCGGAATGCTTGGCTATATGTAGCATTCGTTTTTAATCAGCTGTGTTATAAACCCCCAAACAGAATTCAAATAATATATAGCCTAAAAGTATGCTACAACTATTTCTAACGATCAATCCAATTGATCTTAGTGAACTGAAAAGCCCAGTTCCAGGCTTTGCTATCAGGAAAAGCTACCATAAATATAAAAACTGACATGCCCAGAAAAGCACTGTGTACACAGTATATAAATGCTGCAAGTTATGTCGAATGCCAACAGCCCCAACAACAACAATAGATAGCAATAAAGAAAACAACCCAGGGACACCAAAAACACTTGTTCGCGCGTGTGTGTTCTGGGTGTGTGTGTGTGTGTGTGTAACAATCAAATCCCAGATGCCAGCGATGCTCAAATAAGGCCCGTTGACGTCGACAAACCACGTCGCTTTAGCAAGAAGCTCCCTTCACACACAAACAGACAAACACACACACACACAAACACACACCCACACTTGCTAAGAAGTAATAAAAATTTAATGTGCTTAAAAATTTTCATAAAGCACCCAAACAATGCCAAACAATACAGTATTTCCACTTACACACACACACACCCACACATGCACATAAAATAAAGTAAATGTTTGAATACTTGCAATTTAAAAATAAAATATAAAGTAAAACAAACTTTATTTAAATACATTTTGCAGTCCTTTTCAATTGGTTTTTTTTTTGTTATATGGGCAGTTTAATTGAAACGATTCCCGACACGTTGGTCCTTCACAAAAATATATATATTTTTATATATGTGCAAACAATAGATATATATTGCATTTGTAAATGTATGCATAAATGTCAAAAACAAATCCCCAACATTCGGCCAATACTTTGCACGAACTGAATATCTTTGGCATTTATGGCTGAATTTTTGGCACTTCTCTTGTGGCCGCTTCAGGATTTGCTTGATATTTTCAAAAGTCCCGCTACAATGCCAACATTTTGAGAATCGCGGACTTGAAACTTGGAATATACCCGTATCAGATAAAGTGCTAGGATTTTTTGGTGCTTGGGGACAAATGGAAAAAATCTATATATTTCATTTATTCTTAAAGCAGATTAAAATTGAGAAACTGCAATATTTCAAACTCTTAGAAAATGCTGCTCGTGATTTGTTCTCTAGATTAAATCTGCATTAAAAAATAAATTATGCATTATTGAAAATAATTTTTTGTTTTGTATTTTTTGGTAAAAAAAAAATCAAACCAGAATTTGGAAATGCAAATTATATATTAGAAAAAACAACATTTAACTACAATCAAGATGCTGACTTTAATTGTTAATTTCTTATTGTTATATTGAGCGTTAAAAGAGGAACTGTTCCAATATGCAAGACAGATAGTAACAATCAGATAATAAATAAATAAGAAAGTTGTAATAATTGGAATAAGTAAACTAGGCCAACTATTGGCTTCGAATGGAATGAAATCACAATATAATAGAGTTCTGCAGAATTATTTTCCATTAAGCACAATTTGTATACCTTTGTCAGCTATATTGATAGAGATATCGGCCTATTGCCTGTTGCCGTTTTATTGGCATTCTTTCGGCTGGCATTTATGACAGCGACTGAAACTTCGTGAAGGGGAATTCGACTAATCAAGACAAGGTGTTTTTTATTGGGCCACCTGTCCGCCTGCCAAATGGCCAAAAATATTCGCGGGTGGCGCCGTTTGGCATTTGCGCTAATTTGTCGCCGTCAAGCACGACATGGGCCGGTAAGGGGTTAGGGGTCAGGAGTGGACGAGTTTTGGGCTGAGACTTGTGAATTATGAGTTCAGTACCGTGAGCGGCATGCATAAATCTCAAGAGTTTTGGCGGGCAGCTGGGGCAGGGGCAGGGGCAGGGGCAGGGGCCGGGTAGTTGGAAAGTGCGTGCCGTCGATTGCCCATGATAAACTAAGTGCTGGCCGGAGGTGGGGCTGTCGGGTTGAGGGGCACGCGCGCTAATTGTTTGCTGTGTTTCTGCTGACAATTCGTTTTTGGCCAAACAAGTCGTGCAGAACACAAAACTGACACGCAAATGTTGCCCAGAACGTCAACAGATCCGCCAGCGTCGATTGCGATTGCGAGAGAGCTGCCAATTAATTAATTAGCCAACTTGCCAGCCCCCCCCCCCCTGGGCTGTGGGCGTGGCCCGGTGCGTGATTTATTGTGGATTACCAACTGGCTTTTGTAGTTCTGGCCAAACATTTTTTCGTGCTCTATCATCACGCAAAAGTGACATTTTTATTGTCGCATTTCGCATGACATTAGATGCGCGTGGGACTCATGAGTTCCTTTCTAATGTGCCCTGTAATTGCCTGTCCGAAACTATGTTTTAATTAGCTCAAGGCTTGTACTGCCATTTCAATTGAAACATTTTTAATTTTAAATTTTAAGATTAAGCTTAAAGTCCAAAATTGAAGCAGAAGCTCATCATTGTCATCTAGCTCAACTCTCTACTCTGATTGTACAATCTAATCATCATTAGCATTCTCAACTAGCAAATACTAGTGGACGAGACTGCCAACGTCTGACACAGGTCCTTTCATTAGGGCTTAGCAGCTGTATTTGTGCTGTCGGGCTTGGGCCTGATTATTATGTGGCGGAGTGTTGTCGCCGTCTCTTAAGTATTTTCAGCAGAGTTCCTAAAAATATACTGCGAATGGGCCGCAAAAAGCAAGCGCACAATGAAAACGGCCTCTGTGTATGCGGGTGTGTGCGTGTGTGTGTGTGTTTTTGTGTGTTTGTGCGTGAGCGGGCGCCCTAAAAGCAACAATACAGCAGAGTAAACAAAAGCTCTGCACGGCCATTGTTTGCTTAAGACACACTGAGAACATTTATACATTTTTTACGTTCCTTTTTAAGCATTACGTATACGTAATTTATTTTGAGAAGACGCAAAATATATGGCGAAAGAACTGCATACTCCTGGGCGCACAAGCGTGCCAAAGAGACGACAGCCAAACAGGCACATAAACAACACAAGGCTGCGATGGAAAAGCGCGAAAGAAAAACCCAAACTCAAAGCAAAGAGAAAGAGACAGAGCCAGGGAGAGAGCAAGAGAGAGGGGCTAGAAGAGCGGCAGAGCAGAGTCGACGGGCAAAGTATGAATAATAATAACCAAATTGGCTTGAGCGTATTTTGGTACAAGTGAAACGAAATGAAATTAGCTTTAAGTTGCGACGACTTTCGCTGACGAGGACGCGAATGATGATGATGCTGGCAACTCTGGCGCGGCTGAAACGCTGCCGAAGCTGCCCGCCGACAATTTGTCAATTGACGCCCAGCCAGGCGCTGAAGCTGCTTCCGCCCGACTGACTGTCAATGGCGAGGCAGTAAATTTCATAGAATTTTGCTGCAGCTGCCTCGTCCCGCGTCCCGCGTCCCGTGCCCCTCCCCCGCCCCTCCCCCACGCCTTATCGTGCTCCTGGTGGCTGAGTCTTTATCGCTTTTTAAAATCATCTAGCTGGAATAAATACATTTCAGCATCAATTTGCCGAGCACTCCCTGGGCCGCCACTGATCAAATCAGTTGAAAGCAGCAGTCGGCAAATTGAGCGACCATTGCGCAGGCCGAACAAAGTCCCGTTTCACTTCAGGTGTGTGTCATCTGCGCCTTATAAGTAGGGGAGTCCTCTCAGCAAATAGCCCGCAGAGCTGCAGGCGCATTGGAATATTGACCCAGGCAATAATATTAAAGACCCGGCCGCAGAAACAAAGCGATGGGCAACATCGTTGTATTAACAGTATAAATTATATTGACCTAAGTCAGCCAGCATGGAGCTAGAGAGAGAGTGAGACAGAGAGAGAGAGAGGGGGGGGGGGGGAGAGCAAACCCTTTGAGCCATTGGTCTACACTGTAATTGAAACTGAAACCTAATGACGCATTTGATTGACTCGAACCTCGAATGGCAACGCCACTAAAAATAGCCAGCGACAGCTCTCTGCGATTAGTCTTTATTAGCTGCTTGGCTGGGCTCCCTTGGCCTCGGCCCAAACAGCCCGATTACTGGCATTACTTTCGGCCCATGCAAATCAATGCCTGCGCCCCAGAAGCAAGCGCTTTTGGGCTCTTTAAATGCGGAGCAAGCTACAAATTATTAAAGTGAGATCAGTTTAAGAGAGATGCAAAGGAATTGAAAAAATCAAAATTGCCACAGGAATTCCCCTATTCAAGCTGTCGAATAATTTTGAATAGTCTTTGACTACAAATGAAATTAATCGTGGCTTAAAAGCTGAACTTTCTTCCACTCTCTCGCCCCCGTCGTATTTTTCAGGCTACTGTTCCAATCTGGCTGAATAATGTAAGGATCTGGGTGTCGCGCTGCCCACTTTAATCGCATTTTGGGCGGCATTATGGGGCTGGGGCTGGGGCTGACCACAGCCGGTTAATTACGAATCGGATTCCCAATTAGCAGCTCTGTGCAAATTCGAACAATTTGCATGCATTTGCAGTACAAAAGTCATTAGTTATCGTATAACGCCCTTTGACGTGAACCACGCCCACAATTTATGTTCATAAATTATGCAGTCTCCTCGGCCTCCACAGCCGAGAGCAGCTCCGGCTCCAACTCGGTTATCCTTTTTGGTTGTCGGCTTCACTGAAATCGGAATATGCAAAACGTTTGATCCCTTCCGGCTTAGCCAGGTCTAAAAGTAGCGCACGATGAAATAAACTGAAATAAAATTAGGTGCACTGGGCGAAGAGCCAGAAGGACAAATAGGCAGCAAGGCGGCCGGACAGAAAGACAGACAAACAGACAGACAGAGAGATGAAGAGGGGAGGGAGAACTTTAAATTTATTACAAACCCAATAAACCCAAGCACAGACAAAATTATTTATTTGGCCCGGCACTGGCAATCAAAAAAGAAAATTCGTGTTGACGGGTGGGCTCATGGGTCCGCGACCCACTGCGCCTACTCCGCACCCCCCCTCCCCCTGCTCCCAGGGCCCCCCACAGTGCGTTCCACCACCCCGTCCTGTTTGGGGGGAACCCTTGCCGCCACAAAATAGTCCACGCAGCAAAAACAAAAGTTTATTTATTTGAAATGAAGAGTGAACAAACAAATTGCAGAGTTTTGTGCATATAAGCTAAGGAATACCCTTGCTGCTGATATATATAATAATATATAAATTTGTTGATGAAAATAATTTTTTAGACATTTTCTTTTATAAAATTCTTTGAGAAGCAAGAGCCAGGTAATATTGAGTCGGCTAATAATTGCGACAAGCGTTTAGCTTAAGGCTATCTATCACCTGCGTATACCCTATAATAATGGAAGATGCTCGCCTAAACAAAAACAGAACGAAATGTTTTCAAAAATCTCTGGCACAGCTCACGAGGGGTCACTGGGATCGTTTTGCTTTTGATTAAAAATCCGGTTGGATGATATTATCTGCTGGTGATATGTTCCCCCCATCCTCCTCATGCTGTCTGCCCTCCGTCGGGTTGCTTTGACTTTAGGTTAAAAGTTGGGCCCAGTTCATTCAAAGTTTTAGCGCAGCTGGCACGTACAATGCCACGCCCACAAGGCCCCCGCCCCCGTCCGGAGTGGCCCCAAGTGCCAAGCCAATGTTGAGCAACTTTTACACTATTTGCCCATGTAAAAGTCTGCATGCGCTTTGCATTTTTGGCCCAAAAGCAAATAGCAATAACAGCAGCACCAACAACTAGAGAAGAAGAGGAAGAAGAACAACAACAACTCAAGCCGTGCCATAAGAGTCATAAAAAATGGGCAACTTTTATTTTTTTGTATTCCATTTATTTATGTTAAATTCATGACATGTATTTAAATTAGTTGCCGAGCAGTTTGTCCCTTTTTTGTCACTGTGTGTGTGTGTGTGTGTGCGTGTGTGTGTGTGCCATCAAACGCACCCGTTGTGAATTTGCACTCCAAAAAGTAGGCAACGGAAAGCCGTCGCTGCATTAACAAATATTCAATTATGATCCAAGACTGTCTTTCTCTCTCTCCCAGTGCATATATATGTATACATATACATATGTATGTATCTGTTTGCATGTGGCTGTGTATCTATGTCTGCTGCCATTAGCATTTCAAATGCAAAGACAGCGGCCAGCATCAGCATCAGCGGCCAAAGACCAACCCAAGCTCCAGTTTCAATTTCAGTTTTAGTTCTAGCGGTGGCAACTCTGGGGCTGTGACAGGGACAGGGGCGGGGGCGGGGGCTCAGCGGGGGCTTGGGGCTGGCGCAAAACTTTTGCCATTTGCTTGCAAGCGGCAAACGACAAAGGGCAAAGCAAACACGCAAAGTTTGCCTGCATATATCTTGTCAGTTAGTGATATGTGTATACTAAATAGCTGCATATATTATCACAGCATCCATCTGTCTCTCTCTTTCCATATATATGAATCTGTCTCGCTTGCTGGGCATGGCTTAAAAATTGCGTGCCTGGTCAAGTAAATGAGATTCCTGTGGCTTTTCCACTTTCGTTTCTTGCTCTTTGCCAATGGCTAGATAAAAGACACGCACACACACGCACACACACGCACGCACACTCTCGCTGGCATACATATGGCGGATGCTTAACCGGAAATTGATATTTAATTAAAGTTTCAGTCGTTGCTTTTGTCGGTCCCTGCGCAAACTTTGCCTCGTCCGACTTTTGCTGTCCCTGCGGCAAATGCTGAAAATTGCATAAGGCCACAATTTCAGAGGCCATCCCAGCCTTAGTTTCAGCCTCCGTTTAAGCCTGAGCAGAGAGCATGCAACTCCTCGACAACAACTGAATATCGCATTCCAAGCGCCAAAAGTTGCGACTCGAGATACCAAAAGCAAAGACAAAACTTTTCTTGCTGCCACATGACAAATAAATTTGCGACTTTATCGCAACGAAATGTTTTCTATTGTCGGATGTGATGAGTTCGGGTGCCCATTTAAAATTGAGAAAAACTGTTATTCTGGCCTTGTGTGCGTGTCTGTGCCAGGCAGAAGGGGGCATCTGCATCTGCATCTGCATCTGGTCAGCATCAGTAAATTTCAAATTAAATTCGCAATCATTTCTTGGTATTCCCAAAGAATTTAATGTCTGAATTCAAGATTGTTGAACTTCGAAAACTTTAAATTTTGATCAAGCGAGGTAGAGGGTATCTGGTAGTCGTGCTCCCTCTCACTTGCTGTTGAGCGAGATAGGCCCTGACAAATACGAGGCGGCGCCAACTTTTGGCGCACGCAATCCGAGCAATTCAAGTTATCTGCAATTGCTCAACAAGTGGAATGATTACTACAAAAATTTTACACTTAATGGCTTGGGCATAAAACAAGTTGAAAGATAACCAAGAAAAAAAAGAGAAATCCAAAAGAAAATTGTACATTTAATGGTTTGCGTGTGTGCTGTTTGAACAGAAGGCGGAGTCAATGTTTTCATTATTAACTATTTGGGTTTTCCAATCGATGGCCAGGCGCTTGAACATTGATTTCTCACTGCGAAACTACGCGTATTGGCATTGCGCCTGGCCAAAATCTACTCTTGGCCATTAAAAGTACCGGCAGTGGCATTGCCAACATTTTGTTGCTCATTAAATGCACTCAGGCAAATTTATGCCCATTTATTTTTAAAGGCAAGACGCGCTTCACTACCAAGCACCCGGGGGGAGAGAGATAGAAAGATAGAGAGAGAGAGAGATAGAGAGACGAGCAGAACGCTTTAATGACGCTCACTGAAAATGTGCTGTTTTTTTATTTTTATTTATTTAAATACGAGCAGAAAGCAACAGCCGCGCCTCAGCTGCTGGCTGATAGCAAGAAGGAGGTGGGAGAGGGGCTCAAGGGGAAGGGAAAGCAGCGAAGGTGGGGGACAAGGGTGCTGAACAAACTTTATGACTTTTATCTACGCGCAAGTTTCGAGCTGCCGCCCAACAACAGCGAGCGAAAACGAGAACGAGAACGCGAATGGGGAATACGGAATGGGGCACGGTACTAAGACTGGCACTGGGGCAGAGGGGGGATGAGGGACAAGGGGGGGGCACCATCAGCCGAGTTTTAAACATGCCTCACGGCCAAATGCATAAATATTTTCAGTGCCAGTGTCGCTCGCGTGAAAAGCTGGCAAAAGAGAAACATGACATTTTTCATATAAATTTATTTGGCTTTAGACGGTTTGGCGGCACTGCGGCAACATCGATGGGCGTGGCATGGCGCATTTGCATATTTGCAGCCAAGCAGCACCAAAGTGCCATAAAAACCCGGTACAGCTGAATGAAATGAAGTCAAATAACAGAGTACAAAGTACAGGGGACAGCAGCTAAACGACCAGAACAGAACAGAAAAGTACGCACCAGACCCCCAGACCGGCCCAGTCCGGTCCTGACCATTCCAGACTGGACCTGGCTCGACCGAGCCAAAGATATAGGTAATAAAAAGTTTATATAATAGCAGATGCCATACTAAAATGGCCAATCTCAGTGGCTGCCTCCAATGGGGGAAGAGGCAAGAGGCATTAAAATGCCATTGTGCAAAGGTGTATGAAAATAAGAGAGAAAGAGATAGAGAGAGACAGCAATAATTGAAGAATCTCAAGTTAATTTTTATCAAATCAAAGAAGACAAATTCCAAACGAAATACCAAATTTATAAGTTCAGTACTTGATTTGATTTCAAAAATATTCAAAATGTTCCCAATATATTCTTCATCGAAAATAGCTTAAATAAAAAATGACTTCTTGGCCATTTCAAATTAAAATTATGCGTCGGATAATTGACAGACTGCTCCCCAATTCAAGTCTGGTTGATCAAATTTTATTTTTCAGAAAAACAGATATTGAAATGCATAAAAAATAAATGAAAATAATTCATTTTCGAACAAAACACAAACAGCAAAAAAATGAAATAAATAAATGAAAGTGAGCCGCGTCGCCAACATTATCGAATAACAAATTCGTTTACGTCTACTCGGCACAGACTCTGGTTGGGAGGTTTTTGTGTATGTAAATGGTCGAAATATACAAATTTGGCCAGGTTTTCTCTTGTTCCATGCCCTGTAAGCATTCGAAATGTCAAAACAGGGTAAGTTGTGGGAATTTGTGCAACAGGCGAGAAATAAGATATATTATGGACAAATATATATATATCCTGCTATTTACACATCGCCAACATAAGCCAAGGCTCTCTGCCTGTTGCACTTTTTCTTTTATATACTGGTGTGTGTGAGCGTTATTTGAATACAGGTGATCTACCTGTCGAGCACTAACGACCACAACGTTTTAACACGTTTCTTGTTTTTGGTGCTTCATGGCAGATTGTGCCAAATATTAAATTTATTTACGCGAAATTCGCACTTCGGGCTATATGAAAACAACAACAATCGCGCATGTGGCAAAAAAATGTTGCCAGAAAAATAACCAAAAAATATACGGCGGAACACTCGCATATCGCATTTTATAAAAGCTGAATGCAGTGTTTTTAGATATTTTTTCATTTTGAATACCCTGCTACCATTGAAAATGGGTAAGGCATCTTTGATCCCATAAAGTATATATATATATATATATATTCTTGAACAGCACCACTAGCTGAGTATCGATAGTATGACTTTTAGGCTTTTAGATTAATTCGAAGATGAAAAGACTTTGGTACTTGGTATGTTCTCATATAATAAAATGATTATACAATATTATATAAAATATATAAAGTGCGCAGCTGCCGAGTGTGTGTGTGTGTGTGTGTGATATTGTGTATGTGTGAATGCAAATTCAGATTGCACTTGGGAACAAAGTATCTCTTAGCCCTTACTTGCCGCTGCCCTGAAGCAAAGGTACGAGAGAGCTCTGCTTACTGTGTGAATAGTTGTATTCGATTCTACTTTAAATATAGCTTTTTATATAATTTTGGCAAAGTTGTCTATTAGAAATTGAACAGCTAAACACGCAAAAACTTTAGATAGTAGGGTATGTGTGAGTCGGGCAGTTGCGACTAGAGCGACTAGCAGTTGACTTTTATTTTGTGTTCGGTGCGGCGGATTACAAACTCGAAAAGGCGCACTACCAGCTTTGGGGATTATGTTTCAATTGGGGCAATGGAACAAAGGGACTATGTGGCGTTGATTGGATTGCAGCACTTGTGCCCAGCCGATGTGCCTGAAACTTGAATGCAAATCCCGTGCTGCTGCAAAGTTGGTTACCAATTACGAGTAGCGATTACATCGCTTTTGGCCATCCAATATGCCCAGAAAGTAAGGAGAGCAGCTGTCTCGTTATGAAAGTTATATGAAGCTTTAACAACGTTGATCTTAAATAGTTTGAAACTCGAAAAGATTCAGACTTTCAAGAGTTAGAAAAACCTTGGTTACTTGCCGCTGGCCCAGTTAAGAGTTTTTAAATACATTAATATGCTTATACATTAGTAGCAATTGTTGTTACACTTTTGATCGAATGAAAAATTACTTACATTATTTAAGTATTTTTTTGAAGTTATCTACAGTAAATAAATAATTTAGCAAATTTAAACAACAGATAATAACAGCAGAGGCAATCTTCATAGCTGCCAACTTATGCTCTTTTATTTATTTTATAGCACACATATAGGTATATATGTTGTTTATGCAAATGTCTGACAGATTCGTTGATATTGTTGTAATCTGTTTTGTGTGTTTCCTTTGTTTTTACGATGAAGATTTTGTTTTGTTTTTTATATTTAATTTAACTGCGTCAGTTGCCGCTGTTGAAAGCCGGGCCATAAAAATATATAGTACGTTGGTTAGCCAACTTGTTTTTTGGGCTGTGTTGGCTGAGCCGCAGCCCAGTCGTAAAACACTTCATCGGTGAATTGGGCAGGACGATTTTTGCTTTTCGATAAAGTTGATCTCAAGACTTACTCGATTTTACTTTTTGTACTTGCAGACTAAATACTTTGGAATTTACTAGCTTTGCATTGATCACGAACAAGAATTGGTAAGTAGAAGCAATTATCGTTTTGGCATCGAGTTAGACTATGGCTGTTAAATCGATCACATTAAGTTCGCTTGTGGGCAGCCAAGAAAACGGTGCTCAAGGTTAATTAAAATACGAAATACACTTTGACAAAATTCCATTTAATCTACTCAGCTTCGAACTCGCAAAGACCCAAAAAGAAGTAGGCGGCAAATTAATTATGCGCATATTTGTGGGCTCAACACACAAAAAAAAAAAAAAGAAAACAGAAAAAAAAGGAAAGAAAAAAGGAAAAGTGGTTGAGGCAGAGGAGGAAAAAGGTTCACTTTGATTTGCATTTTTTGGCGCTCTCGAATTCGCCATTTATGACATTTACCGCACATTGCGTTGGCAACCCTGGCTGCCGCCACCCTCCATTAATTACAACAACAATCCACTACTAATCAGTTGCTAGCCACTCCTGCGGGGTCCAGTGTTAAATGAGCCGCTGAGCCGGATAATTTCCATGTGCTAAGTCACAGACTCTGCTCGAGAAGTCATCGCAAAAAGGGTATTTTTTTATGAAAAACCGGAGGAAAGAAATCTTGATGGATCCTAATCATTTTTATAGATTTAATTTAATATGGGTTTAAGATAGAAAATTGCCAGAACTATCAGACCTCTATATACCCTGCACCCAACTTGTTTATTATTAAGAGCCTATTCGATATATCAGTCAGCAACTAATACATCAAATATATCTCAAAGAAACAACTAATTTCAGTTCTTGTAACTCTTACCAGGGTATTTCATCTTCGAAGTCATCTTCGAGCTTACAGCCTATAGACGTGATATATACATTTGTATGTAAATTAGTTTGTTGTGGGGCTGTGCATAAGATTGAATTTTAATTTGTATGCCACAGTTCAGCTGACTATAATGTATTTGGTTTGTTAGTTTGTTAGTTTGTCCAGCTGCTCGGGGAGAGAGAATCGTATGTCAGAGGGCATTGCCTACTTTTTGGGACAAGTGCTTCAAAGCTGTGTTAAGCCTGCGCCGTACTAATGGCACTTCAATACACAGCCGCATACAACTGGATCTGTTCAGATGTATATATATATATATGTATGGCCTTTGTCGTGGGCCAATACAAGCAACAATAAATTGCCGAGCCTCCTCACTCATTAAATATACATATGTATGTATATTATGTGTGCGAGCAGACAGCCTCGTGTATATGTGTGTGTGTGTGTACGCGGAGGTATGTAACTGTTGTGTCTTTACGTTTAATTCAATAACGCAGCAGCAACTCGTTTGCCACGCCCATTACGCCCACAAAGGGTAAAGCGAGAGCGGAGCGTGCAATCGTTCTGTTCGCAGGACATGCCAGGACCAGGATCCCAGCTGCAGCTGCGTGCGTGCGTGCGTGTGTGTGTGACATCGGAATGTTTTCCGCTTCGGCTCTGCCCCGGCTTCTCCTGCTCATGATGTCCCAGACTCGACGCGTTCGAGCATGTCGAGGCATTCAATTTCTTATTTTCATGTGCTGTCCTGTGCTAGCCCCCTCCCCTTCAATCATTTAATTTGGTGTAACCAGGACATACTCGCTTCTAACTATCCACATATCTATCTATAGAGAGGCTACTAACATAGAGTATTCCGGAGTCGGCCAAAAAGCCGTCTTACTTGTCCGCCTCGAGTACACACAAAAGCTTCATTTGCAGGCAACTTTTTTATATGATATGTTAATGTACATATGTACAATGGACAGGTGTACATGAGTACACACACACATATGCGAACTGTGCCTCCCCTTGGGGGCGGGGGATGGCGCAGTAAACTCCATTTAATGCAATTATTGTCAACATCAAATTGATAAAGTGCGCTGCATGTCGCAGCCAATGAAGAGCAGCTGGGGCTGGGTCCGGGGCTGGGTCCGGGTCCGGGTTTGGTAGGCTGTCAATTATCCGGCCAGGAACTTGCAATTGGCAGGTTGCAACTTGCAACTTGCACCTGCCGAGCACTTCAAAGCGAAGCGAACAAAATTAATTAGCAGTTCGGGTGCATAGAACTGGAACCACAAGATACTTTTACCAGCAATTGCCACGCCCTCCTTTGTCGGCAACTGTGCGAAATTTCATAAATTTCACTCGCCCGGCCAATGGGAAAGAAATATCTGCCACAGAAAGTTGAATCGTTAAAAAGCAACAAAGGGAAAAGCAAAAAAAAAAAGAGCAAAAAAAGGAAATGTTTTTGCATGCAAAAGTTTTACAAAAAGCATTAAAATTTTAAAACAAAGGCAAAAGGAGAGGGAAAAATGAATTACGGCGACCGCCAGCAGCCGGCTGGTCATGGTCAAAATATTGAAAATTTTTTTCACCAACATCCCCCCGCCCCCCACCCCCACTGCCCGGTGTTAATAATTTGTTTTGTTGCTACCTTGCGGTCGAGAATTTTTTTTGTTTTTGGCTTTTGTTTTTTTGTTTCGACCCCAAAATGTTAATAATTGGCATTGCTGTGAGAGATGTTGTAACGGATGGAAGAAGTGTGCAACTGTGGGTGGGGTGTTTGGGGGCGGTGCGTTTCATGAATTGTTTCGGAAATTACGATTGTACCGCTGGGCGGGCCCGGCGCTGACCATTGGCCGCCTCTTGGACCTCGGAATTGATTACAGTTCATTTCATTTTTGGGTTTCGCCACGCATTTCCCATACAAAGAGGCCCATTGACTTACGACGAGTTTTTTCGATTTGTTTTTCTTTTGCTTTATTTTTTGCGTTTGATTTCGTCCGATTCGTAAAATATTTGCCTTTGTAAGCTATTATTGTTAAATTTTGCGTATTTTAACTTTCGGCAAGCGAATTTGCGTATTAATATTTCAATTTCTCTGATCGAGCCGCAAATACCCTGTCAAACTGTAGAATGCTCCAATAAATGCAGATAATTTGAATATATTTCGGTTCGTGAACCGCGTCAATCACATAAAATTGCAATTTGAAAACATTTGAAAACTGTAGAACTTGTTTGGTTCATTTTATATTTAGAATTTACATTTACACAAAATGCAATAAAACTATTATATTATTATTGAACCGATAATTAATTCTGGGAACTTTGCTTGCAATAAACTTGACTTGAACGATGCTTAAAAATAAATGTAAAAATAAATATAGCTGAGCAGAGGCAATTAGCCAATTTGAAGCGATTTTCACCTGAGAAAGGTGAAAAGCCATAAACATATAAAACATATACCTGAGTACACACACAAATACATGACTATATTTGTACGCTTACCGCCACCCCACCCCACCACACCACAGTAAACCACACCACACCACCGAATCCTGGAAACGCCCTTGGGCTAAATAGCGTAATGGGTTTTGCGTATTATGCGCATTTAATTGGAGTTTTTGTTGCTGGATTTGTTTCTGCCGTCGCTTTGTGTGCGCCCCACACAAATGCGCGTTAAATTGAATAAGCTGCAATAATTGCATAAGTTTGATTAGTTGGATAAGTGGTTTTATTGGCCCAAAACGTCCGCACCACGAGCCAATTAATGGCCCCAACTTTGCCCAAAAAAAAAGAAGAAAGAAATAGAGTTGTCGTGTTTCGCAAAAGATTCAAAAGCACTTAACTGCCAATAGTCCACATTTGGATTATGTCTTGTCTTCAATCCCATAGCCAAGCCTCAGACAGATGCCATAATTTGTAGATCTAGACCTGGTTTATACTCTTAGAAAACTGTTTACAGCACTCTTGCTTGATACTATATCAAAACATTGCACCACAATCTTAAGCTTTATTATGTATTATTTTCTTTTTTTTCATTATTTATATTCGTTGACACTTGAATATAAGTTTATTTTTTTGGAAATAAATTTGAGAATCTTATGTTGAGAAATTTGCAGATCTGACATCGAAACTGAATCATTTTAGTTACTCCAACTCCCTAGATTTGATCTATAAACGAATTGTTTTTTATTCACGACTTTTCGTCAGCTAATTTTAATAGTAGGTTTTAGGTCGGGCCATGAGTTTTATCGCAAAAACTTTTCACTACTCACTTTCAATTCGCCGACTCTGAAAATCATGGGCTCCGCTCGCTGCCAGATTTCCCGTAGTTCTCAATGGAATCGAAAATGGCTCAAGTCCAATGCCATTAGCCGGAAATCTGTGCGAGCCGCAAGACAAAGGGCAACCTTTTCTGCCAACGTTATTTCAGTCTAATGGCGCCTTTTTGTGGGGGGGGAGGGGGGCACGACAGAAGCCCGCACCTTTCGACTAATTTGCGTCTGATTACTTGGCCAACGGTCCTGGGCCTGTCGATGAGGCCGGAACACATGAATTTTGCAGGACCGTCGGCCTCATAGCGGTACATTTAATTGCAGGCTGAACGTCGAGGCATCCATAGGTGAATGGGGTGAGGGCGGAGTGCGAAGTGCGTGGGCCGCTTGTATTTTTAGTGGCATCTAATGAAGTTGCCCACTTGCTGCTGTTGGCGCCACAAGAAGCAGCAGGCAGCCTCCGGCTGAAAAAGACGAATGCCGATAGTGGGCTGGGCTGGGCCTGGGCCTGGGCCCGGCTTAGGGGCGACGGGCGACAGCAGTTGCCTAGGACCCTCATTTATTTTCACTTTAATCAAAGCGCACGAACGGCGAGGCGAGCAGGCACTGCAGGACACAGGAGACTGAGCGCAGGACGCAGGACGCAGGACGGCTGCCCCAACGTTTGCTGAGCAAATTTTGCTGGCATGCCCAATAGAATTGTAAAGCGTAAAATAACAAAGACAAGGAAGAGCAAAAGTAAAAGCAGCAGCAGCGAGGCAAAAAGTGTATTAGTAGTTGTATTTTGCACGTTATCCTTTCTGCCTGTGTGTGTGTGTGGGCGTGGTTGGGGGATTGGCGTGGCAGAAGGGACGTCGCTAAACAAAAGCGCAACAGCCGCCCATCCGACAGAGGCGGAGAGATTGCCCAGGCACAGAGAGGCAGCCAGATGAAAAAGTAAGCTAATTAGTTAATGAAAGATATTTTCCATTGTCTACTTGGCACACACACACACACAGCCCCCACACGGGGCGTGACCCGACACTGAGCGAATATCGCAGCTCTGATTAGACGCCTCGATCTGAGGAGCACAGCGCCAAAAAGTTATCCTTTGCGAGGCCCTTAAGGCCGGCCTCGCATTCCACGCATGCGGCTATAATGCTGTTGAAAGTATATCTACCGCATGTTCATTGTTCGGCAATTGTGACCTTTTCGCCAGGCCATGCAAGCGGCCGCAGCGCCCTCGGCGCCCTCCCCAGCGGCTGTGGGGCTGCCACGTCAATCGTGTTCGCCTTTGTTTGCCAATTTCGCCGTTCGCTGCTCATTTTCTGCCACTTTCTTTGTGCCATCGGCGGCAGTGCTGCTGCATAATGCCGCAACGTCTTTCCACTCGCTGCCCGCCCCCGCCCCCGCTCCCTCTGGCACGCCCCCTTTCTGCTGCTCCGCTGCTCATTTGCGTGGTCAACGGCGGTTGGCTGCACCCTTTTGTAATGCAAAATGTTTTGCTTGAATAAATTATAAGTTTTGGGGCCGCTCCCCAGTCCCTGTGGCCCCAATGGACATTTCGCTGGCCACTTTAAAATGCTGCCAACTCAATGAATAATTGCTCCCCTCGTTTTCTTTATTCAGCGATCGCTTTAATCAGACATTCAGCCTATATTCCTGCTCCCAAGAAGCGGCCGTTGTCTTGGTGGCCGTCCACGAGCCGCACTTGAAGTAGGGATTGCACTTTTGGGTACAGCACTGTGAGTCCTTGATGCACGCCCTGCCATTTTGGTGGCAAGCCGACCCCATAAGCACTACGCCCATGACCAAGCTCACCAGCCACAGCATGTCCGTCATCTTCGCTCACTTTGGGGTAGACTGAAACTCCAAAACACTCGCCTGCCAGCACATTTAAGCCGCTGCTCTTGTCGGATAACCGAATAGGTTCCGCTCACTGCCTGGTTCCGTGAATTACAAAATCAGCGTGTTAAATTTCTGTCGAGCTAAATTTATTGAATAAATCGATATTTACCGCGCATTATATCTCGCAGCAGTAAAATGCAGAACAAGCCTATATATAGCATAGCATATAGCTCTCAAAGTAACAATCGCATGAAAAGCTTTTTTGTCATTCAAATCAATTGTGAGATGAAAGAAATAATATAATGTCACAATAAATTGAGAAATTATTTCTGCATTATGAAAGAGAGTTATTTGTGATAGCCAGCCAGAGGTTTTTTCTTTTAGAAAACAATTTAGACAAAGAGTGAAAGTAGAGGTAAGTTGTGGTATTGGCATATTTCACTCGATCGATTTGCCGTTTCACTCGCACGCAGCGCAAGCGGTGGGCATAGATTAGAGCGAGATAAAAGATGCGCAGAGAACAGAGAGAGACGGCGAGATATAGAGATCAATGTCCAAAACTTCTGATTGCGAAATTTGCAGTTACTTTTTGGAGTTTATTTATTTGAAACATTTTCGTGTGAAGAGCGAATTTTTGTTTTACTAAAAGGGTTCAGAAGCTGATGCTTTAAAATTGTGGCGAGACGACGGGGCAGAAAATTGAGCGTGCAATTTGGCTTTTCCATTAGGCAAGAGAACGAGCAACAAAAGAGCGTGGCAATGACTCAAACAAAAAATAGAGACAACTGAAGAAGGGGTCAGGAACGAGGGGAAAGGGCCGAGGGAAAGTACTAATACAGACACATTGCCGCTGTACGCATAGACACACACACACACGCACAGCCACAAGTCATATAGGGCAAATATATATGTTTATGAATAAATACATATTTATATATATAGATTATATACGTGTATATATAGCATCAATGCGAACGGGACGCGAATGCTGCCGACGACGACACTTCTGGTTCATTGAAGCATAAGAAATTCTCGAATGAATCGCTCCGTTGACGCTTGAGTAGACTTGAAGCGATAAGCGGTTTTTGCGCCATATACAAAAATATATTTTGCCCTAGTCGCGCATCCGCTCTGTCAGCCCCATCCTGCCGAACGCTTTCCCTCCCTGCCAGCTTGTGCAGTTGGCTAGCAACAGGAAAAATAAAAAAAAAATGTTAGAACTCGGGCTCGTCCGGGAGTTGAACCCGGGACCTCTCGCACCCGAAGCGAGAATCATACCCCTAGACCAACGAGCCGCTGTGAATCGGACCGGTCGATTCTCGTATTTGAATGGAGTGAGAGCTCTGATAGGCCATGAGAACGAGTGAGATAGCGCGAGACAGAGCGAGAGGGAGCGAGTGAGAGCGAGGGAGAAAGAGAGAGGGAGAGAGGGAGAGAGAGGGCCGATCGGCTTTGGCTGCATGCATCTGTGCTGCGTATGCGCAGCGCGCTGCCAACGGCCGCATATTACTCATACGCAGCGGTTGCCAAAAGTTAATACATAAATTTCAATTGTTCGCACACTCGACGCTAGGGGACTGGCGGCTAATAGAAATGGAAATAACGAAACGTCATGCTGAGTCTCAACTCGAACACAGGCAGAACAAAACGTTGGCCCCTCGTCAAACAGTCCGAGCGTGGACGCTAGCTCGGCAGAGGTGTCGGTCCCGTGGCGCTGCCTCTCTGCGGCTTGCGGCCTGTGTTTATTGACAGTTGTCAGGTGTTCTTGAGTTGGGCGCTTAAACTTTGCCGCTGCCTTCCGCCCTCGTGGCTGATAAGATTTGACGGCAGCTGCATAGTTAACGAGCATATGTGATGGGCATGCCGGGCGCCAAAGCCAGCCGCAGCATCCAATGCCGAAGAGCCATAAAATTTATTTAGCGACAGCTGCTCATAGCCCGCAGGCAGAGCCACCCACACCCACACACACACACACACACACACACACACAAGCTCAGCAACTATTGGGCGACTGGGCCCAGGACACTCGGCTGCGCCTTTGGGCTAAATGTGTCCCAGTCGCATGCACGCGCTAACTAAATCGGAAACCAATTTGCTTATCGCAGCTACCCCATCAACACATGTGCCTGTGTGTGAGTGTGTGTGTGTGTGTTTCTGTGCGGCAACTTAATTTGAGCCAAATGCTGGAAACGTGCCCCGAAATTCCAAGCAGACGACGCGTCGTCGCACGTCGACGTCATCATAAATAAATTCATCGAAATGCGACTCGACGCAGTGCAGCAAAAAGCGGCAAAAATATTACAAATTAATTGCTAACAAATGCCAAGGGCCATGGCAAAGGAATTATTGGGGGGCGGGGGGGGGGGGGGGCTGTCATGGCATGTAACCTGCAACCTTGAGCCAGGGCCACACGAGAGCCAACTCGTGCACCAAATGAAACGAGTATATTGGAGTTGAAAGGAGTATATAAGATTTGAATATGTATATAATCTCCCGTCAGAAAATAACATTTTCTTTTAACAAAAAAAAAATATAAACAAAATTTTGACAATGACAAACTTTTCAATTTCTCTCAATTGAGTCAATTAATTTGAAGATGAGCGCGCGTTAACATTTTTTATTATATTTTATTTGCCTTTTTTTCCTAAAATGGCACATTTTTAAGATCAGTTTCGATTCGAAGCGAGTATTGCGCTGTCGATGACACCCGACTGCAACATTCTTATTTTCGCTTTTCTTTTGGACAAACTTTGGCCCAACTGTTTCGGCTCACTTCTAGCTGTTGGTGCTGTACATGTGTAATCTGCGAGTTGTTGTTGTGCTAACTCGCGTGAGCTAAGTGCCGCCAACGGCGTCGAAAATAATTACACTTGCTGATTTATTGAGTGTCGTGGTTGTCGTGGCTGGCCAAACTGGAAGTGCCGCCACCATCCCCCCCGGCACCCCCGGCACCATCCATCTACATCGAGGATGTTGTAAATGAGCCGGGACATTGCAGCTGCTGCAATGTCATACTCCAGTGGCTTTCGAGACAGCTTTTCCATAAGTGTGCATAATTGCATACAATTTACAAATGCATATGTGATTTATTTCAATTATTTATTTTAAATAACAAGAGATCGTTGTTGCAAAATGCATTTTCAATTTTTCCACATTAAGTAAGCTTGTTGTGCATTAAATTAAAGCATCCCGAAAAGGTCTAATTCAGTTTCCCACTACGAGTGCAATCGACTTGGGTATATTTAGAATTCGATCGACCTGAGTCCCAATATACGATAACTCGTTGAGTATTTACAAAATGACAACTACAAAATGCCACTTGTTTTTTGTTTGGTTATTAATGACGCTGACATCGGAAAGCGAAGCTATATATTTGCACTGCACGCTGAATATACACTGTATTATATAATTATATGAGTTCGCTGCCAGTTCGGGGCAGTTCCATCAAAATGCCATTAGTATGCCTACAATGCTGATTAGTGTGGCAGAGACAAAACAATCCCAGGACAACAACAAACAAGTCCAAATTATGTGGTCGCATGCCATTTAGCCGTGTTGTCGGGCCGGGTCGATCTGGTTCGGCGATGGGATTGGATGCGGAAACGGAATACGGAATAGGGGCCGGGGATGGGGTGCCAGCGACAGGAAATGACACTCTCACTCTCAGTTGCTTAGCCATGGCTGAGGTTGCTGCTTTTTGGCATACAGAAGTGGCGCCACTCGCCGCTTGCCACTGCTTGTGGCAGCGGATTAGGGTCCCGGCTGTCCGCAGTGCTTTCGGATTGTATGGATTGCGTGCGGTCGTCGCATATTCAAAATCATCGCTCAAGCGAAAGTGAAATTAATTACACGACTTGAGTTCAGTTCAGTGCCAACTTGAATTGTGCTGAGTCCTCGGCATTGTGGCTCCGGCTTCTTCTCTTTGTTGCTGCCATTCGCTGGCGTAATTAATGAAAAAGGCAGCCAAACGCGCGCGCGGTCACAGACCAACACACACACACACACCAACACACACACAACTGCAGCGGTGCTCTGCGTCATTTCGATTGGGGCGTCCTTTTCTTTCTGTGTATTTAAGATTCTCGCTTCGCTTTCCCTTTCGCCCAACTATCTATTGCTTTTTGCCATTTTCTTCGGCATCCGCCGCTGCTGGCGTATTGCGCCAAAATTTCATTAGAGCCAACAATTTGCTTATTTCTTTATTTGGGCCCGGCAGCTGGCACGGATTTGAAGTGGCACGTCTCTGCGGTAACGGCAACGGTATCCACTATCTTGTGGCATCTGCATGGGAGCCACAACAAGGCCTAAAATATATATGGTATATGTTGGCACTCTCATACACAGGCAGCACGAACATCATGACACGTTTACGATCGCATTATGTGCGCATTTGACGAGACATTTTGACACCCGGATGCTGTGGAATTAACTTTAGCCTGCATGTCATCTTGAGTTTAACATCTGTCTATAGCACAGGAGGTTCAGCTAGCGAGGAGCAGCATTTTATTTTTATCTTTATCTAGTCTGGTTTTTTTGCTACTCAAATATGTTTTTGTAAATAAACTTTTGATTTACTATTAAAAATATTGTTATTTTTATTAACATAGCAATTTAATTTTTAATTTGCTGCACGAATGTTAAGAATATCCAAAATAATAGTTCATAATTCTTTTTTTTTATAACAATAATTAAAGCTCACATGAATGATTTATGGGCAAATTATTGTGTTAAAAACAAAAAAATGATTTATTTTTTATTTATTATTCCGAGCCTTTGAAATTATTACGTGCTCTTTGGGATTGCCAATCGCCATCATCGATATATAGATACAGTTATTTAGATATGGATTGCCATAATGGGAAATGCAATTTAAAAGTACATTAGGAGTTTGATTATGGCGACAGAGTAATTCAAAGAAAATGTAAATTACTTAGGAAATTCCGTGAAAAGTAATTAAAACGATGTGCAGTCATGTGTAAATTTTGGCTTAAACATTTATCGTTTGTCACCGATTTTTATGTGATTTATATTTTGATACATTTAAGCGGCAATCGATGATTACGATTGAAATTTTGTGAAATATCGAACAGACGTCTGTCTAATCGAGTACGACGACACCCATCCAACTTAGCAGTCAAATGCGAGAGGCAATCAGATTCGCCTCATTAGTTTTCGAGTGTTGAGATTCGATCAGTGCACTTGACTGGACTCTGACTTAGTTGAAACTCAGCATTGCAGTATTCGGGGGGTCCAAGCAGCTGGCTTGCCACTGGGAGTCGCATTTCTAATGGGTGCTCATTCGATGCTTGCTCTGATTGGAACACAACGAGACGTCTCTTAATTATGGGCCAATGACTAAGAAGGCTTTAATCAGCGCCAATTGGCAAATACAAAAGCGAAAATTGTAGAATGTGCACGGCAGGAGACGGGGCAAGCCGTTGGCCAGGGGAGCTGGGGGGAATGGGGGGCGAGCAAATAGACGATTGCAGGGCTCTCAACCTAAGCCCGAACTAGTTGGCGGGGTCTGTAAGACGAGAAGTGTGTGGGGGGGGACAGTCAAGACAGTTGGATGGTGGGGCGACACACAAAAACCTTTTCCTAACTTAATTAAATTATACAATTTTCGTTGGCGCTTTTTGTAGAATAATTGGCGATAAATTGATTAAAGAGTTAATTAAACGTGCGGGGGGTCGACAAGGAACATAGATGGATAGATAATTGCGTTTGCGCAAAGGGCAGCATTAATTAGGGCGAGTGTGTGTGTATGTGTGTGTGTGTGTGTGTGTGGATGCGCTGCGATTTAAATGCAATTTCAATTAAGCAACTGTGCGCCTCCAGCTGTTTCCCGCGTACGTCCAGCAAATATTGTGCGTATTTTAAATAAATCGCTGACAGCAATCGATTAATCGAGGGCATTAACAGTCAATTTTTCATAAAAATTACACATTTACAACTAATTTTAATTGTTGATTAAGTTCGTGGCAATGGCAAAAAAGACCAAATATATATAAAAATAAATTAAACAGAATGGCGAATGTAAAAAGTTAAAATTGCATCGTAAGATTATTGGTTAGACAATATCTACCAGTGCGCTATTCAAGAGTGATCAATTAAAATTCGTGTTGAATGATTTTGAATCTTTGCTCCCGCTGAATCTCTAACCAGCTGCTTTTGCTCTCTCCTTTCGTTCGCAGTGTCTGGCAACATGCAGCGAGGGCTTTGTCTTGGAGCACAGCGTCCGGCCAGCTCCACGCCTTCAATTCAGCCCCATTAGAGGGCGTGGGCGGCAGAACGACGGTGGGTGTGGCCGGCGACAGCAGGATGGCAGCTGGAGCCCCCACCACAGTGGCTGTGCCGGCAGCGGCTACGGCTGCAGCCACATCCACAGCAGCGACAATGGCAAGAGCCACAACAACAACAACAACAAGCTCGCTGGCGGGCAAGCTGCTCGAGGATTTGCAGAATCGCACGGGCGAGTTGGGAATGGCGGGGATGGGGGATGGCGACAGAGACGAGGACGGGGAGGGTAGCGCTAGCATCGGCATCGGCAGCTCCTCGACGCCCAGCAGCTACCTGTCCCTGTACGACGATGTCGCCAGCGAGCTGGAGGAGACGCGGGCGGCGGAAGAGGCCGGCTATGCGCTGATTGACGACATCAGCGAATGGCTGCTGAGCGCCGCCGGTGGCGACAATCTCAGCCTCAGCAGCGAGGCAACGCCACCGAATCCCAGCAGCAGCACCAACGAGACCTACAGCTGGCTGACACTGGACATGGGCGAGGTGCAGAACAGCACGCTGCCCAGCAGCGGCGGCGGCGGCAGCGGCGGCAACACCAGCAGCAGTGTCCTCGACCACGACGGCGGGCTCTACGCCCTGCGCAACTTTGTGGAGCAGCAGCTGAACGGAGAGTCGGCGCAGGAGGACATTGCGCTCATCGATAGCGCGGAGGAGAGTGCGCTGGAGAGTGTCGCCGACGCGGATGCGGACTACGGCATCCTGGGTGGCTTCAACGGCGGCTCCGCGGACGCCGAGGTGGACGCCGCCAGCGAGCTCCTGCAGCGCACAGTGACGACGATAACGAATCGGACGAGAGTCGCCTCCAGCTATGATGGGAACGCCGTCTGGCTGAGCGGTGCCGGCACGGATCCGGATGCCGATCCGGGTCCGGGCACAGGCGCCGGCGCCGGCGCGGCCGCGGCAGCGGCTGGCGGCGGGAGTCGCGGGACCAGTGCCAGCGGCAGCTCTTTCATGCTGCTGCTAGAGAATTTTAACGATTACTTCCCCAACTACAACGGCAGCACGGCCTCCGGCCCCACAGTCAGCGCGACCACGGCCAGCAGCGTCCTCCTCGACCAGAACGTGACGAGCCTCTACTTTGAGACCTATCGAACGAACTGCACGAACGCCACGCTGAATCTAACAACGGAATCCTGCCACGAACTACGAATCGGTGAGTGCCCTTCCAGACACCCGGCCGAGAAAGCTATCTGGAAAACCCCAATTTGAATAATTTCAAAATATTTTTAACTTATTTTTATGCTTTTCTTTATCATTATTGCGTACGTAAGACCAAAAAATAAATTAGTAAATTAATTAAATAAATTAGTGTAAGCCTATAGTGCATATATATATTCTTGGTCAATATCAAAAGTCGAGTCTGTGTCTTTATCGATGCCAACTAGTCTCTCAGTTCGAAACTATCCTCATTAAATTTTGATCTTGCCATAAAGTAAGTTAAAAACTCTGTTTTGTGTGGAAAAACTTCTGTTTCTTGATATGTTCACTATTCTTCTTATACAGAGTGTAGTCTTATATAGGTTAGGTTGTATCTTTCACATATGTTTATATATGTACATTAACAAATTATATATATATATATGTTAACAAATTTGAATTGTGTATTTTCAGTGGACCACAATTACTGGGCGCTCATCTTGATACTGTTTCCGATCCTGACCCTCTTCGGCAACATTCTCGTCATCCTCTCCGTCTGTCGCGAGCGGTCGCTGCAAACGGTCACGAATTATTTTATAGTGTCATTAGCCATAGCCGATCTGCTGGTCGCCGTAGTCGTAATGCCGTTTGCTGTTTATTTCCTGGTAAGTGTTGCCGTTGGCCGCCACAGCTTTAAGATATATGGCCGAGACGGCGGGCGTCAAAATCAAAATGCCGAATGCAAAATTGCCGGCCATTTGCGTTTAATTTTATCAAGTGTCTGGGGGTCATCTAATAAATAAACGGGCACATAAATAACAGCGAGGAGTGCGCCTAAAGTGCGCCCATAGGGGATAGCCTGGGGGCGTGGCGAGGCTTTTTAGTAAATTGCGGCCATTCAAGCAATAACATTCAATTTTTGGCGGCCCAAGCTTATAAATCAATGTGTGCATGTGTGCGCACAGTAAGAAAGAAGAATGAAAGAGAGAGAGAGAGAGAAAGCTGCCTCCGCGTATTGCCTTTGACTTAAGACGATGTAGCTGTCATTCCAAATGATTGATTGCTCGATTGACTGACTGACTGCCTGCCCAGCCCCCACCCGAGGCAGCCAGCCTCCGCCTACACCCGAGTCCCGAGTACAAATAGGTCTGGCCTGGCTCCCAGCCAGAGAATTGCGTCCCGTTTCCCACTGCCGCACACTCTAACAGATTAATAGGCTGTCCGTCTGGCTGACACATTTCACAATATTTCGAACTTACGCTCAAGCGGGTTTTGTTTCAATTCTGATCAAATTTAAATAACATTAACTTTGATATTTAAACGGAAAACCTATATTTAAGCAAACATTTACGTATTCGTTTTATTTCTAAAAAGCTGTTGCGTTTAAAGAGCATTCAGCTGTCGGCTGTCAGCAGTTAAGCGATATGGCATATCATGAGAAATATGTGCATATAAAGCTGGCATGAATGCGCCCACAGTTGCTGCAACATTCATGCATATTGAAATCTGCATATTTAATTGCGGGCCGTTTTTGTGGCATCGGCCAGCGCCAGGTTTGGCATGTTGGCCACAATTAAGTGTGTGTTTATTTTATCTCCGTGTAGTTGCAGCTGCAAAAATAACAGATTGCAAATCAAGTCAAATAAAATGCCAACTGCAGCTGCGAATGTAAAAGCGAAACTCGACGCAGCCGTAAAAAGCTAACTGTCGTCCGGCGTAATTAAAACGCTCGAAAGTCAAATGGAATTAAAAAAAAATCCGAACGCCAACTGGCAACTGGACTCCGAGCCGGAATGGGCAGCTGACAATAATTAATGCGCAAACAACAACAAATCAGCAGAAGAACTTTGCAGTCGGGCATACCCGACCCGTTCAGAGTGCTACAACAATTTATTGTAACCTTGCAGCAGCTAGTTTTAGCCAAATCTCAATACTTTATCTTCAATCCGAAGATTCAGAAGCAAACCCGATCAGTGGAGCAAAAATGAGAAAGAGAGAGCCACATAGGGAGGGAGAGAGAAAGCATCAAGATGTTGATTCAGAGTGCTTCCTTAATCACATTTAAGCTACTGTTGAGGCGAATGCTCCGAGAAACGTTTAAATTGGCCAAATGCCAGGTGTTATTGACTAGCCACTAATATTTAAGGAGCAGCCAAGCAGCTTCGCCTGTTGCGGCGTTTATACACACACTATTACACAAGCACACACAGCATCTTTCAGTCAACGACATTGACAGCTCATTTAATTTCAATTTGATCATTAAATTGACACTCACCTGCAGCTGGCTGTCAAACGGCCGCCTGCTGCATGTTGATTTTCTAATACCAATAGGGCGACCGCACACACGCACACGCGCCCACACCCACCTACACAGACACACGCACGCACGCACAGAGGAAAATTAACTTGTCATTAAATGCGCTTTGCCTTTCCAACGCTCGACGCGACAGCTCTGCAGTTGTCTGTGTGCATGTGTCAGGTGCTAATTAGGCCTACACACACACACACACAGACACACAGGTATGGAGTCATGTTGGCGTGTCAGGTGCAGAGCACTGTATCAATTATAGCGTTCAACAATGAAGAACAACTACAACAAGTGGTGAAAACACGAGCGAACATTCAAAGACAACATTCAGAGAACATTCAGTGAACATTCAGAGAACATTGTGAACAGTGCTGCCAGGCATTGTTGCCAAAGTGTTACAGCAGCTGCGACGTGCTAAACAAGTCAGGCCCACACACACACACACACACACACACACACACAATTGTGTCAAATTGCCAAGGGCGTGACACAACTTTACTCGTGCGCTTAGTTATGCACACATAGTGCAGCCCCCCACACTGAAATCGATCAGAATAATGACATATTTGACACCGATTAATAAGCATTTTGTAACTGCACTCCCCTAAATCGGAAAGTTGTGCGTTGAATGTCAATTTAAGGTCGAGCAGCTGCAGCATAAATGATTAAATTATAACAAATTAACAGCTGAAGGGCACAAGCAAAGAATTCGAATTGTTATTCAAGTGTGTAATTGCATGCATAGTTAATTTATACTGCACTGCATATATTTATGTATATATATGTATATATGTACATCACTCACTGTTATCAATAATTTCCAGAGCATGTTAATATCCACAATTATATAAGTAATTAGGTGTCCGCATCTCTTTTTTATGGACTGTGGAAATATGCATGAAATCTGTTTGCGGCTGGTGCCAGTGTTGACTAAGCTAAATATAGTCAAATATATTTATTTAAGCAATAAGTAAAATACAGTGCACACAATTTCTTGGCGCACAGGCACGGGGAGGCGCACAGAAGGGGCGCAAAAAATGATAGCATACTTTTCAGCGCAGCAACGAACGACATGAAATCCGAAATACAAGCACAGTTATTTAGCTTGGCCAAGTCCATGGGCATTTGTATTTGTTAGGGCATACACACACACAGAGAACAAGGCAGATAGCTGAATAGAGAGAGAGAGAGAGGTGGGGAGGGGGAGGGGGAGGGGAGAGGCACACACGTAAACACAAATGAAAATTGATTTAGTTAAGAGGATTTGTGTCAACAACAGCACAATAAGTGGGCAGTAACACGGGGAACTGGGCGATGGCTACTGTGGATTGGGGCCAACTCGCTGAGGAGATGGGCAAGCGGGCGGCGAGGTTTGGGTGTTGTGTGGATAGCACTTAGCTCATAAAAATGAGTGACTGTGTGTGTGTGTGCGAGCGGGTGACAAAGACTGTGCCGCAGCCTCAGTCCCCCCTCCCCCCACTCGGAAAGCAACAAGAGACAAGCGGGACCCAAGCTGGCGACTCAGCCAACAATGAGAATTATTGTAGAGCGCATTGCTTATGACACAGACCGGCAGATAGTCGGACGGACGAACGACCAAACAAACAGACGAACAGACAGTTAACTGAGACGGAGACAGTCTTTTAGCATGTTACGCATACGCCGTGTGGTGCGGTGGCTTGCCTCATTTCCACTCGCGGCCAAAACCAACGCACATCAGTGTGTGAATGGGTATGGGTGGGTGTGTGTGTGTGTGTGTGTTGGGGCACTGCTTCTCTATTTTAAGTGGTTGTATATGCCAGTTGAAAGCTTTTGTTGACATTCAAGTGCCCATTGATAGTGTAAAAGCGTGCAACTTGAGGGCACGGCCAAAAGGATGGCAGCGCCGAGTCAACAGTGCCACAAATGAGGCGTGGGCTGCATGGTGACAGTGGGCGTGGCACGTGGCAAAGTCACAGCGCTCGTTCGCCTTAAGTTCGCCTCGTGTTCATTGCGATAATCACGTCAAGGGTGTGCGGGAGTGCGGGTGTCCGTGTGTATGTGTGTGTGTGCATTAGTGTGTGTGAATTTGAGCTTTACACGTGTTGGACGCTCTTAATTGCTTTTGTATGCGCCAGTTGACTTTAGTGCCGATGTTTCTGTTGCCGTTGTTGCGGCTGCTTTGGTTGCCGCGGTTGCTGCGGTTGCAAGCAGCTCGCACAGCGCTTAAGCCTCAACTTTGTGCTAAGCCCCGTAGCCACCGGCAGATATCTGCCAAAGAGTGTGACGAGCAAAGCGTTGTGCTGTCGGCCAGGACTTGCGGGAGCCAAGGATGTTTCTAATCGCAAATTCACGCAATTCAAACTTTAAATACTTTCATCTAAACGAATAACAGTATTTTAGCTGGTCTCAAAAAGTTTGCCCACACTGCATTTCTGGCACAAAATCGGTTTGTCATGTGTCTCAGCGGTTTGTCCCAACTAGCTGCATTTTTATTGACAGATAACGCATTTGAACAGGTTTGCGGAAATTCCGTTTGCATGTGTGGATAATTTGTGAGCCTTTTTTGCTTGTCAACCAATCGGCTTTGAGATTCTATGCCGTCTGGCACATAACTCCTTTGCTCACTGCTCGTCCCACTTTTGAAAGATCTTTGAATAATGAAACCTGGTTGCGGATTAGCAGCAATGAGTTAATTATGTTTAATGATTCGTCCATTCATTTATTTCATGAACACTTAGGATTTGCTTATATATTTTATTTATACTCTCGCCTTTGCTCCCAATGGAGAAAAAATCTGTCTAAAAATTTGTTTTCGTATGAAAAAGCCACTTCTTTTTCAAGATATTGTCTGCAAGGGTATTGAACAGGCAGCCCTCAAGTAAACGTTCAGTGAGGCAAAACAACACTATTCGAAGCCCAAACCGGACTGCTCCGCTTAGATCGTAAAGATGAACTTGGCCGGACAATGCCCGATAACAACATATATTGTTCATATTCCTAGAATTTAAGCTTGCCCCATTTCGCTATCTTTGGCAGCAGCCGCGAGCTCCTGCAACGTGCCAAAAATAAAGTTCTACGCATAAATAAATAAACTGATTAATGTACACAAACAGAAGCACGCAAACTCGAAAGCAGACACACACACACACACACAGTGACACTTGAGCGCTGACCAAATGTAGGGGAAGCGTCAATGTCCTGGCATTGGCACTGTACCTAATCCTGGCCGGATGCGTACGCGGTTTGGTTGGGTGGGGGGTGGCTTGGGGCCAGGGGGGACTGGGGGGGGGGGCTCGCTCTGCGTTTCGCAGCCGCCACAAGTGTCCGAAAAAACCAACAAATATTTTTTGCCAGTTGGCACATTAAATTTATTTATTTGCGCTCCAATGAAAGTAAAAAGGGTGCACAGAGGCAGCGACAGCGACAGCGACAGCGCTGTGGCAGCGGCACTTAGTCAGCATTTGGTGCAGAAAAAAGGAAAAATATTTTGGCACAAATAGTCGCGTAGTCGCCTGCCAGTGACAGCCAAGTGTCGCACTCTACAGCTCTGTCCTCACGCCCATTTCAATTCCAATTCCAGACATATATACATATATAAGCTCTATTCCTCTCTCTCTCTCTCTCTGTCTTTCCCTCTCGGTCTGTTTATATATCCCGTCCTGCGACCCTCTTCAAACCCTCTGTTGTCCGTGGCATTTTTATTATGCATGAGCCGAAATTATTGGATTGGATTTGTTTAATATAAGCAGGCAGCAGAGCTAAGCAAGTTCACTAGGGTCAGGAGCTAAGTGGCCAGCCGGCCACCGAAGGGTCGACAAAGATGTCAGCTCAATGCGCGGCCGGGGTAGGGGTCGGGCCTTGTCTTTCCCAGCTAAAATTAGAGCCATTAAAACGAGCATCAAAGGTGTCGGATATACGATCCAGAAGCAGATCTCGAGACTTAAGCGGGAGACGATACTCTTGTGGAGGAGATAACAAGCCAATTGTTCTCCTTGTTCTTGTGGGGCGTAAATAAAAGCGCAATCGTCGGGAGGGCTCGACAGACAAATACCCTGAACCAAACCATTCCTCATAGTTGACATTCCCGCTGTCCTTATTTATCAGTTACACAAACTGACAGCAATTTAATAACTGCATCCACATTGCACATCCCGTTGGCTCTGCAGGTGCAAAATGAAAAGTTCTCGACCCAAACTGTTGCACTAAGAACTGTTTGAGCTTCTTCTGGGGCTCTGGCTCTGACATCGGTCTCCAGCTCGGGTTATGGACAGGATGGGATGCTAACTGCAAGCTGAGTTGTTGAGCTCAAAGTTTTGAAATTTAAATGGCCATTTAGAAGGTTGCCGGCAAATGCCTGACAGCTTCAGTTCAAGTGCTCCACAGGCCATGGACGGCTGCGTCAAGTTCAGACGGACTTTAGACATAAATAAAAATAAAAAAAGTTTAATACTAGCAGAAAGATTAAAGATTAATGCGGAATGTCGACAGCTTAAACGGAAGCGCATTTTAAAAGTAAAACTGAAAACATTTTGTTAAGCTGCTTAAATTCATTCCAACATTGTGTTCTACCAGAAAAAATGGTCTGCCGCAACCGAGTAGGAAAAGCTTTAAGCAACGAATTTGTTCAACAATTTCACTTTTTGAGCCCAACTCAAAGAAGGCAACTAAAATTATTTTTTTACAGACTTAAAGCTATCAAGTATGTGATCCCTTTTAGTGTGTGTCGAATTAGGAATTAGGAAAACCAGCTGGCCAGCCAGAAAACTCAAGACAAATGAGGCTCCGACTCACAATCGTTGTCCAAGTGGCAGCTGATTATTTATGCAGCAACATCAGCAGCAGCAGCAGCAGCAGCAACTGCAGCGCGCGGGAAAAAACGCTTAAGCGAGAGTAGAAGTGCATAAGCCTGCACAAAGGAGGCGTCGGTCCAAGGATATGGAGCTGGCCCAACTGTGCGAAAGTTTAAATGGCAGCCACTTGAGATGAGCGACCAGAAAATTTATATAAATCCGTGGCAGGCAGCCAGAACCAAAAGCAGAAGCAGAAGCAGAGGCAGAGGCAGAAACCGAGCCATGTCAAGAGGTAGAGTCAGGGCCAGGCCGCACATCAATTCAAATAAATAATCCAACAGCATGAAATTGGCCGCCGACAAAAGTTTTCAACACTCACACTCGGAGCGGCTGCTCAGCCCCTTCCTGTGCCGCCTTCCCTTTCCTGCGAAAAAAGAAATGAAAATCCAGCGAGTGCACAGGCTTGTGGGTGCAAAAGGTCCCAGCTAAATGGCTGCTATCAAAATTATCGCCAGTTGCTGCCGCTCGACGGCCGTGACCCCGGCACCCTACTCCTCCCCCACCTCCCCCCTCCTCGGCACACATGCGAGATGCGAGTTAAGTTAAAGCGCGCACTTCCGGCCAAACCGCAGCCTCCGCTCGCATTTTCAGCATGCCGCAAGTGTGTGTGTGTGTGTGTGTGTGGCAGTGTCTTCCTGTTCACGGGTTGCCAGCCCATCCCGGGCTATTTAGCTAATTTAATACCACTGCGGCGCCCCTCGCCCGAGGCATCTGCAACTTAAATAATTAACAATGCTTTAAATTTGCACCCATTGTCTGCCCAGCTCTGAGGCATGGCATTTAATCAAACCGTGGGTCCTCCAGTTCCCGGCTGTCAGCCTGGCGGGAGGGAGGATTTGGCTAGGGTAACGCCTGCAGCTATTTGGGCAAAGGCTAAGCCTTCGTTCGTAAATGCGCCTTATTTAAAACTATCTAATATTTGGGTTTGTAGTATTCCATCAAAAAATGGTCAGCTTAGAATGCCGTTATCTTTATTAATCGTTGTAATTTAAACATGCGAAATGGGCCCGACTACCTCAACTCCAAAACGGGGCCCAACCCCAGGACGTAAACGTCTTATTGATTGATTCCCCAGACATTTATCATCTTTAATAGCTAATTCGATGACAAAACTTGACAGCATGTAAACGCAATCAGGCTTATGCAAAGTTCTTATTATACAGAATACAAATGTCCTCAAAGACACACACACGAGTCAAGTAAAAGCTATTTGGAGGTAAAATATGGCGCCAGGGCGCAGGAAATATTATCATAAAATAAAATTTCCCTCGACGCTAATGACAACTAATTTGTGCTAAAATCTCAATACACACGGTAGCAAGCAGCTGCAGTCGCACACACACACACACACACACACACACACACACACACACACCCACACAGCATATACATATATACATTATGTATGGACTGGCATTGCCCTCGTCATCGCCTTTGGGGGCGTCCGAGGCTATTAAAAATGGCGCACAGAACACTAAAGTTGTTACAGCCAAGGATGGTACTTTTGCCAACAGACGCGCAGACACACGTACAGACGCACACCCACTTACACACACTTCAGCCGGGCGCACACAATAAACTTAATAAATAAGTCAATTAATTGCCCTGCGCGCCTGATATGATATCACAGCAACGGCAACGGCAACAGCGCTGTGTCAATGTGTGTTGCCCTTTTCCCCTCTCGCTCACTTCTTGCCCCTGCGCGCCACTCGCTCGATGTGTCAGCTAGTGTATCTTACTCTATTAGGGCAGCAACGTTCAATTAACTTTGTCTTTGGCATAACAAAATGTATGTGAAACTCGTTTAATAGTCGTTGGGCTTTGACTTGCGGCTGGTGCGCAGGTGCGGGGTTCCGGGGGGGCAGGCTTGGCTGCTTTCGCCCCATCGCCCTGGCCTGGAAGGGGTCTAACCTGATAGCCCGCCCGATGCCGTCTGCCTATGCAAAGTGCCAACAGACCGCAAAAGTCGGCAATGCCGTCTGAATGCCTTTGCTTTTGCGTCTGCCCACAAAAGCAGGCAACACTTTGTTCGATGCGGGCGTTTTTCCATTGCGCCCGCAAAAGTAGGCAATGCTTTTTGCAAGCAGCCAAATCGACTGCCAACTGCCAGCTGCAGCTGGGCCCAATGCATTGGCTGGCCGACGCTTTTTGCTGAAGCTGCTGCTGACAGAATTTATCGTGCGGCTCGCTCAGCTCCTGCTCAACGCTCACGCGAGATTATGTGTGTGAAAAGGGAAGAAGAAAAGGAAAATGGAAGCTGGGCGCTGGGCGCTTGGCTGGCTGATTGGGTCAGCAGCATTTGGCAACATAAACAAATTATTTGATGGCTCCAACGCGTTAGCCTGGCTTTCAGCCTGCGGTTGATTTTCGTTGCCGCCTTCGCGCTCAGCTTTCGGTGTCGGCCATTGCATGGTCGGCCACTAAGTAAACTTTTATGACGCCCATAAAATAGGCAAAAGTCGCGCCGAGCCATAGCCAGAGAAGAAAAACGGCACACATCCCTGCCACAATACACCGAACATTACACACATACTCATATATAAATATGTAATATGCGTGCCGCATAAAAACCGAAACAAGGCAGCAAACCAAGAAACCAGCTAGCTCCGGCGCCAATGCCAACGAAATCCCTGGCAGCATTTTTATGCAGCTGTTGTGACATTTTTATGCTAAGCAGCCCCGTCGAGCGTCTCTCTCTCTCTCTCTCTCTCTCTCTCTCTGTCTCTGTCTCTGTCTCAGCCCGTTTCATCGGCTTTACGGCGAATGCGCCAAATTATGAAAATTCATAAAAAGCCAAATGTTATGGCATACTTTGAGCCCGGTGCCGAAGAAGCTGCAAATGCCCTGAGTGTTGCCAATTTTAGCTCTTTCTCTTCTTACTTGGTTTATCACTTGCCAACTAAACTCGTTTACGCTGACTCGTTTATCATGTCGTTTCTTGGCGACAAACATCAACAAAACTGACAGCACACAGCGCCAACAGCTGCTAACCGAGTGGAAACAGGCGTCAGAGGGGCGAGGGGCGAGGGGCGAGGGGGAGGGGCCAGGTGAGGGACGAGGTGGCCAGCTCCAGCAGCGGGTGGTGGTCGCTCAAGTGGTTGACGTTGACGCCTAATGCAGCAGCTTACAGCAGCCTCAGCTTAACACGAGCTCAGCCAGCAGCGAGGGCGGGAATACCCACAATGAAAAGCCATTAAAAGCCCTGAATACAGGTGCTGAAAAGTGTCCAATATATAAATATTTAAATGGAATTCAAAATGTATTCAAATAATGCGAAAAACATCTGCAGTATGTGCCGAATTCAGTGATAGCTATTACTCAATGCGAACAAATAGTTGTTAAAAGCAAGTGCTCTAGTGGAGAGTACCCGACTATGCGATACCCTGTACACACATGCTTACACCAATACACACACAAGTTATCACAAAGTTAAATCTTTATCGATGTTAAGGAAGTGCCTTCATACAGGCGAACAGACAAACGGACAGATGGACATGGCTTAAACCATGCTACCCTTGCTAATCCATTTTCAATAAAAATAGGGTAGAAAAGTAAAATATCTTCTATTTGTAAAACAAACGAAATACATTAAATAAATTGATTTGCAGATTTTTATTTATTTTCTTTTTCGAAGTCAATTAAGAAAACTGTCTGAAACGAATTTTGTTGATTTACAAAAAGGTTGTTGATTAGTTTAAAAAAACGATTTTCATTGAAACCATAGTTCCACTCGTAGGCTTAAGTTATTCAACACCAAGTTTATAAGTTGAAAGGAAAAAGAAAAACGATGCCATATAATTTGCTCGACGTTTTATCGATCGCAAGCGAATTATGAAGCCTTAATAAATGCGCAATAAAGTGCTCTGGCCAACTACATGGCGAACAGCTGCCAGATAATATTTCCTGACACTGATACCTTCATCTGCATGCCAAGGGCGACCCCACGCGCCCCCGCGGCCCCTGCTTAAGAGCCGGCCGAATGGCGATTTGAGTGAGATGTGCGCATTGGCAAGCCAATTAGCTGCTTCAAGGATCAAGCAGCGGTTGTTGGCAGATGACAGGGGAGAGGGGCAGAGGCGAGGCGAGGTCTGACAGTTCTGGCCGAGGCCCACAAACAAACGCACACACACGCACTCGGCTGCCGTCGTCAGGGGCTTGACGGGTGCTTAGCCATCTTGGGCAACGCGTGCCAGCCATTAAAAGCTTTTTAAAATTAATTATAAAACCAAAAGTGGGCAAACATTTTCCAAGAAAAACGCAGCCAGCGAGCGAACGTAACGAACTGACAACCCTTTTGGGCACATCATCAGCCTTCCTGCCAGCTCCACGTTCACCTGCACACCCCCAGAGCCATCTTCGGCCGGCTTCGCCCACTCGCAGAGTTCCAGTTGCTGCGGACAACCCGGTTTGAAATTTGGCCAAAAACGCTTTCAACTTCAAACAGATTTTAGATACTCTAGTGGGCCACCGCAGGCGCCGCAGGGGCGAGCGGGGGGTGTCGGACATGCGGAGCAAATTATGCTCATTATGCGCCGCATAAAATAGTTGGGTTCATGGCCGAGTCCTAAGACTGGGTCTAAAGCCGTTTTCGATTTGCAAAGTTTTTTTTGATTTGGGTTCGAAATGCAGCAGCAGCAGCCGCATCAACATTTAAATCAACATGTGAATCATCATCAAGACGCCTTTCATCATCATCGGGCTGGGCGTCGCTGTTTAGTTTTGTAGTTTTGTTTGGGCTTAATGCTAAAACTTTGGCCGAAAACTCGAGTCTCGAATGCGGCGGCCTTTGTTTAATTTGATTTTATTCGCACTCGCCGCAATCCCTCAATTTACACTCACATGTTAGCAGCTCAAAGTGCCTGTGTGTACGTTTGTGTGTGTGTGTGTGTGTGTGTGTGTGCGTGGTCAGACTGCGGCACGTGGCACCCAGAATCCCACGCTTGCAACTCGAGGCGGTTGCTGCCACTCAGTCTTCGTGTCAGCCACAGCCAAGTTACTTGGCCAAACGACGTGGTTGCACGCCATGTGGGCGTGCCACGCCGGACCGACTCCGGCTGTGGCACGTACTGGCCCACTGCCACGCCCCCCACTGCCGCACATATTTTTGGCAGTTAATTAGACTTATGGCTGAGCTATTTTTAAATGCCTCTGCCTGGGCCTCAACTTTCCAATGCGAAATCGCTCTAATGAACTAACCCCGAACGGGTAAAGTTTCGACTGTGGCCTTAAAATTCCATCTTTAGACTTTTTCCGCAACTTTTGGACCACAAAGTGCTTTGGCAAAGATTACGTTAAACACAAATTCAATTAAACAAAAACAAATTCCAGGCACAGCTTTGCATAAGCTTCATTTAATCCAGCACTCAACTCTTCAACTCTGGCAATCCAATGAATACAACAACTATTCGCACAGCGGACACTTGTGAATCTAGCAAATTTCTGTTCACAGAGAAACAGACGACATCTATTATTTGCTCCTATACGCAGATCTGAATCTTCATGTATGTATGTACGTGTGCGTAATATGACACATTTTGAGGACCACTTTCTGCCTGCTCGACGTTGCGAACGGCATGCCAAAGGCCAGATGCCGTGCTGCTGTGAGTGCTCACTGTGCAAATTCACATTTAAAACGCTGTGCCAAGCTGCTGGCAGTATCTCACCTTGCCGACGCGGTCGTGGGTACGGCACTAACAATTAGAGACGACGCCCGAGGCTGTCAAAGTTTTAATTCCCAAAACCCGCAAGAGTAACAACAAAGGCGGCAGCAACAACAATAAAAACGTGCGACACGTGCACTGTGTCCCTAGGTCCTTGGGCTGCGGTCCTGCATGGAAACACGCACATGTCCTGCTCGGCGACAGCGGAGCAACGTAAAAACAGATGGCGAGCGCTGCAGAAGGAAGAGTGAAAGAGAGGCGAGATCAAGGCGCTGTCGCCATCGCCATCGCCATCGACTGTGGCTGAGTTTTTCGTTTCCGCTTCCGCTTCATTAATTCAGTCGCAGCACGGTTAAATATTAGAAATCTGTGTTCTGAGAGTCTCTTAGTTGTTCCCTATCAAAGCCTGTTCTTTATTGTAGTTCTTTTACTTGTTAACCAAATTACAAAAATTAATTTGGCCACCACTCGTTCTTAAGATAGATAGAGATAAGATAATGATCGTATAGAAACCCTCGACAATGTATGAAAACTGAACTTGATGATATCAACACAGTCCTCATCACAAGTTTATGTACACACATATATATATATATATATATGGCTTATTGCGCTTCAAGGTAACAAATTAGATCGCCTTAAAACAGCGCAAAAGTAAATAAGAAAGAATGCTTCACTAAGAATAGAAATGCGTTATGGGGTCGGTGATGCCTCTTTCTGGCTGTTACATACATTTGCACAAAACCAGAATACCCTTTAAATCATTTTGGGCTGTGAGAACAGGTGAAGCAACAAACACACATGCACACACACACACCGACTCAGAGAGGAAGCAGCGCCTTTAGGCCGTCATTTCAGTGTTGATAAACAAATACAAATGCAAGTTCAAATAAGCAAACACACAGATAGAGAGGGTGGGAGAGAGAGAGAGAGAGAGCGGGAAAGGGTCGCACACTCCATAATTGCGGCTAATGTATGCCAAATTGGATTAGAGACAACAGCCAATATTGTTGGCTACGTCACAATACTGGCAAATTATAAATGCTCAACCAGAGCGGTAGACCAATGCAGTCATATATGGGAGCCCTGACCAAACAGTTTGCCCTCAGCAGCAGCGACAATGACAACAAGCCGCCAGAACAACCACAGCAGCAGCGACAACAGCACCGACAACAACAACGGCAACAACAGCGAGCGAACAGTAACATCAACAATGGCATTCGACAGAATTGAGACAAATATGCAGAAGTTGGCCAGCAAATTGGCAAAAGACTCCACACGCCCCGCCCACCCCCTCGCAATCTGCGCTTGTTCATCGACGTCGTTCTGCCTGCCAGCAACAGTAAACATCGCTGGCTCCGATAGTAGAATTTAATTAAAAAGCTTCTTCCCAGCTCGGGCCAGTTTTGCCCGTGGCAAAAGCAGAAACAGGGAACGAGCAAAAAATATATCAGAAATAAAAGCATGAAATATAAAATGTAAATTGTGAATTTTCAAAAGAGCCCATAAAAAATGTTTTCGCCCAGGGAAACTGAATTGTAATGGTACCCAATATGGTTACTGTAAATGTCATTGTAAATTTAACAAATGCAAGCTACACTTTAATCCTTTTTATGATCAATGCCACGATAATCTATATCGCCCACAGCCTAAAAGCTTGAGTCACCAAACTGTCGAGTGGATTACTTATGAGTTTCTTGATGGATCGAACAAATATTATTAATAAATTAATTAATGAAGGCCCACCCACTCGCACTAGTAGAAGTGCATATATCTCGTTGAGACAAAAGTTGTATCGAGTATTTCCAAATGTCTCCGAGCAAAATGAATCACAGAATCACGCAATACTCGATCACATTTCATCTCTCTCGGATCCATATTTCAAGCGCCCACAACTTTGTCAAAACTGAACCGATTTTCATGTTTGATGGCATTTTAGACATGATTTATTTTTGTTCAATTTTTTTTGGGAAAAAGGCATGTACTCCCCCCTTACTCATTTTCCAAAAATTTTTTTTTCAAAATTTAGAAATGCGAATTTACATTTTTATTCGATTGTGTCTGTAACAATTAGCATAGAAAACAACATTAAAACCGATTCTGAGGAGGTAACATTTTTTGTCAAAAATCATGCAAAAATTTACAACAATTTTGTCACGTAAAGCTCTCGGATCCATAACTCCCAAATGTCAAACGCCCATTACTTTGTGAAAACTGAATCGATTTTCATGTTTGATGGCATGTTTTTATGGTTCTTCCTCTAGATTGATTCTACATTTCAAATTTTTTTTATAAAATATCATGTTCGTGGCGTAGCTGGGAAAATTAATTTGTGATGTTTGAGGAAGATTTCAAGTGGTACATATTCCAATTATGGAGCCATTTCCAGTTTTTCAAGGCGGGGGCGCTTTCTAGTAGGCGTGGCCGTGATATCAAGGTAGCAATCTTTGGTGACTCTAGCTTTAATACTGTGCAAAACATTCACCTTTTATCGCTTTGCGATAGTCATGTCATCGATTTGCCGGCCTCCCAATGGGCGTGGCACAAAAATCCTAACACTTTTTCTGGTGCGGGTATACACGAGTATATATTCCAGGTTTCAAGTCTCTAGCCTCAAACCGGCGAATAGAATTGCCTTCGTACGGACAACAAGACGTACAATGCACAAGCACTTTTTTCACTTTGTGAACGAGTATAAAAACTACATAAGTCTAGGTTAATACACAAAATGAATGGAATTTATCTTCGATTCGAATAAATAAACAGATGTATACAAAATTCACAATTCGATTGCTCGCTAAATTTAATTATTTGCTCTTTTTCCTATCATATTTTTCATGTTTTAATGTTATGTTGTTTTTATTCTGCTTTCGACATTAATTAATAACGTATTTATGTTTGTACTTTCGTAAGCTTTATAATCCTATTTTATATTCAAAAAGCATTTTAAATATTCTATTTTTTTTTATAGAAAAAAGGATTTTCTGTATAATATGTGCAGTAAAGATTTGAATTTGTTATATTGCGTCCTAAATGTACATTTTTTGAAGCAAGAATTTAACATCTCCTTTAATGGATTTTGACATCGATTATATTCAAGAATTTTAAACTGCTTATAGTTGTCTTTAGATTTCACTTGTTTAACATAGATTTCTATTTTGATCTACTTCTTCAAAAATCTGTTTAATCATTGATTTGTGTTACTTTCTTGAATGGGTTTAAGGTTTCTCCCTGCTTTTGATTTGTATGCTTGAATTAGTTGTTGGATTTACTGATTTATACAAGTAGTTTCTTACATTAAGTAGCGGCAACAAACTCTAGGGCTGACCACAAGGGAATACGCACACACAGATATACATATATATATATATATATATATATATATATATAGATACACACACATGCACATCTAAACTCTATCTGCGTGCAAGCCATAAAAACCAGAAGCTCAATTATCAAAATGCTACGTGTGCTTTGTTGTGGTGTTGCGGGCATGTGTGTGTGTGTGTGTGTGTGTGTGTGTGTATCCCCTGTCATATATTTGGCGAGTAGTCGCATAGCCATTCACATACGTATTTCCATTCTTATTGTCGCTGTCGCTGGCGTCTCTTTTGGGGGCTTTGTCCCTTAAGGTTTTTGTGTCTGTGGTCGCCTTTGACTGTGCAAATAGATAAATTTATTTATTTTATGCTCTGCTGCTGTAAAAGCCGAAAGAGTGGGGGATTAAAAAACATAAAGAAAAGAGAGAGAGAGAGAGCGAGAGCGAGAGAAGGGAGGAGGAGAAATGCAGTTGAAGGGCCGTCGATTTAAACGTCCGACTAACTTAAAATGCCTTTACTTATGCGCACAATCTACATAAATTGAAAGCCATTGAACATTTTTGAACAGGCACACTCATAGACACACACACACACACACACAGAAACACACATCGTTGCTAGGAATAAATATAGACGGCTTAAGCCGCAACTTGAAGTGTGAGCTTCGTGTCTGTCTGGGCATTCGTATTGAAATTCAGTTGGACAACTTTAAATGAGATCGCATATGATATATTTAAGGACGAAGCGGCCATTGAATTGCCTTTGCCGGGCGGCACGACTATTTGCTGTGGCGCTATTAAATTTGCATTAAAGCGGGGGCGCACAGCACAAACAACATTTGATTCACTTAGACGATCGAATAATCGATTGGGGACAGTTGAGTTGGCGCCACAAATAAAGGCGTCTGTCTGCGATATTCGAATGGCAACGTAGTTTTTCTGTGCCCCAACCGAAATGCCAATACATTATAAATTATAGTTGGATTTCAGCTAAGGGGGCGGCAATTCTCAGGCAGCTAACGCGGCGTATACGCAATCTGCCATACAATGGCCGCAAAAAGGGCAGCTGCTGCCGGGCGGGGATATAATAGCGGCGACAATGGAGAACAGGAAGCAAATAAACACTGTAAAAATTCTTGAGCAGCTTACGTGTTACATTATGTATTTCTAGAAGTGTGCATGTGTGCGTGTGCGTGTGCGTGTGTGTGCAAGGAAGCATTCGTGCGTATGTCTTTATATCGAAAAGTTTTTGCCACTTTCTTAGCGCAGCTCAACTTTTGTTATGCCCGTTTAGACCCGAGCTCCGTCCTAACCCCGTCTCGCAGCTCAGCTATTTTCGTACATTTCCCCGATGCCTTCGCCTGACTTTCACTTTCACGGCTAAACTTTTGGCGCCGTGTGCTTAGCTGTGTATCGCTTTGTGTGCTTGTCTATGTGTGTGTGTGTGTGCGTGTGTTCTCTCAAATATTTTGCACTTTTGTGGCGCACGGCAACCGGAGTTTGTTTGCCTATTTTAAACATAAACCGATCGGCTTTCTATTTATTTACCCTGCCATTGTCCGGAATGCTGAAAATATGGATGCAGGAATGTGGCGTGTATGTGTGTGTGTGTCTGTGTGCCTGTCAGTTTCACACAGATACACAGTGTACTACGCCAGGCCCGATCATCCTTTGCTAAGGTTGCCTATTGCCTTTTTTATGTGCTTTGTGTGCTACAAATTGTTTGGCTTTCGAAATTCCTTGCGTTATTGTTGAGGTTTTTATGGACTTGAATGGGCGGCACGGGGCCAGCGGGGTCCGCAAGTAAACTGAAACTCATAGATGCGCGCCGTAAGATAGACTCGAAAAACTAATTTGTAGCTGGGGCACGAAAGAATATTGTTATTGATAGATGACAATGGCCGACAGCCGTCCAGGATTTATGTTCGGCTCCCTTTACAGCTGAAGGTCTTGAGGTCCCGGGCTCTGAAGCAATGAGATTATTGCAAGTAACGAATCAAGCCGACTCACAGACACTTGGTTGGCAATTGGAAATTAAATTGCTTTTCCATATGACACTTAGGCTCAAATTGACATCGTTAAATGTATTTGTGTTGGCAGCGATAGCAATTCCTGGCTGCAAAATGGAATCCATTCATCTTTGCCGCTCCCTCCCAGCTGGCATACCAAGGGACAAGCAATAGAAATTTATGTCTTGAAACGAGGAAATTGTGACTCACTCAAATGATGCAAAAATAATAGTAAAAAATGACCTTTCGGGCATCTGAGGCGAGATATCGGACGGATTGATTTAAACTTCCTCAGTGCCATCGATATACATATAGTATATGCGTTTCGAGTCTTGGGTTGTTGGCGCCCAACGTGGGTCACAAATTAGCTTTACTTTAGTTTAATTTTACCTGAGCTCTATGCACTAAACTGATGAATGCTTCTCTCTTACGTCTCCTTACAGGTGAATGGTGCATGGGCCTTGCCTAATGTTGTTTGTGATTTCTATATAGCCATGGATGTGATATGCTCTACTTCATCGATATTTAATTTAGTCGCCATTTCAATAGACAGGTAAGAGAGCGGGCCCAGCATTATTGCTGCATGCATGTTGCATGCCATTCCATTCCCCGTCATCCTGTTGCCCTGCTCAAATTCCATCAATTTTTGCATCCTGCAGATACATCGCTGTGACGCAGCCAATAAAATATGCAAAGCACAAAAATAGTCGCCGCGTTTGCCTTACGATACTATTGGTGTGGGCGATATCGGCTGCCATCGGGTCACCGATAGTTCTGGGGCTAAACAACACACCCAACCGGGAGCCGGATGTGTGCGCCTTCTACAACGCCGACTTCATTCTCTACTCGTCGCTGAGCAGCTTCTACATACCGTGCATCATCATGGTATTCCTCTACTGGAACATATTCAAGGTGAGCGGACAGCCGCGAGCTTTCGGATTCCGAATCCCATTCGAATTAGATATGCATGCAGTTGCCGGTGAATGCAGTCTGCTGACTTGTGCACAATTTCCCATCGAATTACGAACTCAGATTTGTTTACAAGACATTAGCTGAATACGTCACTTGCAGCAATACTAAACGATTTCTCTCTCTCTCTCTCTCTCCGCCGTCTCCTCTGGCCAGGCGCTGCGCAGCCGTGCCCGGAAACAACGTGCTGCCCGCAAGCCGCACCTGTCGGAGCTGACGGGCGGCAGCGTCATCGAGAACATCGCCCAGACACGCCGCCTGGCGGAGACAGCTCTGGACAGCAGCCGGCATGCCAGCCGCATCATGCCCGATGAGCCGGCCACGAACACGGCCAGCGGCTCGAACGAGGAGGAGGACGAGAACGCCATATCGCCCGATATCGATGATTGCCACGTCATTGTGAACGACAAGTCGACTGAGTTCATGCTGGCCACAGTCGTCGAGGAGACCGGCAAGTAAGTAACAAAGTGGCCTACATCTCCCCCGGGGCGCCCTCAACGAGGCCCCAACTAAAATTGTGCAGCCAGCATTTTTCATGTCGCTGCCCCAGCCATAAAATAGAAAGTGTGAAAGGTAACTGGGGAAATGCGCGCAGCAGGGGAAGCCGAAACGGACAGGCGACAGGGGTTAGGTTTGCTTTTGGCCACCGCTCGCAAAGGTCAAGCTGCTCGCATAAACATTAAAGCCAACTGGATAGTTTTGGCAATCGAGGGAAGCATATTCCATTTCCTGAATGCCGAAATCATCTCATGTGTTGGCATTTATAGACAGACAGTATTAGAGTATTCCCACAAGCGCCAGTCCAAGTGCAAGGAGACTACATTTATCACAGAAACCGATAATAGTGAATAGGCTTTGTAAGGCTCTACGGGAAAGTTCGCGTTCTTTATCCAATCAAGTTTAAATAAATTGTCTAGATCTTTGGGTAAATTTATTCAACCCGTTAAAGTAAAGTCGAAGTTAATTTGCAAATAGCAAAGTGCTCATCAACTTGTTTGTTTTCTTGGAACAACAATATCCGAGCACTTTATTTATTCCGGGAAGAGACGAGTGTCCTTGAAACGTTGGCAATATTTAGCTTTAACATAAAAGAGAATTAAGCTCTAACGTCTTGACGGGGATATCTCCGTTTTCAATTTTCAAATGTATTACCTGGCATTCTGGAGGCATCTCGCATTATATTTAAAATAGCTTGTATTCTCCTCGTTGCAAGCTTATTTATTTTGCTTACATCTGAACACTCTCCAGCCACCTGGCAATTTTTAGTTGCGTCTGCCACCACGTGCGGCACGTAAAAGATAAGCAACGTGGAGACCGAGTAGCTGCTGACACAACGAATCGGAGGTTGGCTCGGACCCGGACTCGGAGCGCTCCCAAATGCATTTAGTGGCAGCTTCCACTTAGTGGCAGCCAAGGAAAATTGTCAAAGTAGTAATTGCACCTTCTCCTTGGCACTCAACGCCGCTCAACTCAATTCTCTGCGTGCTCATTTAAATTCACACGCGCTGCAATAAAATGAAAATCCAAAATGAGCACTCAGCACTCCAGTTCGACCTCCGCCTCCATTCGAACCGAGTGCCAGTGTCTCCGAATAGGTGCGGGACTGGGATTGGGACTCCTGGCTCCCTTGCCACTCATTGCAATTGTCGCGCTCCAAGTACTCGGCCTTTATTGACTTCGCTTTGGCAGGCGAGTGGTGCCAACATTTGGAGCGGCTGCATTGCAAAATCACACAATCCGTTTGGGGAATCACATGCCGCATGCAACGCACCTGTCTGGACTTGCAGCTTGCCTGCTCAGGCAATTTTAATAAGTGGCATGGAGCAATCAAACAAGTTCAAATTTGAAAATAAAGCCAAGCCCGATCGATCAGAATAACAAAGGGCTAGAAAAGGAGTGGTGAGATCACTATTTGATGCCGGGCTTACCTATCTATTATCTAATTAGATGGTGCCAATTAATTTCCAAGTTGCATTGAACCCGTATAAAATAAATATTTGGCAAAGGCTTTCAGTCATTTTTAGTCTTACTCTGCCCCGCCCTTTCTTCAGGGTGGCAGGTTTATCGTTTGATTTATTGATAGTGGGCAGTCAAATGTTAACAAATTTACTTATAGAACATATACTTGTATACACTAGCCCAAGTATTAGGATTTTCCGGGCATGCTCCCAACAAATTCATTAATTTGTATTTGTATTCCACAATAATGAACAACTAAAAAATTAAAAGCTTGGAATTGCGGGACCATCACTTCGAGTACGGGCGAGCCCAACACTTAACAAACTGACGAAGTCCAGTTAAGCCTTTTTTGGCGTGGCCACGTACGTGCTTACCTGAGGAGCCTACCTTGGAAGGCTCGGGATTACCATGCTGGGGGCGACAAATGAATTGTGTATTTAACTGTTTATTTTGGAATTGGACGGGGAGATCGGGGAGATCACCTCTGCAACTGTCCCGGAGTCCGATGTCTGTGTTGACTCGGCTGTAAGAAAGCCAGGTAGATCCTGCGAAGATACGTCCGAGTTCATTTGGGAGCTGCATGAGCTGCACTCGGCATGAGTCTGAATATCTATTCCAGTTGATTGCATCCAGTTGATGATGTCGTCCGTAATATTATGAATTTCTACTTTCGACTCTATTATAGCAGCTTTATAATTGGCCAGTAATTGACGTGAGAACTTCTCTTTGGCATCCGTTCTTTCCTGTTCGCAATACTATCTGTATATCGTATGGGTACACTTGGTATACCTGTGCGCTTACCAATAGACTTTGCACTGTAACTGTCGCTTCTTTTAACAACTCGTTTTGGGAATTCAGCTCGGGCAGAATGTCATTCATCTTCTGTATGAAGGCCTGTTTCTCAAGCAAGCACTCGTCTAGTTCGTGCTTTTGTATCTCCATCATTTGCTAAGGGTTTCGAATACCCTTTCAACTTGTCGCCTGTACACATACACTTGCAATCTAACTTACGTTCGCCAGGACGCTGAACCTGTAATGCTGTTGGATTAGACTCATCATTTCGGAATTTTCAGAGGTGAGCTCCTTGAGTTTTTCTTCGGTGCCACCTGATTTATTATCGAGTTCCACCAGCTTACGTTGTAGGTCATCAATTTGCACTTTGGCCTTTTGTAGATCGTCGGCTTGTCGAGTGGCCTGCAAGGTGTGTGTATGTGTGTGTGTGTGTGTGTGTGGTATTTGTGGGTATTGTGTGTAAAAACCGAATTCCACTGCTGACCTTTTCTTCCATATGCTTCACATCCAGGGCTATGCGAACTTCTAGGGCGCTTTCATTCTTCGGGGGCCCAACATTGAAATTAAGCGGATAAGTTGGCATTACTTGCCACCTACCTGCAAGTGAGCGATGTATCTCTCCAGTTCGTCGATTTTTGATTGGCTCTCGATGACGAACTCCCTTTCCCTTTCCTCGTGCTCGGATATCGCCACTGCTGCGTCCTTCAACAGCTGTGTCTTCTCATTGAGCTCCATTCGCAGCGCGTTGATTATCGCCTTGGCGTCCTCCAATTCCTTGCCCAAAACGTCGCCAGAGTTGGCGACCCGTGTGCTGCTCTCCTCGCTGGCTTGCTCTTTGAAGTGAAGACGCAGCTTCAGGTTGAAGTTTTCGTTGCGCAGCCGAAGGATCTCGTCGTCCATCTCACGACCAGAGCGTCCGTAATATGCCGGGCCCCGATTTGGGGGGTCATCAAAAGACATGTTCAAATCTGTTGGTGGAAGGGGCCAACTGAATTCACTCAATCACTCAACGCTGAATCTGTTCTTACCATGTGGCGAAGTGCCCCTGGAAGCTTTGTCTCGATTCATGCTTGCTGCCAATTCCGCCAATAAGAAATACAGATTTTTGCGATAGATTTATACAATACTCAAATATAGGATTTCACGTTAGCAGACGAATGCAATTTAAAAAAAAAGACATAAAATAAATCTTGCAAATGACGCTTGGCAACGGTTACACAATTAAATTATTCTTGCTCCAAAAGTTTGTCTAATTCGAAAAATATTAATAGAGAAATATGTTCGTAATGTTTATAAAATAAATTTTAAAACTAATTTCTCGACATGCTTTGAAAACTCGATTTAGGCAATGATATCTGGTTTTTTATGAACTACTCTATGCGAGCTGCAAAAGATACTAGATCTATCAGAAATTCAACCAAGAAATTTACGAGATTTTGGAATCCTACAGTTTCATTTGATTCATTTTGGATAGATCACAAACACAGTTACAAATATTGCTTCATTTTTCGATACTCAGCGACCATTTTTAAATCTGAATTATACAAAAGTATAGTTTCAATTAAATGCAAGATAACACCATGGCAAGATAACTCCATATTGCTGCAATTGATAATTTCGGTATTCATTGATTAATTTCAAGTCCCCAATAACTCAATGGATTTGTATATATTGGAAACGTTTCGTTTAAAATTTGAAAAATTTCGAAATGTTTAATAGAAAATTCAATAGTTTGGGAAAAATGGGACATTTTTGTTCAAATCCTTTTTGACTAAAATCGATTTTTGAAAGCCGTCTTTTTGCAATTTTTCATAGAACAATGCCATAACAAAATAATTTGCTTCCCAAAGATCATATTGCTGATCAAGTAAAATTAAGTAAAATTGTTGTCTCCTTTTTTTATTAACTCAAGAATCTTGTTAATAATTCCAAATTTACAAACAAAACTCGCCCGCTCTTTCGATTTCTCTTCTGGCTTCCAATATTTAATATTAGTTGCAGGTAGATAATGCTCTTGAGACCCCAGATATCCACGAAAGCCCTACCTATAGGAAGACTTATAAATGCGGTCGAGCAGGTGCTCCACCTAAAGATATATTCACCTGAAATATGTGCGGTCTCATATCCGATTTACAGGGAAATTCATTAATTAGATTTGCTTCTGAAGGAAATTTCAGAGAATGCAGTCACAAAAGCTTTTCGCATTTCGGTTAGCACGACGTCAGCGAATCTTTTTATACATTTTTGAAAGTGAGTTCGGATGAAAGCCAAGTTTGCCATGCATGGGTGGAATTTCATTAAGCATCTGCTTTGAGTCCAATCCAATTGGGAAATTTCGTTAATGAACATTTAAACTCGCAGCTTACTTTCATAGTTAAACATTCATTTACTTGATTGAAAATGCACAGATACTCCGTGATTTTGATTCAGTTACCGGGCAGGTTCCGAACATATCCATTTGCGGGTTCGCTGGAGCTCTCGGTAGGCAGGTGGCAAAGATGTGAGATGGGCGGCGTTAAGCACAGTCAATTAGCGAACTGATGGGCTCTTTAATCCAATAAGGATATGAAATGAAACCATTATCGATAGGCGGATGGGCGGGCGGGCTTGAAGCGGTCAACCCCACAATCGACCGAACGAGCAAACCGTATTGAAAACTTTTTACCAAAGGGCTGCCGCGACCGAACATAATTGGGGAAAAGGAAGCCGCCGCCCGTCGCTCGCTGACCGCTCGCTGTTCACTTAGTCGACACCGTTTCCGGCCCGTCGTCGACCCGACAGGCAGGCTGGGAAAAATAAATCTTAATAATTCAATTAATGCGTCACTTAATTAAAACTCAATTTTTGCCTTGTTTTTAATTGACGTTGCGCCTCGATTTTTCTTGCTCTCGCCCGCTACTCCGCTGCTGCTTGCCACACGCCGCACGCCGCACTTGCCACACTCGGCTCTGCCTCTGGATGCTGCTGCTGCTGCTGCTGCTGCTGCTCTCGTTGCCGTTCGCTGCACTGTCTTTGATTGATTGCCATTGCTGGATTGCGTTTGATTGCCATCATCATCATCATCGTCATCATCACCATCGTCATCTTCTTCGTCGTTGTTGCCCTTATCCTCGTGACAGCAGCGTTGTGGCACAGATCACCACACAGCCGCAGCTGGTCGTTGCCGATCCGAATGGTAATCATGATTCTGGTTATGCAGCATCAAACGTTGACGATGTCCTTGCAGGAGTGAGCGTTGGCGCCGCCGTCAGCAGCACAACGCCGCCGGACAGTCCGGTGCCCAGCGGCGCCACCCTGCACCGCTCCAGTGTCAGCAGTCGGCGCAACACAGCCGAGGACTCGCCCAAGCGCGGTGAGCCAGCCCTCAGGTATGTTCGTCCATATCATAACTAATCCCTCATAAATTCCGACACTCTGAAAACTCGAAGTGGCATGAGATTGTAAATATGAACTGAGCTAATGTTCGTAAATTTCTCAAGACACATTTTTCAATTGTTGTTATATTTGAGCTCTAAACAAAATCAAATAAAATTATTTGTTTTTTTTTTTTATAACAATTTATTCATTTTTATCGCTTGAATTCCAGTAAAATCACACAGTAATTATTATTTGATAGATATATTTGCGTCATCTTCAAATTTGTTCTCAGATTTTTTAAAAATCAATTTTGTTTTAATGACTTTGATCAACTGTCAACTGCCAAGGTATTGGTAAAAAAGAACGAGTGCTTTTGTTTTCTTGAAAGTAACATTACTTTTGTTCACTTCTCTTGTGGCAAGTCCTTTCAATATGTGCATCTAGCTAATACAGAGCGCAGATTATCCATAGATAGCTGCTGCCATAATCAGAATCATCTGCTGACCGAATGCTTTTGTTTGCTTCGCTCTTGTGTGTTACAGCAGCAGCGTCGCCATGAAGCCATTGTCCTTTGTGCGCTACGGCGTGCAGGAGGCCATGACTTTGGCACGCAACGACTCCACGCTATCGACCACATCGAAAACGTCCTCGCGCAAGGATAAGAAAAACTCGCAGGCGTCAAGGTGAGTGGCAGCCCCGCCAAATTGCCAAATTGCAGTTATTAGCTTAGTTCGGTCGTGAACAGGCAACTGCCCCTCCCACCTCACACCCACGCCTCCACTCACAACACTCTCTCTCTCTCTCTCTCCCTTTCTAACCACACTGCTGCGCCGTGCAACTTGAAATGCAATTTACTGCGGCTTATTATCCCGACGCTGCCGTTGCGTGCGGTCGTTTGGGGGCGCAGATTCACGATATACAAGGTGCACAAGGCCTCGAAAAAGAAACGCGAGAAATCGTCGGCCAAAAAGGAACGCAAGGCCACAAAAACGTTGGCCATCGTTTTGGGTAAGTCGAAGTAAAGTGGCAGCAATTACGGTTAACGATTTCTGGCTTTCGATTTGCATTTGAGTAGCGATAATAGTGATAACCTTTCCGATTTACGTTTTGCTTTTTCCATTGGCCCCAAAGGCGTCTTTCTCTTCTGCTGGCTGCCGTTCTTCACGTGCAACATCATGGATGCCATGTGCGCCAAATTCAACGAAGACTGCCGGCCGGGTCTGACGGCCTTCATGCTGACGACTTGGCTGGGCTATATCAATAGCTTTGTCAATCCCGTCATCTATACGATATTCAATCCGGAGTTTCGCAAAGCATTCAAAAAGATCATGCACATGGGGTGATTATTAAAAACAATAACAACAACAGCAATCACAACTAAAACAAGAACAACGGCCGTGGACGAGATAGAACACAAATCTAGATTATATGAAGCCTTGCTTTGTTTTAGGCTCATCAATTTGTAAGTACTCAAACATTGATTATAGCTAAGCCGCAATCGAAAATCGATCAATTCGATAATTCGAAACTCGAACTGTGCCAAATGCAACCAAATGAAATTGAACTCAAAGCTCGAAACTCAACTAGACTCATAAGATTGTTAATAGTCTCAACCGAATAATATTTATATCTATGTAATATATAAGTACATATATATATATACATATATATCTAATTATGTGTTTACTTAGCTTATCTAAGTAAGTATATAGCCGTTATGTATATAGCTCTGTAAATAGCTTCTAAGATTTGATCAAACCTGTTATAAGTATTTTACTCTATTGTATATGTTGGGCATTCTGAGCTGTAGGCTAGGCACAAATTTTTAACATTTAGCTAATATCTGACATTAAATTCCAGTTAATTTCAGTATATACATATATATATACATATGGCAGTTGTACCGTTACTTGGTGTGAGATCATTTCTTTCACGGTCTAAAGAGAAATGAGTTTATCTGATTACTATATATATATATATATATATATATATATTCTTTACATATCACGCATTCAGTTTCTGTGAATCTCAACCTTGATAATCCCCCTCTGTCCCTACAATATATCGATATCCAGCGATGGCAGAGCATATCCCAACCAGAAGCAACTATAAAACACCCTTTCCCACCCCTCTTTATTACTTGACTTGAATGCTGCATTAATCATAATAGTTAAGGGAAACAATAAGTAAATAGTAAAAACCGACGGCACACATTCTATAGATATATGTATGTCCCCTTTAGTGATAAGGTGCGTCCATCGGTTCCAGAGTATCTATCAGATAAGTGTCATATTCGTGCTATTTAAATTTAGTAATAAGCGGTAACTCAAAGTCAGCGCCCTACACGAATTCATCGAGTTGAAAGGTGGTGAAACATTGATCGAGAAAGGGAACGGAAAATATTTGTCTAATTCGCTCAGCGGGCTCAAGTAGCCAAGCAGCAATCGATAACATTTTTGTTTCCTTCCAGAAATGATTGAGTTTGTAAATTGAAAGCTATCGCTCTACATTTGCGTTTTCTCAAATTTTCCCCTATCATTTGGAAAAGCCAGAAAATGTCGTTGCTTGGCTACTTGACAGCTTACGATATTTATCGATTGCTTCGAACCATCAAGCTGAAGTACTGCATGGAACTTGAACTCAAACAGATGGCAAATGCACGCACAGACACACACACACACACACACACACGCACACTGAAAAAAATGAGCCCCACACAAAAATATAAAAATATATTTGAAATGGCGTTGAATTTGACTGAACTGCTTGCAACACACCCTTTGGTTGGATTCTCAAAGAACAACAAACTCTAGAAAAATACCTATATAGGATCATAAATAGACAAGAATGTTATTAGTAAAATGTAAGCGCATTTAAAACTAGGCTAAGCCCTCGTATAATTAGGTTCTCGGTAAGTTTCCAAACGAAACCAAAAAGGCGCACAGAGTGCAAAAAAAAAAAACAAAAGAAACAAAACAAGAAATACTCATTCGGTATTTTTGTTATGGACATGCCCAGGCAAATGCCCATTAAGTAAGCACTAGAACAAATACTAAACTATACGTACTTAAAAATTGGTATTTAAATAAATTATAAGTTGCATCAGGGTATCTAAAGCATAGGCTTACAAATTACTAGCAATAAGACGCAGACGCATGCATTCTAATTTACTTAAAATAAATAAAGAAATTAGCAAAACTAAGTTACTAGATAATGAAATTATAATACGCTAACTTGATTTGAAACTTGGACCGAAATACTCGCCCATTAAAAACTGATGCCGTCTTGAATTTGCTTATGCTGAACTGCTATGTAGAACTGGCTGAACGTTGATCTCAAGTGGATCAGATCAGGATGTGAAAGAGGATCACACAATGACACTAACTATATACTTATATACTACGCATCCCATCCACGAATACACTACAAATCGGTTGGAAAAGTACCTAAAATATACAAAAATAATACTGAACTGGAAAATGCAAGAAAAGAGCCTTAATTTCGATCTGCTTGGAGTACGCCCCTTGCTCACAACCAAAGAAATAAACAATTGGAAACGAATTTAAATCGGCATCAAGATATACACACACACACACAACACACCCCATACACACATACTCAATTTTGGTCCCTGATTTCATCAACCGTCCTCTTCATTGTTTCTATGTGACAAATAATGTAAAATTCAATAAAAAAAAAAAAACCAAAAACTAAAGCAAAGTAAACATTAAGAGAATATTAAAAGAATAGTAAACTATTAAATAATTGTTAAGTACTTAGTTGTCAAGTAACGCATAATTAAGTACACACAATTATGTGAAGGCTAACCATTCCCAGCTCATAATTATGAAACCTTGTAGGAGAAGCTCAACAAATTTTTATACTTTCCTAAATAGTAAAAGCTAAAAGTATACAAACAGAAAATACAATGGAAATTAAAGTGTTTTTTTTAAATCATAGGATAAATATATCTATAAAAAAAAACTTGAGATTCTTATACTTAGGTGCGTTTTGTGTGTTAGTTAATAGATTTAAGTACTCCAAAATGCAGATATTGGGGCTGCACGTGTAAAAGTCAGCAATTTTCAAAAAAAAAAAAAAAAAATAAACAGAAATTAGAGAAAAGCATCCAAACGAATGCTTTAGTTAAGTTCTTCCAAAGAAAACGCTTATTAGTTATAGAGAGGTGGGAACGTCGGGAAGTTTCATTTATAACCAGGAACACAAACTATGTAATTAATAGATGGAATGGATATGCAATAAAAAGATGCGAGTTGATATAAATATATACATACGAGTGTTATTGAGTTCTCAATTTGTTTATAAATTAATCGATTGTACATTTGCATTATGCAATTTATAGATTGTTACATTTGTTTCTATTTATAAAAAAAAAAAAAAACAATTCAGTAAATAAGTAATCAAAATCATCTTAAATCTTAAGATCCTTCCGAATTATCATGACTATGTTTATGATTGTGTAACGTGGAATGCAACCTCAAAGGCAACTGCAATGACAAAGAGGCTAAAGAAAAGTGGTAAAGAACTCTCAAATAATAGTAATAACAACCTAAGTACAGTAAGACAACAACAAAAAGCACAACAATTAAACTAATAATAATAAAATAGAAAAATAAAACAACAGGCAAGCAAATAAATGAATTGAGACATTAAAAGAAAGATAAACTGAAACTATTTTAAAGCAATGATAATGTTGGTTTTTTTTAATAGAATTAATCAAATCTATTATTAATTAAAGAAATGAAAACAAAAAGTATATTTATAAGCGTGTGTGGGCAGCAAATGAACCCGAATTAATATTACAAGCAAACTATTTCGACTTTATGCAAGCATAATTACCATAGCATTAATTATAGCAAAATGGAAGACAGGCAATGAACGGGAAAAAATGAAAAATAAAACATATACATCAAATAAACACAAAACTGAAAATATTTCAAACCAAAAAATATGCATTTTAATTCTTTCACCTATTACGGGAAATGTTTGAAGCACTTAAAGAAACTAATGGAAATTACTTCCGCACCTTTTCGAAAATATTAATCTATAGAGTGCTACGCCTACGCATTTGGAAAGACAATTGAAATATAAACTCAAAATCAGGTTCGTCGATCTGTTACCTTTGCCATTTATAAATGGTCATCGAGGGATTCGCTGTACATGAACTTTTGGCATTTATCCCGAGTTCTTGTTATTATCACACAAACACAAGCTCACTCACACACACAGACAAACACATTGTATATATATCAACATTTAATTGCATTTATATGAGCTGATAATAAAATTCCAATAAGCATGAAAAGAAATAAAAATACTTACACAAAACAAACAAGAACAACAATGGCCATGGAACGTTGCGAAAATAGGCAAAAGCAGTCTGAAGCTTCGAGTAACTGGCAAAAGGCCGAAGGCCAAGCCTCAATGGATGCTCAAAATCAATTCGAGTTTGCCGCCCGCACCCCCTTCCCCCTGGCCAACCAGTCCACAAAAGAGAAGGCAAAACCGAAACCAAAACGTAACTAAAAGCGTCTAAATGATAAATGCATAGTTGTGTTTGTTGTATCCACGCAATGGCTCTCGTCTTTCACAGCGCCCTTCGACCCCGCCCACCGCCCCACGCCCCGTACGCACACAAACGTAGCCCTCTAATGGACACTTAGCAGTCGAATTCAAATGCGAATGCGAAATAAATACGAATAGCAGTATATGAGTATGGGTATGAGTATGGGTATGGGTATGTCTGTGGGTATTTGTATGTATGCGCATACTCCTTTTGAAGTGCGCTACACAGCATTTTGGTTGTGGACAAATAATAAACAGTCTCGTGTAATTTCGATAATTAGAATACACCACTGCAGCATAATTAATAATAATGAAATAATAGGAGGCTTTGAAACCAAATGGAAATGTTTGAAATGAGTCCTTTTGAGTCACTTTTTATGGCCAGAAATTGTTGTAGACGCTTGACAATATTATTCGCCAATGCCACGTGATTTATGGGCACTCCCTTATTATAACCAATTTTTTTTCCAGTGTACCCCGTCCGTCTGTCGAGCACCATTTTATGTTGTGCTTAACGGCTCCCGGGGCACCGCCAGCGTCGCGTGGGTCATCTTTATGTTGTGCTTGTCATAAATACAAATGTAACGAGAAGGAACGGCAACTTTGGGGTGCCGAAGAGGAAATACCCTTACATACAGCCAACTGTGCTTGCGGACAAAGGCTTTGCATTTATATTATTTATTTGGCAGATATACTATATACATATATATCAAAGAAATACGAGAGAGTTTTTAAACTAACGAACCGGTGATAGCCTTCAAACGTATCTATGTCGATTCGGCTCTATGGGTTGCACATTTGGCGACTCGACTGAAGGACCCTCGGCAAGGGTGTGAAGAGGGCAGCCGAGCCAAGAAGTCCATTGGACAACGCAGCGCAACAGACGCTGCGGCAACCCCGAGCCCTGGCGGCACTTACTCATAAGCGTTGAGTGAGAAGCGTTCCGAGAAGTCGCCCAATCGCAGGCAGCCAGCTGTGTGGGGCTGTGTCCATAACTAATTCTGACTAAATGATGTACTAAAGTGTTCAGTAAGCGTCGCCCCAGCCTCGGACCCGCCACATATGTGTGTGGGTGTGTCTGGCCGAGTGTGGGTGTGTGTGGGGCTGTGTGGGGGCTGTGAGGGGGCTGTGATGTCTGCAATGTCTTGTGCCTGGGGCGATATCTTATCGCTACATTCACTGGGTGGCGATAATTGACAGACCATTAACGTTTAGATTGTAAAAGCTAAAGTAGCGACAGCCACCCGCCCCCCTTCTCCCCTGCCCCTCAGCTCTGGCCAGGCGCAGGTCTTTGTGTGGCATATATGCATGGCAAGGATGTCGTTAAAGCCATTTCGTCCAGCCTAGTTCGGCAGCTGCACACAGCGAAGCCAACAGGCTGGACTATCCCCCAAAGCCCCATCCACGGACTTGTCTAAAAGTCTTTTTCAATATACTTTGGCTGCCTTTGGCCGTTCCAGCTTTCGCTTTGCCTGCTGCTTTACATCTACTAGTGATTTGGGACTTTGCAATTGAATTGGAAAAGGCAATGAAATGCACACACACATACACACACACATACATTTATACTTTTGTAGAGCTTTTTCCCTCTCCATCGCAAGTGTCTGTATTTGTTCGAGATATCCGTTTAGTTTATCCAGAAGAGAATGAAAGCGGGAGAGACAGAGTAAGAGTTAAAGGAAAAGATAAAGAGAAGGAAAGGAAGAGAGTGGGAGAGAGACAACAAAGTAAACGACAAACAGCAAGAAACACTTTCGTTTATTAAGCAAGAGTTTTTCCAAATAATTTATCAAAGCAATTAATTCAATTGCAGCATACTGAGCTCAGCTCAAGCACAGTACGCAGCACCACAAATACAGTGCTGAGCACAACAAATTTATCGACGTGCCAACTGAATAACCAAGTGGGAATTTATTAAAAATTCATTTAAATGTGACGCTAACGAATAAGTTTGAGTGGCTTGAACTTTCCATTGCATTATATCGACGATTTATATTACATTTTCATAGTCATTCGCATTTGAAGGCGCTTGAGCAAATTGCAAACTATCGACAATCTTGTACTTAAATCAAGTATACGTAAATCCGACCGAATAAATTTGTTATTTTTCTTTTCTAATATTTCTTTTCTGCTTATTTTTTCACCAATGTTGTTTGGATTATTAAATTGCAACTAAAGCACACTCATTTCATTATTCAATAGACTCGTGCATAAAAGGCATGAAATATTCATGAAATTTGGTATGCTGTGGTGTTAAATACATTTGCAGCAAGTTCAAGCCGTACCTGTTTTACATAAAATCCTTTCTAGTTGACAGGTTTATCAAGTGAATAACAACAGCAGCATCAGCATCAGCATCAGCATCAGCATTAGCATCAGCATCAGCATCATCGCCGTCATCATGCTCATTAGGATCATGATTAAGGCATCTGCGTTTCGCATCCAGTTGGCCACAAATGCGACAATTGTGCGGCTTAAGCGCCGCAAGTTGGCCCTGCTTAGCCCACGGTCGTGACATTATCAAAAATGTTTCATGCCGCAACACGAAATGGGGAAACGCAGCAACAACAACGGTCCAGCTGCAAAGCGTGGAAAGTAAGTGGCGAACAGAGTGGGGCCGGGGGGGCGGAGGGAGAATGAGAGAAAAAGAAACTTAGAATGCGTTTCACAAAATGGTGCAAAAAACTTTTGTTGACGTCTCGCATTACAGGTGCAAAATGGCGACGTTGACAATGACGGAGAGTGGCCGAAGAGCGGGGAGGGGGGAGGGGCAGGGCGAAAATGGGGCAGCGAACACAGATGGGACAAGGAGCAAACACAACGAGTCAAATTTGTTTGCTGGCAGTTATTTTGATTGCATTTCATTCTGGCCACAAAAAAAAAAAAGAAACGTAGAACATGCCTGTCCCGCCCCATCCCCATCCTGCCACGCCCTGCCATGCCAGGATAGCTGTAGAGGAACCGCATAAATATTAAACAGTCCTGATGTCCGATAAGCAGCTATTGCTGCCGTTGCTGCTGCTTAAGCCATTTGCCGCAGGTTTTGGGTCTTGATTAGGCCAACCAGTTGGCCATAAGTTGGAAATTTTATGCCTAAGCAAACAAGGCCGACCCCTGACCCCTGGCCGGAAACTGGCTCCAGCGAACCAAAGTCAAATCGAAAAATAGTTTCAATGTTAAGAAAATATTAATATGTTTGTGGCCAAGTGGGAGTCGCCCATCCACATCTACGTCGGTGTCTGTCTGGGATATCCTGTCGAGTTGGCTCGCCCCATAAAACTCAAATATTTTAACAACGTGCCGCATGCGAGAGCCTAGCGCAACTCCTTTTCAAAATTCGTTGAACTAGTCGCATTCGGGCGACGCTGACAGGCAACTTTCGGGTCCTGCCGCATTGGGGCGGGCCTCCCGGCGGGCTGCGGTGCAATCAAGCATGGCTCCACGAGGGATGTGGATTACTGCGGAGCCGTTTCGGCCTTACGCTTCAAAACTTTACGCCCGGTAAACTGCACACCCAACAAATTTATAAAATTTCTGTAAAAAAGAGAAAAAAAAAAAAAAAAAAACGAAATAAGCGAACCCATTGCCTAAAAGGTTTTTGTCTTTCTGCTTCATTGCTCTGCCAGCTCATCTTAGCTGCAAAAAACATACACGCACACACACACACACACACACAGCACAGCTTATGTGCACATATGCGAGAGCTTTGTGTATTTTTGACTTTAAGATAATATATGGAAACGGATAGGATAGAGTCCACATAAGTATGTATTTCAATATTTTCGCGCTCGGCTGCCTTTCCAAGACAGCGTCTGCCAGTATGTGTATATATCCTACAACCATATTTGCAATAGGTATCTGAATATATTGCTTAAATCAATCCATTACACTTTAAGCTATATATGAAGCATATCTGAACGAGTTTTAATTTCAGTATTTTAATTATATTATATTTTACTTTATATTTCCATTCCGTTTAATCTTAAATAGTGCAGTGCAATGTAGAGTATCTGTTAGTCGGAGGATACAGTGGATACTGCAATATTCCAGCCTGCTTCGCTTTTGGTAAATGTAATAACCACTTGGCTGAATTTGTGGCGCGTGAAAAAGAACTGCTGCCAAAGTGCAATATGTGGCTACTATATATGTATATATACATCTATAGTAATGTATACTCTCGTTGGGGTAGTCGTCTGTTCTCATACACATAATAGACCTTTAGGAAAATAAGAGTGTAGATACAAGGGTACAAATGCAATATTTTTACTATATTTACCTTATAAAATTTATTTATCAACTTTGTGCAAATTGTAGCCAAAAAGAGACATATTCTTGATATATCTCTAGCTATTATGGTTAAAAAAAAAACCAGGTCAAACAAATAAAACTTGAAGTCGTTGGCTCAGATAGACGGAAAGACAGAGAGAGAGAGAGAGAGAACGCGTCACAAACATTTGCCGGAAACCATTTACCCCTTCGAAATGGGTTCAGGGTACAAAAATAAGTGAAATCCCATCAAATCTGAGAGCACCAACAAAAAGGTCAACGTTAAACTTATTGGAAACAAATGACCAAATTAGTTTTCAAGGTCAATTTGTACATCATAAATAGATATTGGGAGAAATCAATTACCTAGTATGCTAATATTATTCACATATCGCACTATCTATTTTTAACATCAATATCCTTTGATGAGCGACGAAGCTAATGCTGGTGGCTAAACCAAGTTGTATTTAAGCGATCAGGGCAGCTGATTGACCGTGTCGCTGATTGATTATCTGACTGATAGTGTCAATAGCTCATCTCGTGTTATTGTGTGCGCTGGCATTGATAGATCCGACTCACTAAGTGTTCGTTTATGCCCGGAGTTCTTCCTGACAAACGGACAAGCGGACAGTAACTGACAGCCAGAAAACCAGAACAACTTAGTTAGACGCCAGTGCAAAGGAAACAACAGCAGCAACAACAACGGCGGACAACATACGTGCAATACATTACGGTTCAACGCCCGTCGGAGTTGTCGGTTTCAGTTTTTGGCCGCCGCCAACAACACCTGACCGAAAACAGGCATCCGCAGCAACCCGGCCCCAACCCGGCCCCAACCCGCCCCCACGTCCAAGACATGCCAAAAAGTTTGTGCATAATGCGGTCAGACAAAAGTTTTGCCGCCTAGCCAAATGCGTTGCGTATAATTAATTAAGTTTCCGTTTCTTCTTGTTCTAAGTAAGTGTGTGTACATGTGTGTGGGCGTGTGTTAATGTATGTTTGCGAATGTTGCGGATATAATACTCACACCTCGAAAGCTGCAAATATGTTTACCATTTGCCAGCTGTTTGCGCACACTTGAATTGATGTCCTGCGGTCGCCTGCCAGCCCCAAACTAACCAGGGCCCACACTGCGTATGAGTTACGTTTAAAAATATCTGAATGATGTATTCGATTTGATATGATTGATGAACAGATACAAATAATAATAAATAAACTACAACTAAACTATAAACTTTAAATAAATAGTATATTGTACAACTTAGGCCCAAGTAGATGGGCGCCTTTAAATGCGAGTTCAAGCATAACTATTTCTAGTCCCAGGCTGCGTGGCGTAACAGAATAACTGTTGTCCAAGTCGGATGTTTGTGGGGCCAGCCATGTGCATTTTGAATGGGGCCGAGGGTTGGCCAAAACCAAAACCGGACGTTGTTATTGTTGCTACTTGTATTTGGTGTGACAGGTACGAGTATCTTGTAGTCGTATCTTGTCGCCTGTGTGCTGCAGCAGTGCCAACTATTATTTATTAATTTTAATATGCTTGTCGTCGCCAGTTGGACCACAGGACGGAGCTGACGCCTCCACAGTCACTGTGTGTCGCATCGAGTCAACTTTACATTTGGAGCGCATTTCCCCCGACTTCCTATTTGCCCTTTTCAAATCGAAATATGCGCCAAATCACGCTTGGGCAAGGACTAAAGAATAAAGTGAGGCTGCGTCATGCTCAGAGGCATTTGAAATGCATTAGCTTTTAATTCCCTGGCCATCATTGGAGGATTTTGGCGCGTGCTCAGTTCTGGCTCAGCTTTAAAGCTACTGTTACAGTTCTTATCAGAATGGTGTGACTTTCGATTAATCAGTTTTCCTTTGGTGTAAGCTTGGCATTTATTTGTTAGGGTATTTGAATCTGCGCCATTGCCCGCTTTTCCGCACACACACCTTATGATTTATGATTTTACAACAGTAGTAGGTGTAAAAATATTCCGAAGAGCGCAAGCAAAAGTGAAACTGAGTTAAAAACAGTCACTTGATTATTATAAATTCTTGAATCTCCTTTTTACTTTTAATTGCTTTCTATGCATTTACTTGAGAATTAATTATTTAACGACAAAAAAAACAAGAACTTCGGCATATATTTGAATTGATTTGAAGATAAAATAAATAAAAATAAATAGTATTGCCCAGGCAGTTAGAAAATTCTCAGGACGGGCATAAAAAGCACTCGCTGTGAATAAAATTAAGCGTGAATTCGCTTTCGAGCGGAACCCAACTCAAGTTCAAGTCCAAAACCATATCGAAAGCTGAACCTGAGCAGGAACCCGAGGCCAAGGACAAGAATCTGACTGAGGTCGGTTGGTTGTGTTTTGTGGCAGTGAGCCCTAGGCGGCAAGAAGTCACCAAGGCACATGCAAAATAAAACAGTTACATAAAGGACACACCCACACACACACACAGAGAGAGTGAACGAGGCAGCCGCATGCAACAAATAAGCTAAGCCCCAGATTGTCTTATCGCATTGAATTGGGTGTCTAACCCTTATTTCAACTGCCAGAGAAACTCTGACATTTTTACGCTTTTTCTTTATTGTTGCTTTCAACTTGTTCTTGGGCTTTGTTTTGTTTTGCTCGGCTTTTATTCGGCCCCTTGTTGTTGATTTGCTGGCATGTATTTTGGTCGAAAGAAGCGCCCCCGGCTGAGCCGACAGCGCCACGCCGAGTCGTTGACACTTGGAGCATTTGCGGGGTTGTCAATTTGGCGCTCGCTTATCGCTGATTCGGGCAAAGTAACGGCGACAGACGTGCAAAGTGCCCCAGACCCCCAGTTCGGCCCCAGTTCGGGCCCAGTTCGGCGTCATTTAAATATTTATTGCACTGAAATGTTTTAAATTGTCCCCCACTCCGTTTGCATTAAGAATGCATAAAAATGTAACGCAAATTGCCGGCCAGCGGGACCAATGCCAACAATTATGCACCAGCTGCCAGCCGCTTGGCCACTTGGCCCGCCCATGTGGGGGCTACGTGGCATAATGACAGTGCATGTGCCCGATACCCTGGACGAGTTCCGCATTCCGGTCAGCTTCGAATGCGACTCACGTGCACAAAATGGAGACAGCGAGATTTCACTTCGTCTAATTGCTTGCTAATTGCCACAAACATTTTAATTATTTGCCACTTCCAGCGAGCGGTAAATAAAATCCAAGAACATATTCCGAGTGACTCCCCGCTTGCAACGGCCTCGGGCGTGCTTGGGGGCTGTGGTGGGGCACTTCCAACCGCGATCAAAGTGCAAGCCTGAAACTCGCCAAATATCGTTGCGATGGAAGTTTGCGGCAGTTGCTGTGCAAAAAGTTTGCGGCGGCAACTTTCTGCGCTCACTTCCGCCGGAAGTCGGCAAAGTGTGCGTACTAAGTGCTCATCAGTTGGCCATCCAGGCCACCGTACCCAACTGCAGTGCTCATGACACGATTTCACGGCACGTTTTGGGTTGTTTTTAATGCAATCAACTCAACGGCCCCACCCCTCCCCAACAACAGCCCGGCCCCCTGCTTGTGTCCCCTGACGTATCGTGTTTACTGTTGGCAACAGCTTCTTTTTTCATTTTTTTGCGTCTACTATTGCCACAAATTAGATTTAGTGGCAATTTATTGCTTTGTTAGCATTTCCACGTTCCGTACCCCACGTGGCCCACGTGGCCCACGTGGCCGCAGCCCACGCCCCCACCCCCGCCACCGGCGAACTCTTCTGTCAAAATATGCCCCAAAATGGCGGCGCTCTCATCTGCCGCTGAATGTGGTGCAAGTGCTCGTAATTTGCTGTGGCGCCGCTGGTTGCCCTTCGCAAAGCGTATTTGCTTTTTAATAATGTGTGCTAAGTAATTCTATTTGATTTTCTTTTACTTCGGCCCGCCTTTTCAATTTGGGATTTTTGCAAGATTTTTTTATAGCTACACAATTGTTTTTTATTTATACCCTGTTCCCATTCGAAACGGCTAAAAAAGGTATTTCAAGTACTTCATAGAGAACTCGCTTTTTGTTCTTTAAAGGAAAAGCTGCGAGCCAAGTGGAAAACCCTTTCCAGGTATTTGAGAACTAAGCTTTTGAGAACTGTTTTTCTCAGCATTGATCACTCTCGCTCATACCTTTAATCCTGCTTTCATCTATCTTTACCTGCACCATACACTCTTTCTCTACAGGGTATTTATGTAGATCTACAAATTCGGAATTTATTATAATTATACTAATAAAAAAAATAATACATTAATTTAAAGCAGACAATTTTAAAAGAGCAACAAGTAATCACGGATAAAGGTGCGGATTATGAATTAAAAAATATTGGATCTCTCGTTGACTCTCATTAACACTTGACTAAGAACGAATTGCTATACTATTGCTTTGCAGGGTGCCTTCTAGTTGGGCAGTCTTCGCTCCTACTCTCTCACTTATTTCGGCCTATGTTTAAGCCATGGCGTTGAACGGGGCGTGGTCGCGGCACTTGGCAGTCGGCACACACATTAAGTAATTGAAAATTGATGCTGGCAAGAAGGCACTGACTATCACAACTGAGGGCTACGGGTGCGGGCCGGGTCAGGGGTCAGGGGTCAGGGGTCAGCGGGCGCTGACTCAGTCCACTTAATAAAGCTTCTTCATTTATTGCGTAAGCTCGTAGAATTTTTTGTTTCAAGCGCTTGGCAAATAACAACAATTTCCTTTCGTAAGCTCTCGAATCAGTCGAAGTTCATATGAAAAATGATATTTTTACGCCCTGCACGCAATTGCACTTAATTTAACATTTAAATTGAACTTTCAGATGAACAATTAACATCCACACATTGCACTACGAAATTATTAAATTACTAGCCGATTTAATTAATTGCATTTCCATCCAAGCCAAAAAAGAAATGGAAACGAAACTTGAACGCTTATTTTCCTATTCCCACACTCGTTATAATTGTCTTTGTTCTTGTTGTTCTGCCTTATCCTCCTGCCTTCGTGTCTCCGAGAATACCCTTACTGCGACAATCGTGTTCTTCATCTGATTCTGCCAATTAGCATTTCATGTTTTAGTACATTTGCACGCATTCGAGTTAGGCGCGATGGTAATACTCTAAATAATACTCGGATACTCAAAGATTCGATTTCAAACACATTAAAATGTTGATACAAGGACAAGTATTTAATTTTTATATTTTATATTATTTCCACTAGCTGGTTATTAATGACAGTTCTTGGAAAATGGCTGCAATAATCAGAACCATTGTGTACTTATGTCGATACATTGCTTTTGAAATGAAATCAATTGAAATTAATGAAGATTAAAATGAAATGAAAAATAAAGGAAATGAAAAATGAAACGAGTCGAGTAGTCTTTGCGTTCCAAAGTTGTGAAATGGGTTGTCCAAAAGTATAAAATCTAGTAGTCTTAAACGGTTTTTTGTCAGGTTTACCAGATAAAATAATTTGATTCAGATTTCGGCCTGCAAGGAATTTTAATTTTTCTAATGAAAAATTTTAAGCTAGCAAAATAAATTATTCTTTTGAATTCGCGACAATAACCAGTTAATACCATTTTCGATTTTGTGTTGTTTAAAATTCTGAAAAAGTTGAGTTCATTTTCTGTTTTCTTTGAGTTAAAGTTTGCAGCCCGCCATGGAGTGTGCTTTCGACATTAAGCCGCTGTTCAAGCATGAGATAATCAAGGTGCAGGGAGATTTGCTGCCGCAGGGCTACGAGGGCGGCCCGGAGCAGTGCGGGGAGGCCAGGAGGAAGATGGCCTGGATTATTGACAAGATTGGCCTGCTCTCGGCCGCAGCACAGGGACTGCACACAACGGTGACCAGCGCCAGGCAAATGTGCAGCAAGCAGACGATCTACTTGATGGCATCACAGGGCAACGACGATGGCAAGCTAGTGGTTTCCGGACTCCTCAAGATGGGCCCCAAGGACCTCTACCTGTTCGACGAACGCGGACAGCTCCGCAGTCGCATTGGCACGCCCGCCGTTTTGGACTTCTACGTACACAGCTCGCAGCAGCGCCGCGGTTTCGGGAAGCGTCTATTTGACAATATGCTGGCCGACCTTGGCTTGACCTTGTGCAAGTGCGCCGTCGATCGGCCGTCGGTCATGATGACGTCCTTCCTGGCAAAGCACTACGGCCTGGTGCGCACCATCGCACAGGCCAACAATTACGTTCTGTTCGAAGGATTCTTCAACAACAGCGACGACGGCAATGACGTCGACGGCCAGGACAACCAGTTGAAGGCCCCTCCGCGATCGCAACTGAAATCACCGGAGAAGGGCGAAGATGACCACAAGGTGCTCAGCATGGCTGAAATAATGGAGGCTGGCAAAAAGCAAGCTCGCGATACCAAGAAGATCAATTTTAAGCGTAGCGGAGATACCAGGAGCTGTCAATAATAGAAGATTCCCATTAATAGACAATACTAAAATAGACTGAAAAGGACTGTGTTAAGTTTAAACGTAGCGATTCGAAGTTAGAAATATGTTTGTACCCTGTAAAAGGCCGTTTTTAAACTATGTTTGGCAAAAAGAAAAAAAAAAATATATTAAATTTATTTAATGGCATATAGGCCAAAAATCAACCTTATATCGTTTTATCGTTCTATATCGGACACCAAATCACATTGATCGAAATCAATCTCTGTGTGAATTTGGCACTCACTCGCTGGCACAGTGCCAAGAGTTGATTGGCAAATGGCCAAGTTAATGCGCAGCAGCTGGAAAAATTTACCAAATTTGACCAAATATGCATAAATATGGCATTCAGTTTAACGTAATTATGGCTGTTGCATTTCTCACCGTTCTTATCGCTGTTGGAGTGTGTGATTGTATTGTGATTGTTGTTGTGGTTGTTGTTATTTCGGTGCTGGCGTTATTCGCATTTATTTGCATAGTTTCGTTTACATTTAACTTTTATTTCATTCGCATTGGCAATGCCAAGTGTGCCGGTGAGGCAAGTTGTTGTTGCCGCCGCTCGTTTTGTACTGCCATAATATTTAATGGCCAACCGACAGTTGACAAGCGCTTCAGCGGGCTTCGGGCCGGGTCCGCATCTATGGCCACTGGTCCTGCCAGTTATTATGTCGCATCATTTCAACAAAATGGCGGCACATGCAAAGCAAACAAATTTCGAGCGCGTTGTGAATTGCGAAGTGAGTTCCATTTTTCGGCCATTTCGGCACTCGAGTTCGGTTTTCTGCACAAATCGGCATCCAAATGCCAGGGCTAGTTCAATTCCACACATGCCTAAACATATGCATATGGAGATGTACATATGTTATATATATGCATATATGTGCATGTTGGCAAGAAACAATGGCGGTAGGAAAAACCAAATGAAATTCAGTTTAAGCAATACACACACACACACACACTCACACACACACACGCCAGCTACAGATGTACACACACAATGGGAGAAATATTAAAATTCAAAATTTTTGTCACGTGTCAAACGCCATTTATGCGCTTCGTGATCGCACGCGGCTCAGACTCCGGCTCACCCATACATGTGCACAGGAGCAGAGCACACCCACACGCACACGCACACTAATGCCAATACCAATACTAATGCACACACGTAGGCAGCCGCCGGGGGGACACGTAGACGGCGCGCCGCAGAAGCGGTCGCCAACGGCAACAGCAGAAAGTTGGGTAACACAGCTAGATTTAATAGGAACTGAAGGTCCCTGGCTGGCGTGAGAGTATAAATTCAAGAGTGCGCGGGGAAAGGAAAACAACAGACTCTGCTTTTACTGTGCACTTGCGCTGAGGGTATTCTAATTTTGCCACGCACTGTATGTTGCAGAAATCCTTGCTAACATCATTTAAAATCATCCATAAAACATTTAACATCGATTCTACATTTTTCTACGCACGTAGCAACTTCCATTAAAACAATCGATCGAAAAGTGGGTTCCTGAAGAAAATGGATTTTGTCAAGTTTTAAATCGTTCGAAAAATATTAAATATTAATATTAATTTGCCATATGTTTAAAAGGGTATTTGATCGTTAATCTTTTCTCTTTCAATAGTTTCGTTTTATTTTCTTTTTTATACATGTGCAAATAATTGCTATTATTATTATGACTATTATTGTTGTTAAATGTAAAAAGTGTGCTAAAATAAAAATATATCTGCAGATAGGTAGTTCTTATTTAGTTAGCTTCTGTGTGTGTGTGTGTGTGTGTGTGTGTGTACAGTTGACTGCGATATTTAATATTTGTGTTCGGCTGAATTTTGGTGCATGTCGCTGACGTTTTCAATGCCAAGAAAATCGCCTGATTTTGATGTTGTGTTTGAGAGTGTGTATGTGTGTGTGTGTATGTGTGGGCGGATGTGAGTGTGCGTTACTTTGATGCTGCTTTTAAGTGCGTCTGACTGCCCACGAAAGAGTTTGGCACGTTTCTTGCCTTTATGGCGCACATTAATAAAAGCGTACACACACACACACGCATGTTTGAGGCTGTGTGTGTGTGTGTGTGTGCATGTGCTTGGCAGTTTTATTAGCACATATCAATGGTTCGCCGTCGCCGTTGGCCATTATGCAAAATAACTCCAAAATAATGCAAATATTGTTTTGCTTGCCTTTTTTCCATTTGATTATGTTTTGCTTTGTTGTGATATTCAATATGTTGTCGACATAAACAGCCAACACCATTGGAAATTTAAATATCAGAGACGCGTTTAATTCAATTCAATTTATATTTGATAATTTCTTTCGAGAGACAGTCATTAATTATACTACGCAGTTTCTTTAAGCTTGAATTTAATTTTTGGTCATTATATTCTGTGAATTTTTTTATGAAATCTTTGTCTTGTCCGTGGACAACGAGGCGTATGTGAAATATTGCGCATACGCCGCGTGCGCCCGTGCTGCAAATTAAATTGGTTGACCACAACAAATGGCGCAAATGATGCGCAGCGTAATTATAAATGCAATTAAATTTGAATTAGAATTTCAACGCAGTGGTGAGTTTATGAGCTGCTTTCGTTTAAAGCAGACAACTGAAACAATCTGGCCAAGAATCCCCAAGCAGGCCATCAAAAGAGAACTGTTACTAAAGCCAAATAGCCCGAAAGTGCTGCTGCAAAAGGATTTCGTTTGAGTGGCCTTGCAGTCGATGCTCAACTAATGCGAAAAGCTGATACAGCTCCAGCTACTGCGTGACATGGCCCAAAATTAGAACCAAAGATAGCCCAGTTGCATCGTTGCAATTCTGGCTCAAAGTTGCCGAATCATAAAAGCAATCAAAATACCAAATTTCTACAGCCACAGGCCGCACGGCAGAAGCCCCAGTTCTAATGAGCGCCTACTCGCATTGATTGGGTGCCAAAGATTGTGGGCTTAACGCAGAATAAGAGAGATATCTGCAGCATAAAACGTGGTCCTTGAAGGTAAAACGGTAGTTCATGTAAAATGATTTTCAGACATTTTTGATTACTTCGAAAGGGATAACATTTTTTTTTGTTGTAAGCTATATCAAGAGCTTTAGCCTTTAAAAAGCTTTCGCTTTTAACTCCTTTACATAATTCACTCAAGGAGCTAAAAATAAGGTCATACGAAGTGACTTAAAGCTTAAATATATATAGCTAAATAAATAACTGATCAATGGGGCGCTTGTTATAACAGAGCTGCTAACTAAGCCAATAATAAACCATCCTAATAAAAGAATTTCGAATAAGCGGCGGGTTTCCAACAAGCGTTCATTATATTGCAGTATGCAGATCGGGACAGTTATAGATATGAAAAAGAGCACTTAGAGTAATTTATTCTTTGCAATTTCTTCTTTGCCGTGAGGAAGCACTTTTCAATACGCAGATACTTCTGACTTCTGTCTTTGTCGGCCGGCACAAACTCCCCTTATTTTTGTGAACTTTACTTGGCAGCATTGTCGAAATTCCTATTTTTCTTCGCCTCCATAAACCGTTGTGTGGCTTCAAGGGAACACGCCGAGCTGCACTGAAAGACTAAACTGATGTGAACACAAGCACTTTGATGTCACATTTCTTAGAAAAACATTTCATTTATAAACTTATTGGCCATTGATATAATAGTATTTTAAGCTTTGTATAAATACTGGGAATGATGAACAGTTTTACGGCTGCATCAAGGGTCTTTAATGTAGAACCTCAGCCCACGAATAGAAGCGCGAACAGCAAAGCTCTAATATTACTCATAATGAGGGTTGCCATCGCGCAACCCTATGCGAATGGCTCGGCCGTGGAAATCCGAAATTACCGCCTGCTTTTCCGAGGGCAGTTCCTATGCCACAATCGTTCACAAATCAGATGGTTAGGGCAACCTTTTAAAGCCGCATCAGCAAATATTTAAGCTTATTCCGGTCTAAAAATACGTGATGCCTGCGCTTCCTCTCTCTCTCACACACTGTCTCTCTCTCTCTCTCTCTGTCTCTGTCTCTCCTGTCGCGCCCACACTCATTGCGCATAGACAAAGAAGAAAATTTGTGTAAAGTGGAAGCGTGGAGCACGTTTAAAAATAGCAAAAATGAATGAATATTAAATTACGATAAATAAAAAGCGAGTCGAGAACTTGAGAGCCCCAAAAATACATGGGCATATTCTCGACTTTGCACACAGCTATTGGATCAGTGCTGTTGTTGTTGTTGTTGTTGTTGTTGCTGTTATTGCTGGTTGGTTTTTATTGCATTTCCGTAAAGTAAGCCATGTAAATCACTTAAGAGTTCTGATGGTTCGCGACTCGCCCCACGTAGCTGCTCTAAAAAGCACATAAAGCAAAAATGCTGTGAAAATCATTTGTAACACTACGCGTATGGATAACTGTAAAGTGCCTTTCTCTCGTTGCCAACGTGTGTGTGTGTGTGTGTGTGTGTGTGTGTGTGTGCGTGTGTGCGTGTGTGCCGCGCTCGCTGTTACAATAATGTGCACTTATTTTTTATGGCAATCATTTAAGACAAAAATGTAGCAAAAGCACAACGAAGTAAAAGCAAAGCAAAGCAAAGCAAAGCAGCCAAGTCACTCAAAAGCAAAACAAAGCAAAATAAAAACCAAATAATACATTAGACGCACACACATTTTACATATATATATTTTACACATATATATATTTTGCAAAAGTCTAACAAAAAGATGCGAAATGGCGTCCGGAAGCGTTTGCGTCAGTGGAAGTTAAAGCTGAAGCGGCCCAATTCCCACTTCCACTTCCTCCACTCTGTTGCGATTCCCAACTAGTTAACCCAGTTGTGCTGCATCAGAGCTCGAAGCGCAGTTGTGTTCTTCCCTTCAGCCGCTCTCTCTCTCTCCCTCTCTCTCTCTCTCGCTGTGATGCCATATCTCTACCTCCATTCCGCTGATGAGCGTCAATCAAGGAAATTGCTACTTTTTCAACAATTTTTCACGCGCTTTGTGCTTAAGCGCCGACCTGCATGAGAGTCAAAAACTCGCACTCGTAATCGCAGTCGATTCAAGTATTCACTTCGTGAATGCCGTTGAGTTGAGTGACAGAATTGAGTTGGGTTCACCTGAATCGGGAGACTTAAAATACTACCGGACATACAGTTCATAAGGCTTTCCTTTGCACCCATTTAAAATGGATAGAAAACCGATTGGAAAAATCCATCTTCATAAATTTAAACAAGCAATTTCCAATGCTTTATTATAGCCGATATTGCCCTTAAAGCACTTTAAAGCAACCTTCGACCGTTGGGAATCCTGCGCCGAATAAATTGAATAATTGTTGCGAAACTCTTACATATTTCTTTCCCCGTTCTTTTTTTTTTTTATATTTGACTTGACATTTTCATTGCGATTGTAGTGCGCTTTTTATGTTCGTATAATGGATGTTGATACCTGGCGCCTGAGCTACAGTTACCATGTTGTAAAGTTTTGGCCAACCCATCGGGTTTTCAGGCACATTCTTTCATAATTTTCTTAACGCAAAGTTTTTGCGAACAATTACGTACGTGTGGCCTAGCAAAGCCGCCGGAGTCTACCATGACGGGAGCAAGGACAAAAGAGCAGGAGCTGGAGCCGAAGGATGTTGCCGGGGACTGGCACTGTAACTGGGCGAATGTTTTGCATGACAACTTTTTCCTACTTAGTGGGGCCAACAGGGGGCTGATGGGGGGGGGGGGGGGCTGTAATAGTCAACGAACTAACTACATAACTGCAGACAGAATGTGTCGCGGTTATGGTGAGCGAGCGACAGGCTGACAGGTGGCGAATAGAGCGGCATTCTGGAGCAGGGCAGGTGGCAGGGGCCACAGATTTGGGGACTAGCGAGTGGCGCGTGAAGTGTGGCAGGCAATGGCGTTCTTCGCTCATCATCAACATCATTATCAAGAACGACGTCAGTGTCAGCGTTGCGCTCATTCGAGGTACTTAGGAAACTTTGCACTATATAAGCTTAACTTTTTCAACCACAGCGCTGGGCTGGGACAGGGGGAGGGGGAGGGCAAGTACCAACTTCTGTCCAGGCGTTCGCAGCCTTCAGGTAGCAATAATACGACAATAATGACTCTGTTGACAGCAGCGACATCAGGACGCACTCTGCCAGATATCGGTAACTAAGCCGGTCGAGAGAGAGAGGGGGGCGGGGAAACGCTGAGGGCGGGGAGGGGGGGGTTTGGCAGCAAGTTGCCAAAACTGTTGCATACTCTTTTACGCATAATTTGCATAATTCACCAGTAATTGCAATGTGAGAGAGAGTCCCACAAAAGGGCATATTTAATACAGCAAAAAGCTGAAAATTTAATTTTTACTCAACATGGGCGAACACCATGAAGGCCATGGGCGGTTGGCGGTGGGCGGTGGGCGGTGGGCGGTGCGTGGCGAGTCTCCAGCGACAGCCTCACAAAAGGAAATGAGAAAAATTTTGTTAATTTCCCTTAAATGTCACTACACCTACGAACACATCGACTTGTCCTGTAGGCAAATCACAGGACCGAAACCCACTGGGACTAAAAACTAAATGAAAGCAACTCAAGACGACATCAGCGTCAGCAGATTCCCTCGCCTAGTTGGCATTCCTGGCATTTGGTTCTTGATTTCATTCTGTAAATAGTTACACCAGCTTCAGTCAATCGGTATCTGTGCAGCTATTAATCAACTTGGGAAATGTCTATCGGCCTAGACAAATCGAATCAAGCAACAAAATACATAAACAACACATGTTCACCTCAAGCGAACTTTAAGAATTTTCGCTCAATTCCATAAAGGTGCTAAAAAGATTCGCTATTGGTTTTTCTCAATTTCGCTAAGTTGCTTAGAAAACTAAAGAAAGATTTTAAACTTATATTTTGTGTCAAAAAAGCAACATTTCAAAAATAAAAGAAAAGAATAAATGTATTAGTTGTTTGTAATGTAAGAATTACTTTTAACAAAATATAAAAAACAGAAAGAACAAATATATGAATCATTTATTTTCGATAAGTTTTTCCAACATGCATGTTACCCTGTTAAGTTGGGTTTCCGGGACGCCTGTTGCGTCCATGTTCTGACAACTGAAAACTCCCCTCGATTACGTCTGCCGAATGGGGCATAAGCCGTGGCAAAGGGACCGTTCCCCTCCGGATGAAGCTGCTGTTGCTGCTGCAGCAAGTGGCACCGAGATATCAGCTTAACAGCCTTAAAAGCTTTGCTCCTTTTTTATTTTATTTTATTTTATTTTATATATATGTATATATTAAATATATTCTCTTTTTTCTAGGGCAATCGTTAACTCAATTTGTCACTGCTATTTGCGATTTGTGTGGGGAATGTCGCGCCCCACTGTTAGGCTGTGAAAATCCACATTATCTGGCTTTTTTTTCATCTGGTTTTTCGCTTTTTTGTGCGACATTTTGTAATGCGTCGCAAATCGAAAGAAAATGAAAGCGACGTTGCGCAAACGGAAATCCTTTGTTAATTAGTAAAAAAAAAAAAAAACGAAGAAAAACGAAACAGCAACAACAACAATTACATAAAAATGTGGGCGTGTCTGTGGGGCGCGACATTAGCATGTACTTATTTTTGGCAATTGTAAAAATTGCCACGACGCCGGCTTAGCTCAGGCCAAAGAACAAACAGAAACCGAATTCGAGACGCAGACGCCCCAGAAGGCGGAGTGGCGGCCAGGAGGAGAGAGTTCAGGGGCGGCAACGGAAGTGACAGACAAACAAATGTTGACTTGGCTTAGAATGTAATTAAAAATGGAAAATGTGCCGCTGATTATTTGCTAGAGCAGAACCCCCTCGAAACCCGGCCCCGGAGCACGCCTGGCACTCATTTAAAGCTATTTAGATACACGTTGGCCGCTCGGCTGTTGCACATTGGGTAGATGCGATTTTGGAATTTTTATATGCGCTGCCTGCACGTGACATGGCTAAAAGGGTACACGGATATGGCCAATACGGGCCAAATACAGGGTACCGCCATGCTAAGCGCAAAAAGAGAACAAATGCAAAAAGGGGATTTACATTCATGTACAGCGCTCACGTTGAGCAGGACGTGAGCTCGAATAGCCAAAAGGGATTGGAGCTGGAGTCGAAGAAGAAGGGACACACACACACACACACATGTGTGCGTGTGGAGCGTGTTTGTGCGTTTGTGTGTTTCTGTGTGCGGGGCTATGTAAACACAAAAGCAAATCATTAAAGAAAAACTTGCACAAAATTATATTTATTCCATGTTTAACTTTCCAAATACATATTTTGTATACCCTTTTACGGCACAAAACGAGCTTGAATCCTCAATTTATCAGTGTTTGTCTCAGAGATCTGCCACGAATACTTTTTTGAGCATTACGCTTGAACAGTATTGGAAAAAATATAATTTTTTTCTATATTTTTTTTTTTTATTTTTTAATCCTAATCACTAGATTTTATACGATTTTATAAGAATTTGTGTATAAATAGAACATTTGAATTAGAGTATTGATTCTTCGTCAACCCAAAAAAATAAATTAATTAGTCCTTGTTGATTTTTAAATAAATTTTCTCTTGTATTTTTTGCGCTAGTTCCATTTCCGCAGCACTTGCAACTCTTGTGATTTCCGTATTTCGTCTGCCTTTCGTCATGTCTCATATTTAATGCGTACTGTTTGTCTTTCTGTTTGTTGATAGAATGTGCTGAGGCACGGGGCACGCACAGAAGTAGGGGGTGTCAGTGGGCTTGGGATACACATTGCACCAAAGTCGACTAATTAAACATTTTAGCCGAAATGAAAATGAAAATTTTTCGTCTATATTACGCAAGTTAAATATTATTTTACACCCTGTAGCTAAGATAGTAGATGAAAGGTGAACCTGGCAAGAATCGCATATCAGATCAATGTAAAAATGAGCCCCATACTTTGAGAGGGAAAAGTTGCGGATTTTGGTATATACATACATTTTAATTAATTTGTTAACAGTTTATTTAAAAACAATTGTATGTTTAAATATATTTTAATATATATATATATCAGTTGGTCACGGTATAGCATGTTCTGACCAATCGGAGTTGAGCACTGGGTATCCCCTAGTCAGCCAAAGCCGACTAGAGCACTCGGACATTTTTGTTTTACGTATTTTTCGTGTAACAGGGTTCTTAAATTTAATTTCGTCGCGTTTGCTGTTCTTGTTTCTGTTGTGTTTGTTTGTTGCTGTTGCGAGTGTTGTTGTTGTTGTGTTTATTTTGCGCCAAGTCAGAAAAAGTTGGGCGCATTTTGCGCCCAGTCGAGTTTTCAAAGGGGTTTCTTTTGATTTTCTGTTGAAAACATAAATAAAACCTGCCATAATTTTGGTTAAAAGTTGTTTCTTAGACATCTAAATACGGCGGAGGTATAGACAGACATGCTATTAAATTAAAAGAGGGGTGTCATTGGTGCAACGATAAAGTTTATTTTTCATATAAATCAAAATATTCATAATTCCCCGTAATTCATAATTCAATTAGTATAACTATAATACTACTATTATTATTATTATTAAAATTAGTCAAATAATCTTTTAGTTTATTATTTTTCGAAAAATACTATAGTTTGAATCGGCATATATCTGTTGTCCGTTTGGTGTCGAACGAATATTAAACCATTCTGAAATAGGTTATTTATACAATGCCACAGTTTACCAATAATACTTGTATGTTTTTACAAATACTAACTGATTTCACCTCTAAAAAGGTCGTTAGGCGCAAATTCATTTGAGATATAATTCTGAGGCACTTGAGCCACATTCAAATCGAGGAACATCAAAAACCATATAACTGACTGAGAATCTATTTCAGGACATTCTAAGCTTGGCACGACAAAGCTATCAAAACAACGTGCGGCGGCTCGAGTACAAAATGTGTGATAAAATCCTGAAATGAAGGCCTACAAAAAATTAACGCTAAAAGTGTCAAATGGAATGAAATGCCCAAGTGACAAATACGAGTATAAACGTCAGTTGCCCTGGATACACACACACCACACACACACACACCTGTCACGTGTAGGCCAAATAAAATTGAAATATTCAAGACGTCCCAGCCGACAACATAAACTGCGAAGTTCTCCCGTGTTTGCAGCCCCAAATGCCGCTGCTTCTATGCGTATTCGCGGACTCACTGCGCACACAATGGGGGGTATTGGGCGTCAGGGCGTGTTTGGCGCTGCGCTGTAGGGGCCGTATTGACATGGCATGACTTGACGCTACTTTAAATTTAGCGGCAACTGGCAACGGGGCGGGGCAACGTATATTTAAAAATGCCTAAGTGGAACGTCTGTTGCTGTGTTTACACACACGCACACACACACACACACATGCAGAGGTTGCCTACTTACTCGTGCGCCAACTGATTAAAGTTAATATGCACTCATATTGGATTATGAGTGCTGTCAAATGGGTCTAGCCGGGGCGTGAAGGACAGGGGGTGCGGGGTGGGGCAGTGCTGACAATGTTAGGCACTCAACTTGAAAGCTACAGAAATCGACCAACGCAAATGTGTCGCAAGTGTTAATGTTGTTGCTCTTGTTCCTCCCGCTGTTGTTGCTGTTGTTTCTGTTCTGGTTGTTGTGGTTGGCGCTGGTGCGCGCCACTCTTGGCGCGCTCTGACGCCTTAATAGGCCTGGCTGTATGACAGTCAAGTCAATGGGCGCTGCGGCAGCCACGCCCCCCGCCACGAGGCCCTAGTCAAATCTAGCTGCTACTCAGCAGCTCGAAAGCGACGCACATACATCAAACGACACACACACACACACACAAGCATGAATGGAGACAAGCACACATGTTTGTTATCCCAAGTAACTGTGCATAGTCAGAGCCCCATTTGAGCGTATAAACAGCCAAGTTTTAAAACGCGAGCGCAGCGTCATCGCCTAAGTGCGAAAAATTAACTGCTGTTAAAGGCGATGCCATCTCATTGTTGCCCAATGCCAGAAACACACACACGCACACACGCACACATGTGCACGTGGCACTGCGAAGCTCGTCTCTGGAAATGATATTCCCCACATGTTGTCAACTTTGGTAGTTGAAATATTTACATTTTACAGAATTATATTTATATTATATGTTTTATTATCGTTTGTAAGCGAGCTCCGCTAAATATTCGGTTACCGATTTGAAAGAAAACCAATGTTCAGATCAACTTGTACTAAAACATGAAAAAACATAAAATTTAATTGATATATATTGGTACATAAAGATGATGAAACGATTGAGTCCAATTATAGCGAGATATTAGATATTTAATGCACAATGCACAGAAATTTCATTTTAAAAGCATCTCAAATGCGGAAGGCAATCACATTCTGACGGTCTGCAAAGATTTACTCCTAAACGTTTTATAAATTTCATTCGCCGTTGTTTGTTTTAATAAAAAGTTAGTTCATAACTGGCTTTACCGGTGATTTCAGGGCAGCGCAGCCATCGATTGCAGCATCGATAATGGATCTGTTAATAATTAACATCGCTAAGCAAGCCGTGATTAGCAGCACACTCGGTTGGTCCTTGAGGCACAAGAATTTTGATATGGATTCCTTAAAGCGGGACAATGGGCGGCATTTAATGAATATTCATAAAACGCAGCACGGGAGGCACTAAGGGGCAGTGGAGAGCCAGAAAAGTGGAGGCAAACAGTTGAACACAAGCGCTCCCTACTCACTTAAACGAATGATGATGACCATGACACCAAAGAGGATGAATGTATTGCGTACATCGGTGATCCGGCGCTTCGTCTCATCTTCATTTTCTGGCAAGGGCAAACGAATCATGTTGACCAATTTATTTGATTTACTTATTTTTGTTTTCCTTCTGTATGAAAGTTAATTTTCAAGAAAATATTTTTAAATTCAGCAGCTCCAACTTGTAGCAGTGTTCAATTTGTAATGAGCGTGGAATATTCCTGTTGCTTTAGAACTGTCAATCGACAACTTTTTTGGCCAACTTGGATGGCTCTCAAAATGTTGTGTATCTGCCCCATCACTCTGAGCATACATTCAAATAATTTCCAAGAATTGTTTAATCGCCCCATTTTACAACAATTAAGAACTTGGCAGTCGGCTGTAACCGACTGTGCAATACTCGTTCACGGCATAATAACAACTTATAATTTCTGAAAAATGTAGATTTTCTTTGTACACTTTTCAGCTCGATCTAAAGAGAGATTCATCAGAATTTGATGATTCCCCTGAGTGGGTGAGAGGAGGTCAGCAGCAATTTATCTGATTCGAAATTTCAAGTCTCTAGATTTGGACAGCACGACGGACATTGCACAAACCCAATATACTCTTTTCACTTCAGCAACGAGTATAAAAATACGTTTGCTCGAGATTAGCCCAAAGTAATAATTTCGAAAGGGAGAAAGCCATCTTTGTCCGGCCAAGAAGAGTTTAAGGCTTTGTATAAATATTTGGTTAGCCAACTGAAAGATCAATAATTGCGGTTGTTTGAGTGTTGGTCAGGGCAGCAGCTTCGATAAAGTGATTACGGATGCGGTTGCTGGGAGACAATGTTTTAATTGCAGCAACTTTTTGGCGCAAGTCCGGAGGAGAGCCCCCGGTGCTTGACTTGGCGACCGCCAGGCTTGTTCGGCTTGCGCTCGAGTGCAATTTAAGTGAAATTGTTGCCAGGCTCCGGCGCCACATGGCAGCTGGCAGCTGGCAGCTGCAGGCGCTGACAGTCGCCTGCCATTAGGCATTAGCTATCAGCCATTAGCGTGCACTTATTTGCATATTACGCATACGCGATGAGGTGCGGTGATTAGAGCCAAACATCGGCTGACATTAGTCAGACTTACGAGACCCAAGAACACGAGCAAGACCCAGAGAGCCTTGTGCCTGGCGACTTGACAGCCTTGACCCAGACGCATAATAAACGCGGTGCCTTTGGCCTTTACCAGGCAAATTTGTTGTGCCCGTATCGTGTTCCCTAATTCACCTTGCACGCTAAGGCTAAGCTTATTATAACACCGAGGCTCCTAGCCGTACGCCGAGCACTTAATGAGCGGCATAAATCAGCGACTCAGCTCGCAACAAAATCCGGCTGTGACCCAGACCCCGACCCCGGCCCCGACGCCGACCCCGAGCCCGACCCCGACAGTGACGGTTGCATCAGGCACGCATATGGCCAGTGCATGAGGGCCTGCGAGCTGTTAACAAAACACTATTCGATCGCGTGACGCTGGCAGCAGGCGGGCGCCAAAGTGTCGGACGCGCCGTCGATACTGCAGCGCAGAATGCAGCGCGCTGCAACGCGGCGTATACGTGATGCCGCTACTAATAAAAAAATTACAACTATTTTGCATTGTTGAACGGCGCTTGTTGTGCGGAATGTTTTCTGTTCTTTAAACACATATACAACATAGATATTTATTGCCTGCCAGCAAAGTCCTGCCAGTCTTAGAGATGGGGTCACTAAATTTGGATCGGTGAAAAACGCTTAGCCGATTTACACCTATTCAAATACCATACGGAGTAAAGCCTTCTTAATGGCTGTTTTCGTGGCAATGCATTGGGTTTTATGAAATCCGACAATCGGGCATCGTCATAATTAGTTCGACTGTGCAGTGAAAGGGATTGGGGTAATGGTGGCGAAGAGTAGCGGGGGTGCTAGGATGCAAGCCTACAGGATTCGATAAATTTATGACATTCATTCCGTAATCAATCGGTTGTCAAGGCCTGCCAGCAAATGGGAATTTGCGGTTGCTACTGCACAGAGTAACATCGTAAATACGCAAAATCGCAACATTTATACAACATGCAGGCCCGGTTGGCAAATTGCTATCCATCTCCCATCGCTGCACTCTGCATCCCCTCACCAATTATAGTCTGCACTCATCGAAAATGAATCAACAAACTAGGCTATGATGATTTTGTGCAAACGTATGTCACGAGGTATCTTCGACCAATAAAGTACGCTAAATTTCTTCTCACACAATAGATCACATTCACAAAAAAATCGTTTAATTATGATATTGGCTGGCAACTCAAAAGTACAATAAGAACAATTTTAGAATTCTTGTGACCGTTCGCTTGAGAATTTACTTTATTTATTAAAAAAGTATTAGTGACTTCGAAAAAGGAAAAACTATAATTTGTGAGTAGTGAGAATAAAAGAAACTCATCGAATATAAAGAAAAACTCGAAATAAAATTTATAAAATATTTAAAATCGTGTTAAAACAAAACCATTCGCGCACAAATATAAAAAGTTCAACAGTTCAAATTTCACATTAAAAAGAAGGTGTTTACATATTCTTGGCCGGTAACAATAGTTGAGTCGATCAAATACGTCAAGAACTTTTGTGCACCATATACAGTTCAAGTGAATCTCAAATTATCGATAACTGCCCTGTTTCCCGAACATCGATCATTTTCCTTCTTCCTCCCTCCCTCTTTGTCCACAAAATGGAAAATCTTGCATTATTTTTATTATAATTACTATTTATGCACACTCACACACAGGGCTGGAACTTGGCAGTTGGCAGCTGGTTGCAGGGTATCTCCTAGTCGGGCACTTTTCAAATGAGCGCTCGCATAGGCTTACTAGGCATTGTCTGGTAAAAGAAACAAACACAAATGATGCATGCGATTGTTGTTGTTGGTGCTATGACATTTTAACCTGTGAAGTCAGGCACACAGTCGCACACACATACACACACACACACAGAGTTGTGTATTATGGCAGCTGTAAAAACTGCGGCTAATTGCTTTTTTTCACAGTTCACAGATTTGCATAAAACGCAAAAACGTGTGCGACTGTCTGTGTAATTTATATTTGTTTATATGCATATGAATACATTAAATGGACAGGCAGAAAACGCAAATTACATTTGCAAACACACACAACCGCACACACTCACACTCGCACACACACGCTCGCATTGCCTTTTTAATAAACCTGACAGTGACAAACAGAACCGTTAGTAAAACATACATCGTACACCATATTTACAGTCTCTATGTGTATGTCAAGTCAAGCCACACACACACACACACACACACCCCCCCCCCCGCGCTCTTACCCCACGTGCAACATGCGCCCCTCTTCACACGCTCGATGTTTGTTTGGATGCAAGTTTTTGTTGTTTGCCCGCCCGCTAGCGGCATAATAAATTTGTCAAGCTCATACAGTTTACAGCAACAACAACAATAGCAACAGCACTGACAACAACTAAAACAACAACGTGCATCCTTTAAAATCATAGTTGTTACAACTAAGTACGACGTTTTTTATAATTTCGTCACGAAATATTGAAGGACACATTTCCGACCCAAAAAAGTATTATATTATATTGTCGTTATCTACATCTGTCTGTAAGTTTGTCTGACAGATATCTCCCACTTTTTATAGGATTCTACTACATTTTCATTTTTTATACTCGTTCACAAAGTGAAAAGAGTATTTTAGGTTTCTGCAATTTCCGCCTTACTGTCCGTACGAACGCATTTTTTTTCGCCGCTATTCAAAATAGAGACTTAAAACCTGGAATATATACTCGTGTATACCCGCGTCAAGCAAAGTTTCAAGATTTTTGTGGGACGCCCACTGGGAGGCTGGCAAATCGATAACATGACGATCGCAAATCGATAAAAGGTGAATATTTCCCACAATTTTTAAGTATGTGGATTGCTGGTGAGCCCCCTCAAAGATGGCGGCCTTGGTAGCCTGCCCACGCTCACTCGAACGTACACTCAGCGCCCCCGCCCTAAAAAATCGGAAATGGCTTTAAATCCGACAGTTTTTGAACCAGTTTCTCCATATTTGGAATATGTCTTACTGGAAAAGCTCCCGCAAATCACAGTTAAAATTTCCCAGCTACGCCACGTACATAATAGAGGACAAACGATGAAAAAAAAGCCATCAAACAGAAATGCCATCGAAATCGGTTCAGTTTTGACAAAGTTATGGGCGTTTGCAAGATGGGAGCAGCTATGGATCCGAGAGCGTTACATCTCAACATTTTTGTAAATTTTTGGATGATTTTTGACAAAAAAATTTGACTTCCTCAGAATCGGTTTAATGTTGTTTTTTATACTAATTGTGACAACCACAATCGATTAAAAATATAAATTTGCATTTCTAAATTTAAAAAAAAAAATTTTCAAAAACGAGTAAATGCAAAAAAATTTATGTTCAATAATGAATATATTTGAAATGCAGAGCCAATCTAGCGGATCAACCATGAAAGAAATGCCCTCAAACATCAAAATCGGTTCAGTTTTGACAAAGTTATGGGCGTTTCAAATAAGCGAACTATGGATCCGAGAGCTTTACAGATTTTTCACAACAAATTTGATCCCCTCAGAATCGGTTTCAATGATTTTCTATACTACTTTCTGCGACATTTGTTCATTTGTAGATAAGGACCTTTTATCGAAATTTTGCAAAGGCAAAGTTATTGAAATATTTGAATTTGAATGCTGGGTACAGAATATCTCCAAGTCGGGCACTTTGGCCTGAAGCAATCAGCCTGGTCTTCTATTCGGACAGGATACCGATGACAACAAATACTTAACTTAAATTGATCAATCTTCTTTGGTATTGAGCTGCAAATATGTGATTTCGGAGAGGCCCAATTATTGCTTGTTGCTGCGATGAATGTTTGGGGGAATCTGTGTGTTAAACCATCCAATTTGGGCATAAGTAGCTGAGCTATGCAAACAGTTATAACCACATCTGTCAAGGGTCAGCTGAGCAGGCTTGCACTGGCTTCGACCTACAAATATGCAGCTAATTAACCTAATCAAGAGCCTGTCCAGGTTATATTCTGGCCTCAAGGGCTGTGTGAGAACCTCAAAACCAGGCCTAACTCGGCTTTATCTTGTGACTAATTAAATACGGTTGAAGGGAGGTGCAGTCGACAGTCGAATGCGCTGCACAACCAGATGTTAGCCGCAACCGCAGCCAAAATATCATAAATGTGATGGGCGAGGGCACGGGACGGGGCCCGTCAGGTCAGGTCAGCCTGGGGCCGGAGCGACCTCAATGTGTGGCCACTTTGGGGCTGCCGCTTTGTCATTTGAAGACTTGTATTTGTGTGAGTGTGCGTGTGTGTGTGTGTGTGTAAATGCTGTTTGCCAAAACAGCCTAAGCGCATTCGTATACATTACAGCACGAACTGCATGGAACATGATGTCGAGTCGGAAAAATGAACTGAACATCTGTCTACTCTTTGTTCTCGATAAATCTTGTTAATTTCCTTTCAACTTGAATTTGTGCACAAGTTAACTAAAGTAGCTATAATTCGCCATCCAATTATTCTTTTTGCTTTTCCTCCTTCAAATTCACTTCTCAGTTCATAATTTCAAATCAAATTTGAATTACATACATATACTATATATATATCGCGAAGTGTTTATATCAAATAAATTATAATTTAGCAAGCAAGCTGCCTTAAGGCATCTCTCTAGATTTTAAGCCCATTAATTCACAAAATTATCAATTTCACCTTCACCGTGCGCTATTTAGGAGCTTTGGGCACGTGCACAAAACACAAATGGACATAAATCTGTATAAGTGCACAGCAAATATATATATGAGTGTACAGAGCAACAATGCAATTTCATTTGAAATTAAAGGTAGCTAAGAAAGCCCGACTAAATAGCACCCAGCAAAAGATAGGAAATTATTCTGACGATTGTCAAAGAGGTTTTCATGACCTTGAGATATTTGAATATGCTGCTTAAGTATACGGAAAACTGAATAGTTTGACTTATGTTAATTACTTAAGAGAAGTTACTTAGAGCTACTCACATGCGAATATGTGTTCATTAAAAGTAAATGCCACAGCTTTTAGCCTTGCATTCCTTGAGCCTCGGATCGGGTGTGCTATGTATTGATTTAGCTGTGTATTTGGCCGACTTAAAATAACAATTAAGCCATAATCTGAGTCGAACTCCATTTGTGCACTGCTCCGATTTGGCACGAGTGTATACGTTGGTATAATTAAATGGAATTGCATAATGAAAAGGCCGTTGCCAAAGCCGTTGCGGTTCAAATTGCAATTGCTTTGTCGAGCAGCGCCGACAACTTAACCAAAACGCAATTCATTAAATTAATGAAATTGCAATGCATACAAGATGCGATTTAAGTATCACCGTACCAGGCTCACGCATTAGCCCAGCCAAGCAATCTAAATGCGATCTATTCTAGTGCTGCAGAGCTTAGGCCAGAGCATACTCTGCCTACACATATATGAGTATAAATATGGCAACTTGTGTGCGAGTATTCCCAAGTATGCACCACTATATATTATATAATAAATACGCATGTACAGAGATAGATGCACTTGCTAAACTGCTTATGTGCATGCCCCAGATGCGCATGTTGGCAGCCTTTGAATTTGGGTTTAGTTTGTGAATTCGCTCTGCCAATCGAGACTTGCAGATTGAGATGTGTATTCGTCTGGTTTGGCGCCACACTCAGATGCGTTACGCAAAGCCCAAGCCAAATTATCGCATAATTTGTGCATGGCTAAGACAACTTCCTTAATCAACTCGCAATTTGCTGCTGGACTCGGTTTCTGGCTTCCAATTCAACTAGTTGTCAAACATCAGGCCTACTACTGATGCCATCTCAGTACGTTCAAAATTGTTCCAGAGAATCAAGAAATACACAGTTTATATTTAAATTTACCAGCATGTATTAACGGTGCCAATTACATAGAACAAAGGCAGATAAAAAAATACTCTGCCCCCTGATTGCTGATTAAATAAAATCTTATAAAAAAAAAAAACACAGTTTATATTTAAATTTTGGAAATATTTAATAGCGCTCAACTTATCTTGGGTATATACGTATTGTCAATATTAATAATGTAGGAATCTAAAAAATGAATAACGGAATTCGAGTATCGAGAATGAAAAGTGGGTGGAAATTTTGTCATTTAGGAGTCGCATCGAATCAGCTAAGAAATCATTTACGATATCTGAATCTTGAATATAAATACATATCTACCTCAGCAAAATGTGTGAAAAAAAAGCTTAAAAAAAATGTATGGAATAAATCAACTTTAAAGCTTATTGTTTATTTATTTATTAGCTAATTTGTTAATACTTTACTATAGTATAATTACCTACTTATATTGATTAACGCTTTTATCCGTCCGGTATAACCGACTACGCAATACTCGTTCACAGTAAAATAACAGCTCGAAACAATTTTATTAACTCCCCAACTCCGAAGAATCCAAAATAATTACATCTGTGATCTGCTTGAAAATGAATCTAACCTTAAAACTAAGGGGGATATATTGATTTTATCGAATTGGGCGTAGCCAAAAATCGAAACGCATTATCTGACGCGGGTAAACACGAGTATACCCAATATACCCTATCCACTTCGTGAGCTAGTGCAACAGCTCTAAAGTGGGATATTTGTATATGATTCAGCTGTTGTCATGCGAACGAAATGAAATGAATGCGTAATTGAAATAGGTAATTTATGCTCGATAATAACAAAATCGGCTCAACATAATTGCCAACTATGTCTCGAGTAATTGCCAAGCGCTAAGCAGCATTAATTGTGGAATATTCGACTGTAAACAGACAAGCACACATGGATATCTACATATGGGTTTATGGACTATTTATACACAGATGCACTTGCTGTTGATCAAATAGCGTGGCATGTGTGGCATGGTGTGTCGTGCAGCACTCAGCGCAAAAATGTGTAAAATTTATGGTAATAGGCAGTGGTAGCACTGGGCGTGGCCGTGGCCGTGCCACGTTTGTGGGCTGTGGGGCACGCAGTGTGTAAGGTGCACGCAAGTGCGCATCATCTGACGCCGCTTGTTGCAATTTCATTCAATCAAACAGTCAATCAAACAAATTGCATTCGTTATGCACGGAATTCAATATGCTGCCACAAGGGCGTCGCAGTATATCCATGGTGCAACGGCTGAGCTGGGGCAGCTATAAAATATGGTGTTCACATACTCGTATAACCGAATTATGAGTAAAAACGCGCTGTTGCAGTTGCAGTTGCAGTTGCAGTTTCATGCATGTTTTCTCCCACTCACAACGCTCACGGCCCCAACAAAACGAAACCCCCCTCCAAGCCCCACTGCTTCAAAGTTGCTGTAAAAGACGCCATTTGTTTTGCAACACCATTTTGTTTTGAGCTTTGCGGGCTGCTGCCTCCAGCAACTATCAAAATAAAATTGTTGGCAATAAAAATGTATACAAATGCGGATAGACAGGTGGGCAGCAGGAAGGTGCCACATGCTTCCGAAGGCTGCTGCGAGATGGGATGAAATTTTGCATCTACAAGTTTACCCGTTTCTCAGCTAACATTATTTATTGGCTTTGCTTTTGGGTGTGTGAATGGGAATTTATTTAAATATGTTCTTGCATGCCACACCCCACACGGCATCAGGTGTTGCCTCCCTTTTTGCTTTCTGCTCACGGCGCTGCTTTTCTATCGATGTTTCTGTTCCTGTTTTTGTTTCTCTTTCTGTTTCCGTTTCCACTTCTGTCTTTGCCCCTTTTGCACCTTTTGCCACCTATTGCAAACATTTTTATGGCCTGCCATTTGCAGCTTCTGCCTCTGCCGCTGCCTCTGCCTCTGCCTCTGCCGCTACCCGCGTCGCATCGCATCAACATTTTGTTTATGCTCCGGAGCATTTTATTGTTGTTGTTAAACACCGGTAATAGATTTCTTTGGACCCGGCATCGACAGCTGCGCAAGTTGCTGTTGTTGCTGCCACAGCCGACAATAACAGCAACTAGCCAGACCAAAAGTATCTCAAAATACACACTACGACCAGTTGTTGCAGCGGGGTAAATGGCCTGCTTCAGCCAGGAAAACAAACAGGGCCGAGGCCAAAGTAGAAACTTCTTTTCGGCAGCTGTGCGCCGCAAAGCGAATCATCCGGCTCAAAACTAGGTTGAAATGAACGTTTCGCCAAGGAACCGCCTGGCAAGGAAGCGGCCCAAAGTGGGCGAATAAGTTCAAGCAGGTGCTAATGACACTTGCTGAAAGTGACACTCAAACTTAAGCTAAAGCTGGCTAAAACTGGCTTACAACTACTCAGCGCGCGACTGAAAAAATAGTGCCCAATTTTGTGTGTTTAGTGGAGCTTTTACCTACTTGTTGGCAACGTTTTCGTGCTAGAACTATGAAAAGTCTTTTTAATTGGTCTTTAGTTCCATTCCTTTCCATTCGCCATAAATATATGTAAATATTATTATATAATATAAATATGTAATATATTTGCTTAACCCTTTCATTTGTATTAGGCCAAGAATTACGTTCCCAACCTGACCAATTTATTTCTCAGACTGATTTATTTTTTGAAAGAAAGAAAAGGCACATCTTACCCTTTCGAACAGAGACTTCGTCTCCTAATTAATGTCCTACGTTTAGTACTTTGAGTTTTTTTGGGATGAGGTCATATATTTTATTTGCATTTTATCGCTCGAATGTCGAACCCTAGTCAACATTAGTCATGAGTTTCTGTTAAATTTACAGACTTGACTAACAGCGTGAATAAAGATAGATTCAAGCTTAAGATACTTCAGCTGTTCAAGTTATTTGAAGTTTCCGCATTCTGCCATTTATCTTCTCCTTTTTCATCATCCACTCAGATGAACTCAGATAAGTCGGGTCTCCTCCTTCTGGCATTTAAATACTGCGCAGATGATGAGCAAAAGATAGAGTGTATATGTAGTGGCTTAAACAATTGATATACCCACTCAGCAATACCGCTTCCCACTGCCTTCCGCTGGCCATTTTACATTTTATGACTTAACTGTCACTTTTAGTTTTGGGGTTGAGCGGCAGCTGCTGCGGCCCATGGCCATGGAAAGTTGGATAATCGCTCATTTGATTACAAAAGTAGTGCGCTTAAAGTTTGTAATTGAGGTATTTTTCTTTTCGAGTTATTTATCTTCATTATCGCTTAATACTTGACCAACTTGCTCATAGAAACTGCGGATCTAGCTACACTGCACGAAAACGCTTGCACTGAAATCGAAAATACTACAAGAATCAAGACTCAAACAAGTAACTAGCTAACCAGCGAGATCATTTGTGATTCTTAATCAATTGAAAAATACCCACAGATATTCAAATCTATTGGGTGTTCAACTAGCACTCAGTTATTCGTGCAGTGTTGCAGCAAGTTGATGCCATATCGGTTCAGCTTGTTTTTATTCAGCTGCCTTTGCTCAACAACAGCAAGTTTTGCGCAGTTTTTGCTTTTTGGGCACACAAATCAGGCCCAGCCCCAAAGTCAACAGTGGCCATCAACGTCACAGGCGGCAATCAAACTCCCCAGCAGGCGTGGGCGCGGGCGCGAAGGGGGCGTGGCACGACTCGGACGGAACTCACACATTGTAAGTTGTAATCAAAGCATGTCGCGAGCCGAGTAGACAAAAGAAAGTCAAGCTGCAAAAAGTTGAAAAGTTATTAAAGTTAAGCCAAACACGATTGGAATATCAACTAAGTTCTTCTTTTTCTATTTTCCGGCCCGACAGATTTGCGAGTCAGCCACTCGCAGTGCAACAAGCCAAAAATGCGACGGAACCAGAGTTCGCTCTTAATGAAATCTTTGAGTTTGGCTAATAAAAAGAGCAAAAATATAACAAAAATTATTTTAATCGAGGACTGCAATTTAATAAAGCGCCGTTAAATGTGTTACTTGGTGTGTGCCGTCTACTGCTGAGGGGAGGTCGAAAATGATCAGCAATGCAGGGCCATAAAAGGTATTAGGGCATTAGGGTGACTCAAGAAATCTGAGCGTCTAAGCGAAGGCTACCTTAAATACATTTGATTAAATATTACAATATTTAAAAACTAAAAATATATAAATAGATAATTTGAGAGACCAACGACATTCCTATCTATCCATTTATATTATTACGTTTAGTTTGACATAAAATGAAATGAAGATCCTATAGGCACACAAATTAATTGTCAGTAAAGTGCCTTTGTTGGCTTAGCCAAGACTTAAACCATTCGATAAACGCCTTGACTGCTCATTCTGAATACCCCTGGCATATTACAAAATGATGTGCCTAATGAAGTGTGCAAGTTTCCCGAAAGTTTGCAATTGATACGCATTAGAAGTCTTAGTCATGGGCAGGACGGCAGGTGCGGCAGGGGCAGGTGGCAAGTGCCCGATGGGGCAGTGCTAGTTGGGCAAATGATGACTTTGAAGTGCTCTTCACAGCTGCCCCGGGGCTGGGCATGAAATATTGAAAACCTAAGCCAAGGCCTGGGACAGCAGCAGCAGCAGCAGCAGCATATATGTGCACACACCCCAAATCTTTAATCCCAAAATAATTGGCTCGACATTTTATGGCCACGTGTGGGCCCATTGAAAGGCCAGGCGTCGCTCTGGACTCCGTTCAGTTCAAACCAATTTCATTTTATTACATTGCGTATACGCCATATTAATTTTGGTCTAATAAAATCACCAACAAACTGCACAAACTTTAAACTATGCCTCCTAATACGAAGATACGTGCACGAACGGCAAATTTTAAAGAATTTATTCGGTTTTTGCTTTTGTTTTTGCGCCTGCCACTGGCAAAACTGTAAACTTTGTTAGGACCTCAACATCTTCATATACATCCATATAAATACATATACGTGCATATGTATATATTTTTTGCCTTGAAAACTTTTTGGCTAAAATGCAAATCTTTTTCCAATGTCTGCGCACGATATGTGTGTGCTATGCCATCTGACTGTGGCTTTGCATATATATGAGTGTGTGTGTGGTGTGCGTGTGCGTGTGCGTGTGTGATTTTGTGTGGCAGCCTTTAGGTGTGTGCATCTAATTTTTGTTGAATTTAATTACCCAGTGCCACAAATTTGCATTTCATTTCATGCGCACAAGCAACAAATTTTGTCCTTTTCTTTTCTCTCAAAATAAATACAAATTCGGACTTGAACAACAAATAGTCAAAAACAAACCATGCGTGTGTTTTTGTGTGTGTGCCTTATGTAATTTGTGGCATTGACACTTATTAAGGCTAAGCTAGAACTTGGCCCAGCAAAAAAAGAAATACGAACGAAAAGGTTTTAAAGCCAACTTCTTAAAATAAAGAGCTCAATGAAATTTTGTAAATTTCATTTTATACACTTCTTGTTCAGCTTCTAAAACTCAAGTACATTTATAAGAGAATATGAATACATAACTTCCAAATAATATATGAACTTTAAACTTAATATAACATCAGATATGAAATAGTTATGCACTGTATAAATTATCTGTTGAGTGAAATTTTTGCAAATATGTTTATTAATATAACAATTGTAGTTGAATATTGAACTTGAAAATAATATACGAACTTGAAACTTAATATAACTTAACTAATAATGAACTGATTTTCCCCCAATTCTCATTTTGTTGTCGAACGTTGCATTGAGTTAAAATAAGTTGCATATTCTAATAGTTTTAATTGATTTCAGCAGCCTCCTTTTGCAATATATAGGGAACACAAATCGTTGCGTGCCGCCAGCTTGCTTTATCCTTGGCCTTATCAAGATGCCTTGTAATACGCCCAGCTCGACAGGCTGAGCAAAGTTCGGTATTTGTTTTCTCGCCGCATTCATTTCCAAACTGCAATCCGTTTATGGCGCTTTGGCAGTTGTGCGTCTGGTGATTGGACTCGGTTTAGAATTTCATGGCAACTGCATCTGACATACGGAGACACGTACTCACACACTCTCACACTTGCAGAAGCTGTGTACTCTGTTGGCAAGGTGTTAAAGAGTATATTGGTTGTGTGCAATCTGAAGCGAAAGTCAAGCTGTTTGAAAGGGTAGACAAAGGAACAGACAAATCTTAAAAAATACAATCAAGGAAACTCGAAGCTGTTTTAAACACCGTAGACAGAGTAGTGTGCAGTCGACTGCAACGTTCCAGCTTGGGTATTTTTTGGCTTTTGCTTTTGTTTCGGCCAACGCGATCCTGACAAATGTGGCAAAAATTGTGGCAGACCCGCAATATTTTTGTAGGGCCGCATATTGTCGTCAGCGTTGTTGCTGTTGCCTTCCATCGAACTTTGTTGCAATTTGAACTGGTAACAAAGTTTTACTGGTTGCCGCCAACGCTTTTCTTGTTTCACTGACAGCCGCATGGGGCAAGCAGCAAGCGGCAGACACAATAAATGTAATAGTGTCCAGGGGCTTTGACTATTTGACGTGCTGTTTTTGTTGGCCTTGTTATCGCTAACAGTTTTGGCAGCGGCAGCGCTTAGCCAAGCTAAAAACACAAAAACTAGCTGAAGCAAATGGATGAGGCACGCTTGAATACCCTGTAATTAGTACAGAGTAACACAGACCGTGCCTAAAACCGATTAAAGGTGAATACATATTTTGTATCCAGTGGTCGAAATCGAAAACTTAACTTAAAATCACTCAATAATAATCTTTACTTTGAAGCAATCAATTTGATTACTGGCAACTTAAATTATTCTTCACTCTTTGATTACACTTTGCCCTTTGCTATTTCCTTTACAACAAGACGTCTCCGATCCCTTTCCCCCTTACAGCTATGGCAATTTTTTTAGTACGCTTTTATAGCCGGCATTCAACTCAAAAAGCGACACACACTTTGCGATTAAAAGGCACACCTTTTGAACCCGTAGGAATTTAATCGTTGTAAGGGATAGCACAATTCAACGGTTAAATGTCTTCTTTCCATTAAAAGAGTTCAAATGTGTTTGGACTATTGTTGACTGCATCGATAGTTTTATGCCCTGTCTAAAATCCTAATAAATCCCAAACAAGTGAAGAGTTGGGAGCACAAATGAAACACTATCGATTATGCAAGCGCTTCTTGCATTCAATATCAGCGAGTGCGGCCACAAAAGACACTTACAGATAAACCCCACGCAGAATAGCAAATGGTATAAAAAGTTATCTATTAGACTTTGACATCCCAGCAAATCGGAAAGTTTCTGCAGCAACGGCAACAACAGCCGCAGACATAAGACATGCTACACATAATATGCGCTGCTTTCGCACACACACACACGCGCACACACACACACACACGCACACGCACGCACAGACCGCCATTAAATTGCCGCTCATGATTATATACGCAAAGTGGATTAAAAATTTTTTATGGCTTCGATAAGCCGCAAATTAATTTGTAGCAGCAAGACGTCAACGGAATATTGGGAATTCGAGACGTGGTACGCAGGCCACCAGCCACAATTGCAGGTGCAGATACATCAGAGAAAAGATACATTTGATGTCAGCGATGAAGCCACCAAAGCGAATTTGTAATATGTGTACATACGTATAAGGTCTATGTGTAATGTGACTGCGCGGTAGAGAGAAAGAGCAAGAAAGGGAGACAGAGAGAGAGATAGATAGATAGATGGGGAGTGTTTTTCTGCTCAGACTCATGAAATGTTTGGCTTTAAAAAGCATTTCAAATCGAGTTAAACTTTAGACAAACCTAAAGTCAAAGCAATAACGTTGCAGTCGGGTGACATAGACTGCGCAATACACTGTTCACAGTGTAAATAACAGCTACTGAGTTGCCGCAAAAAATGTTAATACAAAATACGTAAACGGATTTTGTAGAAAATCAATAAACACCTAAAACTCTTTTTAGGCGAATTTAACATAACCCTCTTTAAAAAGTTTAAATTTTGCGCTTTTTACACGAATTCATTTTATTTAACACAATTTTAAATATTCAATGAATTTTTTTAATATCTTAGGAATTTAATTTATTCTCACCCGTCACAAATTATATATTTGATCCCCACAACAATAGGAAATATATGTGATAAAGGGAGTATTGCAGCCTTAATTTTTCATTCTTTATTGATTCCTTTCTTTTTATTTTAATAATATATTTAATGAGTTAAAATGCTTAGGCACGGAAAAAACATTCTCAAGTTAATTCCAACAAGAACTTGTTTATATGATTTATCATGATTTTAAATTGGTCTGGAACCAATCTACTATTTTCCCATATAGCCAATATCTTTTTTTAACCTATCTACGTATATTTTAGAACACACTTAATAATAGCAATCAGCTTTGCAGCTTGAGAGTTGAACGCTTTAAACAGTGCCTCAGAAATGTGTGCGCAGCATTTAAACTTATTTAACTTCCTTTTGGGCTGGTTCAGTTCCGAAGCTCCTGGGCTTAATTTATTGGCACACATGTGGAGCCGCGCAACAACAACAACAACACCAACAGCAACAACAGCAGCAAGTTGAGCAAAGGACGACAACAACAGCAACAACCGCCTTACAACACCTAAACGTTCCATTAAATTTACGTTTTACAATTTTAAAACACAAATTACCTGCTACATGGAGCCAAACAGTTGCGTGCGAGCAAAGGGCTTAGCCCAGCGGGGTGGGGGGCTGCGTAAAGGTGTGGCAGCAACAACTTTATTGCAGCAAACTTGCCAAAGTTTTGTATTTGAAAATGATTTGTGCACCGAAAAGCGCGGCGGTGGCGTGCATTGGAGCTTCAACGAGTGCGACATGCCGTGAAACTTTGTTGCCAAATAAAGCAACTACCAACAACAACAACAACAACAACAACAACAACAACAGCAACAGCAATAACCACATCCATAACAAGCATAACATCTGCAACAACAAATTAAACAAATCGTAACTCTTTGGTGTGACGAAGTCAGCGCAAGCGAGAGCGCTATACAGATTGGCTGCGAGAAAGAGAGCGCCAGAAATGTAATCAAGGCGGCAACTGCAATTGCTCAAACAACGTTGTTAACAGGATGGCTGCAAGCCTAGAAATAATTGGCGGCCCAAAGTTCGATCTATGAACCTGGTGTTCCACATCAATTAACTCGAATTTCGCTCCTGCAATCCGGGCCTAGTGGAAAGTTCAAACCACAGCAGAGTATAAAGCCTTGCTTTATAAATGTTAACAACAATCCCAAAACTCCTAAATAAAAAATAAAATAAAGCTGTACTTATATTCAATCATAGAATATTGCAGAACGAAATAAATCCCGAAATTTTATTTGGGACCTGAATTTAGACTGGGGCTTATCTACATACATACACACTGATTACGTGAGCTTTAATTTAAGGCGCACAAAATACAAAGTATTACAATCATATCTACTTGATAAATAAATAAATAAAAAATAAATAAAATCTCAAACTTAAGCATAAAGCATTTACCACCTTGTCCTGGATATTAACCATCAGCAAATAAAATATTTAGGCATACTGAGACCAGCCAGCAAGTAGAAAGGCCGCTAATGCCACGACGATGTGAATACTTATGCTCCCAGGGACCCGTCGGGGATTACTCGCCGGTGGGCAAGTATCATAGAACTCGGCCTGTATTTATATGGGCGAGCTTTTAAGCCAGTAGCTTCTCAGGTTTATTTGGCATTTAAAATGCCCATTGCTAATATGCAGAGCTCTTAAAGTATGCCTTTTAAGATATGCAGAGACAGTAGAGGAGGCGGGCGTTCAGTTGGGTGCCCCTAGTTGACCGAGTCAACAAATACGTAAAGGCCAGAACAGAAAACTAGTTGAAATACACACTCGATGTGTCTGTGTGTGTGTGTGTGTGTCTATATTTGGATACTGTCTGCATTTGCTTGACCCGCATTAATCACGTAAACCCGCACCCAAGCCCCGAGCCGAACCTCAACTCGAACTGTAACCCAAAGCCGTAACGCGAAAGCTTCGTAGGCCCGAGGAGCTCAGATGTCGCACCATTAGATCCAACAACAAATCGCAACGAATCGAATTTAAAAGCGAATTACAATCAAATGTATTTAAGCACTAAGCCGACCAAAAATTTAACCTCTACCCCACCCAGACAAACACCCACACACACACACACACACACACATATCTCTCAATCAGATACATACGCGCAAAAGCCGAAAGAGAGCCACCCAATTGACTTTCGTTATACCGAAATAAAAAAAGACAACAAGCAGACACTTTTTGTGTGTGTATGTGTGCCAATTGTTGACTGACTCGATTGAACTTTATATGTGTGCTCTTGTTTTTTTTTTACTTACTTTTTTTTGGTTTTCGTTTTTGGCCCACATTTTATGTGTCTGGGTGTGTGGGTGGCGGGTGTTTTTATATATTGCTGCCAGCGTCAATCCGTTGTCATCGACGCCGACGGACGCTATAAAACAACACCCCTTTAGCTCTTACTTACACACACACACACACACACAGACACACACACAAAGGCTGAACCTCGAATAGGCCGTTACGAGAAATTGCCACAAAAAACGCAGCCACAAAGCCGACATTGCATTGGGCAAATGGCCAACGAAAAGAAAGAAAATATCCACACGGCCCACACGGAGTCATTGAAATTACCTCGCTGATGGACTCATATAAGTTTTCGGGCATTTGACGGGATCGCCGGCAGTTACCTGATTCGCGCAATCAACGCCATCATCGCCACAAGCGAATAAGCCATCAAATTTGCTGGCAAACACAAAAAACACGGCTCAGATCAGTTTGACTGCTCTGCATTTCTATTTTCTTGTAATTTTAAGCAAAAAATTTGACCTCAATCTAACTGCTGTCTAAAATACCAGACACTTTAAGTAAAGAGAGGGGCCAGAGTTTCTCTTACAAACAGGCAAATTAATGTTCTACTTGCTGAAGAAATGCCAAAATTGTTTAAGAATGATAAAGTCAGCATTTTCTTCTGATTAACAAGTCAATACAATTATTTCATATAAACAAACATATTCAAATGGTATACAAAAAATGTTCAGGCCAACATATTTTAGATACAAGTAATATTTGTATTTACTATAAAAATGATGTGTATGCATTTAAAATTAAATTAAACTGGATCATAGCCAAGGCTACTCTGAACCGAACCTTGAACCCTGAACGTTCATTATTTAAAAACAAAAAAAAAACCCCGAAGCAAACCATACTTATTAAAATCTTTTATTTAAAAATATTTTCAGGCAGGATGTAGCACGCTCTTAACGGGTTTTTCCGAGTATTGTTTCTTAGAAAGAGTTGGCAAAAGTGTTTTAAGTTCCATTTCGTATATCTATTATTAATTGAAATATTAATATGTTAGCTTGGCACTATATAACAATAACAAATTTCATTGATAATACCATAATACATAAATATTTCGATAGTATAGCCTTCAAATACTTCAATCTAAACTCATATTATAGAAACCATTATTTTGGCTTTGTCAAATATTTGCGTGAGTGTTCGTATTTTTAAATATCCGCGAATCAATTTAATGCTTTATACACCAATATATTAAATAAGTACGGATATAAGAACACAATGGAAAAAGGGTTGCCTGTTTTCACATTATTTTTTGCAGGCATTTGTGTACGTACATATATGTCTATGTGTTTATGTACATACATATGTATGTTGATTGGCACTAGTAAGCCGGAAGCTCGGACTATAGGCACTCAACCACACATACACGTACAGTCCGACACGCACACACACACACACACACACAGCCATCGACATGAACATAGACTTGGACAGGCACATGAAAACCAATAAATATTGTTCATCCACTCGAATGCTTTTTAACTGAAAATCGTTGAACCCTTGCCACAGCCCAAAAGTGTGCTACGAACACCACCGGAGCACAGTGTTGATGTGTCTGTGTGTGTCTGTGTCTGTGTGAGTGTGGCCTAAACATAGACCAACAGCCACTTAATGTGGCGCAATTGAGCAGAGGAGATGCCAGAATCGAGATACTCGCAGCTAGAAACAGATCGATGCCAAAAACCCCAACTGGCAACAGAAATGTTTTCCAAGCTCTTGCAAAAATGCAAAAAGTGAACATTTCAACAAAATGCATTTAGTCCGGTTCTTCGGCCACACATAGATCAAATACTACTCGAGCTGCCCCAGAAGGAGTTATGTTCGCTCAGACATGGGAATGCGCTCATATTCGCCAAGTATGCAGGACATTTATGTCGCTCAAAGTGTTCACTTTGCCGGGCCCTGAGCAAATTGCGGACCCATTTTCAGCATACGTTTAAACTAGAGCTGGTACGGACTCGGATGTGTGTCAATGTCAAGTGTGTTTGACACACAATATGCCTCGAGTACTTTGCACAGACTTTACGAGCTATCCTAAAAGGGCGGCTAACATCATTCTATTTTTTAAATCAAATTTAAAAATAATAACCAAATAACAATTTATTTTACATTTTATAACATGTATCAAATTGCTTAAAAGTAGTCCGTAATAATTTTTTTGTTTGCTATGCAGCGGCGTTTATATTTAAATTATTTGTATTTTCTTCAATTATTAATTACAGAATTACGCTATTTGTTTTACATATCATTCGAATTTTATAATTAATGAGTTATCTAGGCAGAAGCAAAAAACGGTCATGCGTAGCCCAAAAAAAAAAGTAATATAAAGAGTACCTAATTTGCAAAATTTGTTTATATGAGTCGCTTAAGTGCAAAAGTTGTTAGCTTTGATGCAGCAAACATAATTATTTTCATACAAAAACCACTTTTAATGCTGCCAAAGAACATTTCATGTAGGTATCGACGTATATATGCACATATATAATTGGGTCCGTCACCTTGAATCGGGAATACTAATTGTATTAAGCCAATTATTATTTTAAAGCATTAAAGCTCACAAGTCAAATATAAAATCATGGATAATACGCCAAGTAACTACCAATGTGCGCACACCATTTATTAATTCACTCTTGAGTCTTGCTCGTATGTATTCGTCTCATCTCTAGATGAGTGCCAGTGAATTTCGTCAACAAAAACACCGCTCTAACAATTAATCATGGTGCCAAAAAAAATGAAATAAAATAAAATCAAGTAAAAGCACAAAAAATCTAAAAAAAAAAAAAAAAAGTAAATAGAAAAAGATTTTAAAATGCCCTCGGTGATAATTTAGCTGATGCTTTAAAATAAATTATAGCTGGGGGATTGGCCAAAGCGTGACAAGCCGTGATTTTAGCTGGAATCGTGGGGTGGGGAAGGCAGGAGGGGGGGGGGGAGGGGAGGGGGTATTGGACTTCGCGCTGCGTTTGAGTGTTGAATTTGAATGTCAGTTTAGAGGACGCAATGTTTGGCACTGGCTTTGTTTTATTTAACGTGTATGCGTGTGTCTGTGTGTGTGCGGGTGTTCGCTGTGCGACAGTGCAATTACATAATAAATGAGCCACTTCAAAGGGTTCCAGCAGCAGTGGTCGCAACTACAATGCTTGTTAAATTTATAGCCTTATTGAAAATTCCAAACGATTTTCAAATGTTGGCCAGCAACAAGAGGTTGGGGCCAAGTCGGTGGCAGGTGGTTAGGTGATGCAGCGACGTCATTGTGGCGGCAACAGCAATAATAAATTTTATAAAAGTCATTAATCTTTTTAGCAGTTAAGAGCGTCCAAGCTGCAACTGGACAAGTTCTGCCACAGGGACTGAAGCTGGGATTGGCGCTGCCTTTGGCTCTGGCTCCGGGCTGTGGTTGTGGGTCTATATCTCTGTGTGTGTGTGTGTGTGTGCGTGTGGCTCTGCTTAGTTAGCTGCCGCTTCTGTTGCCGCTTGATTTCTTAGTTGGCAATAAAACAACGTAATAAGATGTCCCGGCGCTACACAACCCCAGATCCCGCCAAGTATTCATCCCTTGAATCTTTGCCACTGCAACTTGATATATGCATATATGCGAAACAATGTGTGTGTGTGTGTGTGTGTGTGTGTGTCTGCATTTTTACGCTCGCACTCGGAACTTTTTAATATGGCTTGTTAGTCGGGGATTTTCAAGCATGTTTCACCAGAATGCAGCAAGGAGCAGGATGGCAAGTCGTCCTGCCTGCTGGAGTGAAGAGCCAGGAGCAGCGTGGAGCCGTCAACATGTTGTGCGGGTTCCACAAAGTGCAGGCGATCCATCAACGTTGAAAGTTGAAGTGAAAGTTTCGCTTCTATTAAAGTTGCAGCAGCTTTGTAGTTGGGGTCATTAGAGCGGCAACACTTTCAAGTGAATGCCCGTTGTTTCTGCTCGAATTGATAAACCGTTCATCCATCAACAATCTGTGGCAGTTTATATGTGAGCGTACAAATCCACCTGAGAAGTTATAAAAAAGTCAATCAAAATGCGAAATCGATTCTCTTCATAATCGAAATCCATCAGCTGAATAGTATGATAATTTGCATTTGTGGCACCTGATTTGAAATGAGAATCAGGGCTTGCAATTCCTGGCTAGTGGTAAAAAGTTAGTTAGATAGTTGCAACTATATTCAATACCGATTATATTTTTAACAATAATAATAATAGTACTTTTGATTCAGTATTTCCCAGAAGATATTCTCTTTTTTTATACTCGTTCACGGAGTGAAAAGAGAATATTGGGTTTGTATACCGGCGTCATGAAAAGTGTTAGGATGTTCTATATAATCTATATATCTCTCTTAGTTCTAAAGCTAGATACCGGTATCATACTCTGAACGAGCATTGCGCAATCGGTTACACCCGATTGTAGCGTTCTTGTTTTCGATATGTTTTTCCATATTTATTACCCAACTTTTGAATACCTTACATTTAAACTATATATTGAATACAGCTTGGATACAATTGTCACAGGTATCTATAGTTCACGTTAGTGCCTCTTTATATGTTTGGCAACTGCTTTCAACGCGATTCTAACTGTATGTCTGACGCTCTCGACCACCTATCAATTACATCAATTAGTCTATGGAAAACGAAATATCAAAATTATATATGTAGTTATTTTGTGTGGCTATGTTAATAGGCGAGTTCGTGTAAGAATAATGAACATTCATTAATTCTACTTGTCATTTAGAGCGAACAGTGTTGTCAATACGCTGCCAGACAAAAGAACACACGCGCATACAACAAATAAACACACGCACACACACAGACTATCCACATATTGTTCATATTTAATTTCATTTTCTAACCATAAAACCGCAAAAGTGTAATGCAATTAGGCTGATAAATAAAGCGAACAAATATACAAGTCCTGTCAGCCGCAACCGCGCGCCTTTCCCTCCCCGCTCCCTTGGGCGCCCACACGCAACTGAAGGGCATATTAATTATTTACAAAATTGATTTCAATGGATGCCCCAAAATAATACGAACTCAAAAATATGTCACAAAACAAAGTGCGCCCTGCTGGCAGCTCTTATCCAGCCCAGTCCTGCCCCGCCCCCTCTGCAGCATCCTTTGGTCCAATTAACAGTTCATTAGCTTGATTTAACGTGGGCAGCCTCGAAACAGGCCAACAACTGAATGCCATGATTGCCTATACAATGCGTAATGATCGATCATTAAGGCTGCTTATCCAGAAAGGGTTGAAAAAGGGATTTGAGAACCCTTCCTTGCAAATATATTCATTTGGAAAATTTCGGAATTCCATTGAAAAATTAAATGCTGTTAATATGCCTCTCATTATGTTTTTCAGTTGTGACCAAAATAATACACTAATATTTCATATATTTTTAGCTTTCCATTGAAAACTTACCTTTTTACTCTATAAAACAATGCTGTTCTTCAACGAATTCAGCTATTAATATTTAAAGTGTTTATTCTGATGTTTTTGACACAGGATAGGTCAGCAAGAATATTTCACCATCTGCAATTGAATATACCTGTCCCTTTTAGCTTAATTAATAATCATTTATTTGTACATCTTTTTTTTTATTGAGATTAAATTAAATATTAAATGAAAGTGCAAAGTGATAAATGTCATAATTAGTTAAATGAGTAGAAAAATTTGCCGCTAATCTGTAAGACAACATTTTCTGCAAAATGACTGTGGCACAAACATTTTCTTTCCTGATTGTTGTGAAAAAAATAAATAAATACAATTTAAAACAAACAAGCGCAAAACAGAAATGTAAGCAAAATGTTGCAGGGAACTGTCTCACAGTCTGTCTGTCTGCGCCAGAGATTGGGGTGAAGTCTATATAGTGGCGAAAGTTGTTTGAAGTTTTTGATGAGCGAAATATTTGTACAATTGATTCTCATTGAACGGGAAAATACAATTTGAAGCCAGAAATGTGGCGAGAATTATGTAGATGGGGAAGGGGCCGAAGGATCTGCGGCAGGGCCATTGTATGGCAGCAGATACAATATGCAATTGTACACTCGCACTGGCAGCGGCTTGGGCGGCTGATTAGGGAGCCAGCTGACAAAGGGCAATTTCAAAGCGTTTTCAACTTAATCAAAAATGCATGGCATTCAATTTGAGTTAATGCGAGCCTTAAGCCGCACTCGCCGGCAAATTAAACGCCGTCATTCACTGCAAGTGCATTTCAATTGCGACGGGCTGAAGGCAAGCCAGGTAAAAGTGCAGCGGCGCATAGCCAGAAGCCCAAACGATGCAGGCAGTTGACATGCTACAGCAGCTTAGGGCAAAGCCTGACCTCCGGACCACCCATCCGGCTCCTTATGCAACTCTAACTGCTGCCCTGGTCACGCCTGGCTATCCGGCTGAGCCATTGTGGCGCAAAAGGAGTATAATACATTGTATGGCGCTTAAGTTGCCCCCCCCCCCTTCCCACAACCATCCACGACCAACTACTTATAATGCAGCCTCCGAATTGACTGCTGAATGTGACTGCGGAAGGCAGAAGTACGTTTTACAAATCGCCGCCAACAAAAGCGGACGCGGCTGGAAAAGCAGCTTCTGCAGTCCCCTGGATCAGGGCCATAATCTCCCGGCCTAAACATAAGCTGGTCAATGTTTTCTGTTCCCTGGGCGCCGAGCGTGCACTGTACGAATGTTATTCAATTAGAGATACTCCTTGAGAATTGAAATAATACTAGCCGAAATATGCTGTCACATATATGCAGTGGAAATTGGTTTAAATTATTATTATAATAGCTATAAATACTGGCCAATTATATTCGAGATAATTAACAAGCGCATATTTACACCGTTAACATAAAATAATTTGCAGTAATTACTGATTGTTATTGTTAATAATTTTATACGTTAGCCAACTCCAGTTTGATAGAATGCAAACAAAATAAATTGTTTAGTCTTCAAATATGTTAATTTTAAAATGATCTTTGGCATACGATTTTGATAAAATTGAACATTTTCAGACATACACACATTTATGCAACGAAGGCGGTGTGTCTGTCTGCTGTCTGATGTTTGCCGCTGCTTTATTGCATTTAAATATGTTTTATATTTTACACTTTTGCTGCTCCCATTTGGCACTTTTGGCGCTTTTTGCGGCCGCGCCTCTGCATAATGAAGAAATTTCCCGCCGCTTTTTATGCCAGCCACCAAAATGTATTTTTTTCACTCTCGCTTTTCTTGCGTTTTTTCGCTTTTTTACGACTGCCAAATGGTTTGTTTATAATAATTTCACGTTTGAGCCGCTGTCACTGAGGCCCGCCAATTACTTAGTTATGTAAAGTAACTCATTTTCGAGTGGAGCACTTGATGATGGGCTTGGTAGAGCTGCTGAATTATTCACTGGGGCGCGTGAATATATATTTTACATACGCGTTTCATCTTGCTGCCTCTGCGAGTGTGAGTGTGTGAGTGTGTGTGCGTGTGAGTGTGTGTGCGCGCGCGCGCGTGTATAAGAGTGTGCTTAAGTGCTGAGTGCACATTGCCTTAACTTACACCAAAGTCATGCGATATTTATGTACAGTTGTGCGTCCTTTACGACTATAGTTGGCGCCTTGTACGCAGCTGAGTGCAAACATGTGTTGCATACTTTCGGGCCAAAGTCGAACTTAATTGAAATTGTCAGCGCCGGACAGAAGCGAAACACTTCCAAAATGCCAAGAGGGCGAGAGGAAGAGAATGAGAGAGAGAAAAGAGAGACACTTAACACTTGCCCAAGCCAAATGAGCCGTATCGTGGGAGTGCGAGTGGGGCCTACTATGGAGCACAATTTGTGAAACTGGCCAATGTAATAAATATTTGAATTTATGGCTCAATTACTGATTCGGTTAAAACACTTGCCCTTGCAACTAATTAAAGCAATTTTACAAGCAATTTAATAAACGCCCATATAAATTAGCACACAACTTAATCTAGCATGTCGCAGAAATATTGGACACACCGATTTAACTGTTATTCGAGGAAGCTCTTTAATATTCGACTCGCTCTCGTTTCTCAAATAACTACTACGCAGAAGAAAACTAATCAAAAATTTAATTAATTTGTTATAATTTCATCATAATAATTCGTATCACTTTAATATTTAATGAAATTAACTTACTAAATACTATCTGATAATTTAATTTATCTATACAATTTTTAATAAAAAACTTGGTAAGCTTATTTTACCATTTTGAAACAAATGTAAAGAAGAGATCTGGACGCCACAACTATTCGAACCTTGGTTGGGGCGCAACTAACCGATTTCCAGTAACCAGATTTTCCAGTTGACCGCCTTCACGCCAGCTGAGCACTTTGAAGATTACATAATGCCATCCATAAATCTGAACTCGGCTGCCAGACAGCGGCATCAGGTTCGTGTCATAAAGGTTAAGGGCCAGCGTGTGCTGAAGTCGATGCCAACCAACAAGGTGAGCTCGCTTAAAAATCGAAATGAACCTGAAGTAGCCTGAAAGTCTGATGTTGTCGTTAGATAATTCGAACGGATTCTGAGGCAGCAGCGTTTAAGAAGATCATCGGCTGGCTGGAAGAGCTCAATTCGAATTCACAGGACTTTGTTCTCATCTACAATGAGGAGCGCTAATTTATACCGCCGATGATAGTGCAATCGCTAATCAATTTTAATATGCAGGCCGCTTTCGCAAAGTTGGCGAAGGGCTTTGTCAATACGAACAACATGGCCAAGGCGACCCCTAGCGGCCCCGATCGCACCTTCTACAGTGTGCACAAGCTCACAAGACACCTGGCCAGGGACAAGCAGAACAGTGCCGCCGAGGAGTCCATTGGCAGCGCCAGTTCGGATGCGGATATCATCTGAACATCTGAACCTGAGGCGCCAGAACTCGGTCCGACCACTATTCTTAGACTACTTGAAGACCACGTTGCAGCGCTTGCGCGCTGCCAAAATTCGCATTTTACTCGCGGAGAATGGACTCTATTTGAATATTTGGATTGAATCCCAACGAGATCACCGTTAAGTCCATGGCAAAAGACAGCTGGCGTCGCCATTGGAGGCGCCACAGCTCGCAAGACTCCACAGCTGCCGCAAGACTTCCCTTCAGCCAAGACTGTCTCCCAGAACATCAACGCTCAAAAAGTTGAGCAGTGGCGAATGAGAATGGCATTGGAATGAGAATAGATGGGAGAGAGAATGCGATTGAGAATGGGAATGGGAATCGCGGCAGACTGCGAACCCATCCCTGAATCAACAAGGAGCCTCTACCAGAAAGCAAGTAAACCAAAATTACTCTCTTCTTTCTTCTTCTTTCACCAAATGCTTCTCTCCCTCTCTCTCTCTCTCTCTCTCTCTCTCTCTCTCTCTCTCTCTCTCTCTCTCTCTCTCTCTCTCTCTCTCTCTCTCTCTCTCTCTCTCTCTCTCTCTCTCTCTCTCTCTCTCTCTCTCTCTCTCTCTCTCTCTCTCTGCTAGCTTTATAATAAATGACTATACTATAACATAACTTATACAAATATCATATGTTCACATTGTCTTAGATATAAAAATATGAATTAATATTTAATTTTAGTTCATGTTTATTTCTATTTTTCTAGTATTTCATATTTATATAATCGTCGCAGACTTCATAATACTCTAAGTTTCTTCTTATTCTCATCAGCTGACTACAACATAACTTTAATTCCATAGACGAGTTAAAAATAGGTAAGAACGTTTACGTAGCCGACTGCGTGATACTCGTTCACAGTACAGTAGTTATTCACTCTCAATAACTTTTATTTATAATCGATCGAAACAACATTAAAACCGATTCTGAGGGGGTAACATTTTTTGTCAAAAATCATGCAAAAATTTACAAAAATTTTGATATGTAAAGCTCTCGGATCCATAGCTCCCATTTTTCAAACGCCCATAACTTTGTCAAAACTTAACCGATTTTCATGTCTGATGGCATTTTTTTCATGGTTAATCTACTATCATTTACGTGGCGTTGCCGGTAAATTTGTTCTGTGATGTTTGGGGGAGCTTTCCAGCAGTACATATTCCAAATATGGAGCCTCTAGCTCAAAAACGGTTGGACATATAACCATTTCCGATTTTTTAAGGCGGTGGTACTACGAGGGGGCGTTCTAGTGGGCGTGGCCGGGATATCCAGGACACCGCTATCTTTGAGGGGGCTCACCAGCAATATACATACCAAACTTGGTGACTCTAGCTTTAATATTCTGGGAAATGCTCCTTAAATTAATTGTTGTATTAAAGTTAGTAATGCTTAAAATAAAAGTGGTTAATTTTTTTGTTTGCATTTATTTTTCATACAACATAGTCTACATATTCTAGAAAAAGGTTCGCACTTCATAACCATATATCATATATTAGCATACAAACAATATTGCTGTGCTTTCTGATACTCCGAGCAACCGTCGACAATTAACTTCAATTAAGAGATTGAAATTATATCATTAATTTGTGAAAACAAATGCCAAACGAACTGAGCAAGTTTCGCAATGAAAATCACAAACGCTGAATCAGGGGGGTGGGGGGTGGGGCAAGGACGGAAGCAGGGGGTTGGGGCGCCTCTGCCTTTTAGTTGGGTCAGAATAAAGTGCGTTTTCCTCGAATATGGGTGGTTTTTTGCTGAACATTGTTGTCGGTTGGCCGACTATGTTGGTTACCGGTTGCTGCTGCTCCTCCTGCCAGCGCTCCAAACTTTTTGCCCCCCCCCCACCCCCCCGTCCCAGCCGCAGTCCGCAGCTAACGCCTTTACCGCGGAACGGCCGCGGCTTGCGTTGATTGTTATTTTATTGCCAGCGCATGGAGCGTCACGGGCCAAAGCAGAAACTGTTTGCTGCTATTTGCGGTTAAAATCTCATTTCGTCGTGCAAGCCCCAACACCACAATATAACCCCCCGACCACTGCCTCTCCCCCCCCCCACCCCCTGCCCGTCCTTGCGCAACGTGCTTGCCTCGAAAATTGGCAAACAATTTTGCAATTAAAATGTGAGCACAAAAGTCGCAAAATACAATTTGTAACTGTTTGCTGCTAATTATATAAGTATTCCGACAAGCTACAAAATTGTAGCAGAAACTGATACTGCACCATTAGCTTATGGAATGCCCTTTAGAAGCATATATTGAATGAAGTTTCCTGGAAATATTCAGCCCAATTAACTGCAGCTTTTGCCTTACAAATTTATACACAACTATACACAGAAATGTCGTTAGGAAAACGGCGCAGGAATAGCATGAAATGGGTGTTCGCATATCTCTTTATTTTCATTAATTAATATTACTTCAGCTATTCAGTACGCAATGTATAATGCACTTTGAGGTAACCTTTCCAAGGACGAGACCATTACGATATTGTATCCTTGTATACACGTTCGTGAGCTGAAAGCGTATGAATTTGTTTAACGTTACTGAAGCTGGAGAATTAAAACGAGGAACATACACTCGTGTATACCCGCTTCTGATAAAATACAAAATGATAAAATCTATATATCTTGAATTTGAATTACTGTTTTTTTTTTTCAACTCTGCTTTCCATTTTTTACAAAGAACAGAGTATAAGGAACTTACAAGTACATATATAAAAAATCTTTTTGCATAAGTTTTAAGCTTAAGGGTTTTATCAAACCTTTTTTTTCTTATATAATAAAATCTACTTAATTTGAAGAACTTTTTATGCAATAGAAATTTGAGTTTCTCGCAAAGTTTTCAATTTGCCAAACCAGTTTCTCCTGTGCAAAAGCTGATTATGGCGAATGCTTTGTCAGTTGGGTTCCACAAATAAGTGTAAAGTTTGGCCATTTGTAAGTGTGGGCGTGGCAATGGGCTAATGAGCACGTCAACGGCATTTGAAAGACCCACACGGACAAGTGCCGCACAATATGTCGAGGGGCGTTTTATAATAAATTGTTGACATTTAAAATTAAGCAGATAAGTTGGAGGCTTAATCATACTTGAAAGTATGCCTTTAAATATGCATGTGTCCAGCACACACGCACACACATCTGCAGATATGTGAATTGTGTATACGTACATATTGTACAATATATGCGTTTATTATATGTACATAAACGCCCACAATGTGCGTTTACTTATGTTAATTTAAATCAACATGCAAAAAATTAGTACTTGACATGACAGCCAGATGGAGAGACACACCGACTGACTAGGTGAGTGGGGGAGGGGGTTAGTGGCAAGTTTTGCAGAGAGAAAACATTTAATTTACCTAATTACTTGGCCCTTGATTAACATATTTAAATAAAAAGCCGAAACGCTGGCAAATTATTTGGCTTGGCGAGGGGACTTTACGCCTCCCCTCCCCCCCCCCCCACACACACACACACTCACACTGTGTGTGTGTGTGATGACACGTTGGACGAGTGGGCGTGTCAACATAATGCACGCCTGATTGCCATCCGGCACGGTTGGCTCCTCCGCCGAGCGGTTGGGCGGCTGACTCAGCACATTTGGCCAGCTCCCAGCCAGGATTTAGATTTAGATTTGCACTTGGTTTTGAGCTTGAATTTGGATTTGTATTTAATTTGGTTTTAGTTTTGGTTGCAAGTTTGTTGCTGGTTTTGCGGCCGGCTGCTTGTCGGCAAATCATTTTCATTGAAATTGCCTTAATTAGCTACATATGACTGTTATGCAAATTAGCACAGACGGCCTAACTCATTTGCTAATACTGTGGTAATTTAATTGTCAACACATTTTGCATTTAGCTTAACATAAGCTCAGCCGCATATCCATTCAATTAAATAAACCGATGACAACTTGTCCATGGTAATTGAACCGCCTCCATAGTGATAATATTCTCACGAATTTACCAGAAATAGATATACATACATTCGTTTGTTTAAGTTTTAAATTATCGTAACTGTTATTACATCAAATATTAACTAAACAAAATTTGTATGAAAGAAGTTGGCTACAGAACAACTATCTAATCTAAGTAGAGGTTTCTGAAACGTATTTTATAAAAATAACAAACATTGAGAATTAAATTCTTAGTTTTTAAATTTTTAAATATTATGAAAGTGCAATTTTTTCCGTTTAAGTAAGTTTTGCCACCCTTTCTTTGAATATAGCTCAGGGTATATGAAAAATATAAAATATTTATCGCACTCTTCCATTCTCAAGATACAAATGGAAAAGATCCCAAACATATCCATCACTCATATATCCCATTAGACGTCAATGTATATATCACAAAGTATTTTGAAAATAACTAATATCTCTTGTTTCTCAATTATATATCAATATTATATGTGATATATCAATATATATTTATTTTGAAATGTTGTTAATTGAATTTTACCTTACACTAAATTATGGACGTGTAGTTTAATCAGCAATTACAGATTATTTGAACTGACAACTTAATAATAAAGTAATCTGGCGCAATTTGTCAATCAGCTGTCTTAAAAAATTCAACGGGCAACAATGAAAATCAAATGCAAATGAGTGAAAATGAATGCGGGAAAGCTGAGAAGCGAGTGGGAAATTAAAGTAAGCTAATTGGCAATTGGTTTCTCGACAGCGGCATCATAAAGAAGGCGAATCAGTTTACTGCTGGCAGTGAGTGCGCCTTGTATAATTACAATTGGAGTTGACAACAAAGCCTCGCCCCCTTGCCCCGTGCCCCGTGCCCCGTGCCCCTTGCCCCTTGGCGCTTCCCACCAGCCAATGCGATAAAGAGAGAGCCAGGAAGGCAATCCAAGCACAGCCAGTGCCGAGTCGTCTTCCTGGCTAAGCAGATTAACTGCTTTATGCGCAGGTTGCCAGGCGACTAGGATCAGCCGCAAAGATAAAAATAGAAAGACCTTAACGAGAGTCGAAATCGATGTCGATAGATGGCAGCCAGGTGGCACAGCTATCTAGATACATATGTATGCGGCATCTGTATATATATTTACGTATGTAGCATGCAACACGGCTAAGCTGCCAATAGCCGGAGGCGTCAGGCCAGCGACCACAGGAGCCTGGAAAAACTTGAGCCCAAAATACGAGCAGAAAGCAGAAAGAAAGAAGCGCCATAAATAAATTTAAATTGCGGCAAAAATCACACGCTATTCTTAATATTTATTATGGAAGTGTTTTTTACACTCGTTCACGACGTCAAACGAGTATATTAGGTTTGTGCAATGTCCGCTTCACTTCGCCGCTATTGAGGCTAGTGAAACTTGGAATATATTAACTAGTGTATACACCCTTTAAAAAGGGCGCGTTATGATTTTTAATCTAAGGATTGCGCTGTCGGTTACGCCCGACTGTAACGCTCTCTTTGTATGTCCATCTGTGGATTTGGGCTTGACAACGGCCAAAGTTCATTAGAACTTCTGTCAAGAAGTAATGTTCGACATCTTTAAGCAGCTTAACGTCGCGTCCCCGGACATCACTCTCTCTCTCTCTCTCTCTATCTCCCTCTCTCCAACGCCCTTACTTTTTATTAATATTTATATTTATTCATAAGTGTTAATGAATAGTTAAAAACTACACGCCTAAACTTTAAATTATACTTACTTATACTAACTCAGAGTAAACCTCAACAATTCATCTACTTGAGACTGTGTTTAGGATATTGTATAGTTAGTATAACTATAACAAGTAATTGGAAAATATGAAAATACTGGGAAAGCTTAGCTATTAAGTGATTTTCCGTCTGAAAGCAATGTTTATATAGACAAATACCTAAACAATGCTGTGGTAACAGGATGTCTTATTTACAATCAGGATTTAAGGCAGCATTCCAATAAATGTACAGGTCAGCAGTTCTGGTCTTGAAATATGTATTAAAACTCAAAAAAGGTTGTCGGAAAGGACAATTTCTAATTAATGATGGCTAATAAGAGAATAAAAATGGCTTATTACACACTTAGTTATTGAATTTATTTCGCTTTCATATGTATACAATATTTTAGTTATTGACAATAAAAATAATTTGTTTCTCGACACACACACACATACAAGCCCGTACCTCTGTATGTGTGTACGTTAAATAGTTTAGTTATGATTTCCATCTATTACTTATGCAAAATATTTATATATATGTGTATATATTTATTTATTTAGACTCGTATGTATATATATGTATATGTTGTTGGACACTAAAATTGTTTAGCCTTAGCCGGTTTCAACAAAGTTCCATACAAAAAGAACAATAAAATAAAAATTAAATGCATTCGTTTTAGTTAAATATATATATACATATATATATATTGGTTATATATATTTAACAAAAAAAAAAAAAAAAGCTATCGATACCTAAATATTTGTGCAATTCACATAGATAGTTTCTTATATCCGTTTTGAGTGGTTGTTAAAATAAGGAACCCGTTTTTAGACAGATCTCGGCAAATATATTGTTGAAATATTTATTTCTGGTGTATTTTCTTGCGTTTTCATGTATTTGGTTTATCGTATTTTACTTAAGAATTATCTCGAATTTGGTACAATTGAGCATATTACATATATTTATATATATTACTTTATTGGTAGATGATTTTTTGATATACATTAACAAAGTTCGCATTTTTATATGTATATTAGTTCATTGGAAAATCTGACTAGTTGCATATTAAATAAATTCCATACATTTGGTGTTATGTTCTCGATAAATCGTATGAGAGGATCGTGTCATAAAATACTAAACACATATCATTGTTGTACGTTTTTATTAAACTTGATATGTGCCAAATGCTTGCTCAGTGATCTACCACGAATAATCTGTTTGGTATTACTACTTCTGATTCTTTTTTTATTTTTAATTACTTTTAATTATTAGAATTTTACTTTCGGGACTGATATATACTATAATGCCCATGCATTTAATTGGTGTTGTTTTGTTCTATGGTCATGTTTGATATACAATCTTCAGACACACACATACGAGGTGCTAGAAGCATTAAAAACACAAAAAAAAATATAAAAAAAATACTACAGCTTCGAGTTAAATAAAAGCCAAAAAAAAAAGAAACAAGTTAAATATTTTCACACGATAGCTTTTGACTAAATTATCTTAAGATTAGGCCATAACTAATATAGCTGGTATTGGTTTCGTCTAGCCACAAAAAATGTGTAATGGCATTTGCTACCATTCTATCAAACTAATTCGCATTATATAAATATGTGGATGTATATTTATATATACTATATTGGTTTTTTCGCTTTGATAAATTGTTTCGCACTTTGGAGTTTGGCAACGAAAAGGCAGAAGTAACTGCACCAAATATGTGCTATCTATCTCGCTCGCAAAACTATCGCTTATTCCGTCAAATGCACACAGATTCAAACACACTCACACGCTCACATACACACGCACACACGCTCACACGCTTTGGGGGAGACTTTGGCTAACACGTATTTGCGTTATGACAATACGAATATTTGATACATTCTTTTATCGATCACGCGGATAGTATCTCAAGCTAGACCTTTCGACGATTTCAGGTAAGTTCCTTTTATACATCAAATATACATAAATAGTTTTACAAATAGCTAGTTACAGAGTTATCTTTAGCGGGGCCTAACGCTGACCCGACGTTTACAGTTACAAATTGTTTATATCTACTACATACATACATATATTTTAAAGCAAAGTGTGCCTTTTCTTTATTTATTTATCATAAATTGTGTAACGCGCTCGTTCTCCCGATTTCATCTTAGCCAAAAATTTAAGACAATATGATGTTGTTGTTGTTGTTGTTGTTGTTGTTACTATTCTTTAAGTCTCAGCTTTGGTACGTTGCGGCTCAGGCTCGGCTTTAAGTCGGTAAATGCCCGTCCGCAAAAGTATGCAAATAGTTTATCGTCAGATATTTTATCGTTTTTCCTTAGGCACAATTACTGACGTTCTTTTATTTTACTTTATTTTATTTATTTTTTTTGGTAAATAATACAAGTTAAAAAGCTTCCGGCATGCCGAAAATAATACATAAGCTTGCAATAGTCGATTTGACAAATATCCGGAATATAAAAAGTATTTCAAAATTTACCTAGACTCTATATCAAGTTGTATAATGAATTTCGGAAATATAACTTGTATTACATTGACGGATAAGCAATATAGCTCTATAATAACATCAATATTAAAAAAAGAAATAAAAAATACTTTACGACTTATTAGATATAATATATACCTTTGATAAATTTGTAAATGCCCTATGATATTATTGAGATTTTAGAACTTTGCTAGTAAAATTTGTATGGACTCCTAATAACTAAAAAACTGAAAGATTCAAAATGTATATAGATGTTCAATTACAATAAACGGAAGGTGTAAAATTAGTAATTACTTATGGTAATTACATAATTATTTTCAATTATTTAATTTATCTGTGTTGTTAGTTGACCTTCGAGCTTTAGAGAGAAGTAATTGCATTTAAGAATGGTAAAGTAATTGCTTTCGGTGGTAAATTAAGGTATGTAATTACCAAAAGTTATCATAGAAAACCAAAGAGATGAAACTCCCTTGCTGACATACTATCTTGGCTGGGCACCACCCTTCCAATAAAGGGTCAAGAATTTGTAGATATTAGACAGACATATTATTTACGGGGTTCCGATATCTTTGCGTTAAGCTGCAAGCGTATATATAGGAAACGAACAACAACAAAAAACATATAGCACACATTTCAAACGATAAGCTCTCTTATCAATCCATCTATCGAATACGCGTTATCTATAGCATTTTCTATTTGCGAGTAATAGTTGTTGATTTTTTTTTGTTTTTTGTTTTTTTTTTTTGTTTCTTTTTCTTTTTTGTTGTGCGGCGGTTTGATAAGTTATTTGGTATTAAAATTGTATTTCTTTGTTTTCTTTTTGGTATTTTGAAGAGTTTATGAGATCTGTTTGATGTATTTGTATTTTTACCAGACTTCGCATTTCTTGGTCGGATTCATGCGTGTGTCGGGCTTGCACTGGAAAACCTCGGCAAACTCCCTCATGTTGGACAGCGTGCCGATGACACGGAACTGCGACGGCGAGTGCGGATCCTTCTCCATCTGCAGCAGGTTGGTTTCATCCGTGGTGCTGGAGCACCAGACCTGAGAGCACGCACACGATCATTAGTATCATAAGACATGACAACAGCAGCAGCCCAGACACTCACCTGTGCGAATGAAACGAAGAAGAGCTGCGGATGCGTCAAGTTGAGGCCCGGCAGCTTAAGGATATCCACATCCTTGCCGAGCTTGGTGCGCACATAGGCATGATAGGCGGCCTTGAGGCCGCCGTTGTCCGCAATATTCTCGCCTGCACGGAGAGTTGTCAGAGGGCCAATCAATGCTAGGGTATTAAAGCGGAGACACTTACCCAAAGTCTGTTTGCCGTTCAGGTTCCGTCCGTTCAGCTTGTATCCGCCGTACTGGTTGGCTATGCACTCGGCCTTGTCGTTGAATCGCTCGATGCTCTTGGCGTCCCACCAGCGATTGATATTGCCAAACTTATCGTACTCGCGCCCCTGATCGTCGAAGGCGTGCGTCAGCTCGTGACCCATGACCACGCCCATGGCGCCAAAGTTCAGGCTCTTGGGGTTGTTGATGTCAAAGAACGGCGTCTGCAGGATGCCGGCGGGGAAGACGATCTGGTTTTTGGTGGGCGTATAGTAGGCATTCACCGTTTGCGGCGTCATGCCCCAATTGGTCTTGTTCACCGGCTGATCCAGACGCTTCAGGTTGCTCTTCAGATTGTAGATGGCCACCTGGATGTTGTTCTCGAAATACGCATTCGCGCTGATATTCAGCTCGGCATACTTCTTGTCCAGCTCGGCGGGATTGAGTATATAGTCGGGGAAGCCGATCATATCGGAGATCTCATTGGCCTTCTCAATGGCGCGCTCGCGCGTCTGCTTGTCCACCCAGCTGAGATTCTGTAGATTGTATTTAAACGCCTCGCGTATCTCGCCGATCATTTGCTCCGCCGCTGGCTTCGAAACGCCATGGAATGCCTGCCGCACGAATATGGCCCCCACCGCAAAGCCAATCACATTGTTCGTATCGGAGACACAGTACCGCCAGACCTCCTCGCCGCCATCGGAGCCCATCAGCGCCTTACGCACGCCTTTGTAGGCGTCCCGGAACGGTTTCGACAGGCAGCTGGTCAGCGTTCGCACCGCCTGCCAGATCAGATAGTTGTTCAGCGTTCTGCAGCAGAAACATGGACTCAGTTAGCGATCGTATTCAAATGAAGTCAGAACTTAACTGAAGTTAAGCCTTAAGCAAAAAGCTGGCGATAATAATAAACTATCGATTTATGTTCATTGGGAAACTAAAGAGCTTTCCCATTTCTTATACTCGTTCACGAGGTGAATACAATCGGATAAAGTGTTAGGATATTTTGGCTACGCCCACTGTTGGCTATATATCTCCCTTAGTTTTAAAGCTAGATGCATCAAATTTTGCAGTCACAAAGATCTAAAGATCGCACAACTAATTTTTGGATACGCCCGCTAAATAAACAAAACATGCGATTCCGAAATATAAGCCTACTAATTGATGTCACCCCAAAGTGACATTTGTAAACGCAAAACTGGGCCGGGATACTAATTAATTGAGGCCAGATACTTGCAACTTAATGCAAATAAACTGCAACAAAAAAGATGATTTTCGTATAAATGAAAATTGAAGTTTAAAATAATTTGAGAATTACATATTCTTTCTTGAGTTTTAGATACAGCTCTGAGATAGAGCTCTCATGATGTACACTGCTTTCTTTGAGATTCCTGCCCACATTTAACATAACTCCTATACCCATTTTAAAGGTAATTGTCTTACTAAACTAATCTAATTTGATTATTTCAAATATTTGTTATTAAAAATAAGGAAAAAACAATTCTCGAATATTCATTTCGTTTAACTTCGAATTCTCAGCCCATTCCCAAGGAGTAATCCTGCAGCAGGTAATAGGGGAGACTCACATTTTGCCAGCATCCGTTTGCTGCATGCTCATTATGATGTTGGACAGATTCTTGAGGAAGTCGGGCGCATAGACGACGACTATCTCTTCGTCGGTGACCCGCCTGTTCACCAGCTGCAGGGCATTGTCAAAGTGATCGGTCCAATTGAGGAAGGGCGCCAGCTTGATCAGATCCTTGAGCTTCATGGGATGGTACATGGCCTCCTCGTTGCGACGATCCTCCATCGGTATGGTGATGTTGGCCAGCTTCTTCTCAAAGTTGATCACCGCCTCCATTTGGGCGCGTGCAGCGGTCTCATTGCCGCCGAGGAGCACGCATACCTTTGTCATGTACTCGATGTACTCGCTGAGCACCTTGCGGTGGATGTCCGTCTTGTTGTTGTAGTAGTCGGCGGTGGGCAGCGTCAGCCCGCCCTGATCGATCTGAATGACATGGCGCGTCGAGTTCTTGTCGTCCTCGCCAATGGCCCAGCCGAACAAGCAGTTGAAATTGTATCTAGAATGGATTCGAGATGTTGAGACCAAAATTCATTCCGAGTCCGATGTGCTCACTTGTTGTGCAAAGTCTTGAGCGTGTTGCCCAGCTGCCATTTGGACACATTGAAGCCGCTCTGCGTCACATTCCAGCCGCCAATCTGCTTCAGCAGGTCGTTCATTGGCTGAGCGCCCAGTTTCTCCATGTGCTCGTCCACGTCCAGGCACGACTCGTAGTAAACTTTGGCCTTGCGTTCCGCGTCCGAGTTAAACGTTTTCGCTGGCTTCTCCAGAACGTTGCGGATAATTAGCTGATTCATCTGCTCCAGCTTTCCAAATGTACCCCACGTGGACTTGCCCTCCGGTATGGGATTGTTCTTGATCCATTGATTGCTGCAAGCGAAAAAAGCATACTGCAGAAGTTAGGGCCTCTCACATAACCTGTGTAGCTCCAGATCACTTCCAATCAAATTTTAAACGAAGGCAAACAAAACAAATAATTTAACCTGTGAGATACAATAGTATCTGTAAGGTCGAAAGCCTCTTAAAAACCTTAAAGATCTTTGAAGTACAGCAGTATATATGAAATATACAAGAAATTGTGACATGTGGGAATGTATCTGAGATCTATGAGATACAATATTATCTGTAAATGTGCTTAAGATGCACTAATATATAAATATTTTAATAGTATTTACGAAATACAATAGTATATGTGACTTAAAATAATTGCAATCATGATGTCTGTAAAATACAATATACAATAATATCTATAGGATGCAATAGCTTGCTGGAGGAAACGAATAGTTGCAATCAGAATAATATCAAATACAATATTTATAGGATTAGGCCGCAACGATATTTGACTTAGATATTGATTTGGATATCTCAAACATATTTCTTTTTTATCCCAGTTCATTTAACATTTAAGTGAACCCGATCAAAAGCGTTCTTACCATGCATAGCCATAGAAATCTTCGCAAGGATCGATGCTGACATCTATAGATTTGAGAATCTCACTTGAGGCAAATATGCAATGCTCGTTCAAACAGGGCAACTCATCGGCTGCCACACAGTCTGAAACAACATTCAATTCGGCAACATAGTTATACAGACCGATATATACTACCATTGCAAAGTCCACTTACCCTTCTTATGCGGCTGAACGTGAACCACGTGATTGGTGTTATCAGCGCCATTGGAGAGAATCAAGGTGAGAAGTGTTAAAATCACGATGGCCATGAGCAATGTGGTAGTAAGCAGCCATTTTTCGGTTTTATTTCGTGAACGCCAGTTCCATGTAGCCTACCAAAAAAAACAAATAGGTTATTATTTCCTTAGCAACCTGAACAAAAGTCCAAGGTACTGAACTAAAGGATACTCTGCTCACAGGTTTAGAATAACTCAAGCGAAAACTTGCCTTGATTAAGAAAGTGTTATTTTGGAAGTAGGTCTCTTCCCTATATTACCTTTGAATTTGTATCTGCAATCTAGTAAGTGTCAATCATTGTTTACTCATTTATTGTACATTCTAATTTGCGTCCAGTGCACAAGCAAATATGCAAAGTGTACACTTTGTATTGTGACCTTCAATCTAATCAAATCTCCGTCGGTGCTTTTTGGGTCATTGTCACGCACGGACACACACACACACACGTCGATGTGTGTGGATGGATTTGCGCCGCCCGGGCACGTGGATCGTACGGCAACTTACCCGCGCCGTATGATAGCGTATCTGCATGCCCGTGTGTCCGGTCGCCTCGTTCAGCTGTATGCCGCCAATTGAACTTGAATCATCTTCCGTGAACTCGGTCTGTTTGTAGCGTGTCATCTGTAAGATGCAAACAATATACAAAGCCAGTCGGGTTAGTTGTGATCCGCATTATATTGGTGCAGGCGCGCACCGATCCAGATTAACAGCCGCCTCTAGTCGGATATGACCTTATTTAAGTCGATTATTATCACCGGCTGAGTTTCCATTCATCTCTCATTGCTCTGCCCATACATATGCAAATTGCAGCTAAGCAAGCGCTAAGCTTGCGATAAGATACCTTCAAGTGCTGTTCACACATATGCACTTCATATCTATAGACACCACTCCCCCAAATGTTTAGAATCAGTGGAAATTTTGTTTTGTTTGAACGAAATAAAATCTAAAATAAAAAAAATATGTGACTAGAAGTTGGTTTTTAACTTTACCAAATTCGTAGATAACTAAAAAAGAAACGTAATAATATTTTAGACAACTCCTCAAACAGCCAATCCGCTTGTCAAAGCTTAAACAACATTTCAAAAAATTCCTTTAAATATTTGCACTTGTTTACAAAAAGCTGAAATCTTTTTTGCTGTCCCTTGCGAACTGGCGAGTAGTGTACGTAAGTTCTTATTCATTTGTTTATTGTTCATCTGATAATAGTTCGAAATGCTTCAACGTATGCACTACATTCACGTCCGTACGTCAGCGCAGAGCTTTCGGAGCCCTGGGTCTGCTCTCGACGGCCGGCGTTTTTATAGCTTGGGCTTTTCTCACATATCGCTTCGCACGTCGCCCCCCCTTATATACGCCCTGCCACGGCACACACCCGTCGGATATATTCAAATTTGGCATTTGTATCGTTCACATGTTCTTACATATATGTACATATGTTTCTTTTGTTGTGCCAAAAAAAAGTATTTTGTTTTTCAAAGGAAGTTGATGATCTTCAGATAAGTTTGACAAGATCACCATGTTTATTGAAAACAATATTGTAAAGAAAGAATATTCATTTAAGAGTGTGGAGAAAAATTGGATTAATTGCTGTAAAACGAAAATCTTCTTTTAAACAAATAGAAATAATATGATCATTAATTTCTACAAATAATGCAATCCTTAAAATGGAAATGCTTGTTTTATGTGTTAATCATCATCCAATAAAAGAATGTAACACATGTGGCACTAAGGTCTCAATATAAATCTTATGCATATATATATAAATATAAATATATATACAAATACGTCAATGTTCTCTGGATTTATGTATAAATTATAAAATTTGCTACCATAGCAACATTTATTTATAATACAAATATTTCACAACAAAATCCTGATTTGAATTACACCGCTTTGCAACACTGATTATCAACACTGAACGAACTTGTTAATTTTAAACTATAGTTTTGACTTTAATTTGAAATTTTAATATTTTGTTTAAAAAAAAAAGAAAATATAAATTAAAAAACGGAACAGTAATTAGGGATAACATTTTAAATAAACTAGTTACTTAGAAAAGTAGTTGGCGACAAAAAAATATTGATCTTTCGTTTATTTAGTTTTACACACTGTATATATATATTGCTTACGATTTTATCGCTGCATGTTTTTGCCCATAAAAATCTGAATTCGAACTGTGGCCAGAACAGCGATAAGCCAAATATCCATAAAACGTACAAACCACACAGGCACACCACCCGCACACCACCCGCACACCTACCGTTCGGCAATCGGTGAGCCACATTTTCAGCAATTAGGCGACGACTACAAACTTACAATGAATATGAACTTGGTATATAACGTAAATAATCGAAGTTCTTCTTGTGTTTGCGTTTCTTTGTTGTTGTTTGTTTAATTTGCTGTTGCTTATTTGCTGGGCGCGCAAGACAATTTGGATGTCTAGATCTTGGGCCGCGAGACCGCTGCCCGAGAGAGACAGAGACAAATAGAGAGAGAGAGTGTGTGTGTGTCTGTGTGTGTGTGTGTGTGTGAAAGAGGGGGCGCCAGAGATAACGCGTATGCACGATATCCGATGTTCATCCCATGACCGTCGAATGTGCACTGAACGATGCCGCCGAGCGATACTTCAGAGCTCGATGCCGATGCTATTGCTGATGGCGATGGCGATACCCGCGACGATATAGCCGAAAGATGTGTGCCCGAAGACTGCGGTCATAGGCTCTTGGAATCGGCTCTCGCACTCAAATGGTTTTGCACTATAAACAAATTAATTGACTCAATTGTGTAACTGCGCGTGTGTGTGTGTGTGTGTAATTTGGCCCTCCTCCCTACACCCTGCATAAACAAACATTCGATTATGTTAACCCAAAAGGAATTCGCCAACCGAAAGAACGCAGAATATTAATTATTATTACGAGGCAGCGTTTTTTTTTTAGCGCTGTCGTGCGTCAATTGTTTATATCACATATGTGTGTAAATACCCAGGCATATTCTAATATTTACATACGATCCAATGAAAGAATCGTGTGTATGCGTCTAATATTCCGAGTACGTGCCTTAATGAGTGTGTGTTAGTTTTTTCGATATGACAATGTCGAGCTGTCAAGCTTCCATTTTACACATACAGTTACGAACAGGACAATTAAGTAGTATTACAGTAAAACCTCCATGCCTATTTTTGCACCCTTTATTCACACACATCACAAAAAATGCCATTCTCAGAACATTTACTGAAGTCCTTGAAAATCGCATAGAAAGGCGAACTAGAAGACGAACAAAGAAAAAGAATAACACCAATTGTAGGAAAACAGAAAAATAGAGAAAGACAAAGTAAAATAGTATTCAGAAATGAAAAAGAGAAACCAAAGAGAATCGAGTTAAAAAACATTACGACACTTTTTACTGCAAACAATATAAAAATCATATAAGAATCACTTAAGCTCATGAAAATTGTTTTAGAAAAGGAAGGACGTATTTGCATTACGTAAAATTTCACTGGCAAAATGAAGAATATATTTTTTGAAAAATTCATTACATATTAAGTGAGGGAGCTATGATAAACCCTAAACAATACATACATTTCAATCCCTTTGAATTCAAAATCAAACAGAATCACACACACACACACACACACATACAAACGGACGCCGCAAGCTATTCATTTTTCTCAGCCCCCACTATGGAAATTAAATTCATTTAAACTAAGAGCGTGGTCTTAATGAAATCTATGTACAAACCAAAGCGCAAGTACGTAGTATCTGAATTGGTGTTTACTTCATATATGGGTCGAATGGGAAGCGATATCCGTTTGGTTTAGCCGGCGTATGCCTCACGGCTCTAGTTCTTATAGTTGCTGAGATATGCTCACAAAAGGAGGTCGAAAAAAAATGATTATCGATATGGGATACACCAAGTTACAAATTCCAAGTTCGGTTTTCTAGTTCTTGTTCATGCAAACCGACGGACAGACGGACAGACAATTGATGCTGTCTAAGAATATATATACTTTATGGGGTCTGCCCGTTACATTCACTTGCACAAAACCAGTACACCCTTTTCACCCATTTTCAATGGGTTCATGCCATAAACTGCGGCCACAATGTTGTCTCCAAACATAGTTTTCTGTCTGCGTCACTTATGCGGTGACTACTGTATTTACATTGTATTGGCTTACAATATGCCATTTATCACCGACGCTCGGCGCAAGTGAAAACTGTTGCGCAGTATTTTTTCCCGCATTTTCCTATAGCTCTCGTGGTTGCCACGTCAGCGGGGGGCATGTCATGGGGGGCTAATATTTGGCCAAAGTTTATCGACGAGCAGTGGGAATCTATTATGACCCAAGCACAGAAAGAACAACATTTGCCTCTTTCAAATGTAAACAGAAATTAAATCGAATTTGTCACACACGCAATTTAAGATTCCAAAGCTACCAAATGACACTCAGGCGCAGTCAAATCACAACTTGCAACGGAAATGAATAATTTACGTTATAATCTCCACGAAATACTGTGAGAATCTTGCGGTATGTGCACACACATGCGTATATCAGTGTGCATACACACACACACACACACACACACACACTTTTTCGGCGGAAACAACTGATTAGCTGAAAAATGAATTGGAAAAAGCAAGATGAAAATCTACTTCTCACTAACATTCATGCAGTTGCAATAATCTGTGGACATTATCTTAAAGCACACGAACTAAATTTGGATTGCCAAAAATCAAACTAATAAATAGAAGAAAAAACAAGTGAGAAGGCTCCAGTCGGGAGCGCCCGACTGGGAAATACCCTAAACCCTGTGTTTTCATACATTTCAGTCCCCTTGCATTCATACACACATACACAGAATCACACATACACATATAAATGGGGCGAATGGGGAGAGGTATCCAAAATTCGAAATGTTCCCAACCTGCGTATGCTTCACGCGAACAGTTTGAACTACGTTTGGCTGCTGTAGTTCTTATGGTTTTTAAGATATCTTAAAAAAACAGAGTAAAAAAACCGATATTTATCGATATTAAGAAAACGAGATGAGTCATCGATGATTTGAAATAAACTTGAGCTGCGTATGGTATACACAAACCTAAAAAGTCAAAGTTTAGCTTTCTAGCTGTTGTAGGCTCCGAAATCGCCGCGTTCATACAGACGGGCAGACAGACGGACAGACAGACGGACAGACAGACGGACAGACAGACGGACAGACAGACGGACAGGGCTAGTGATGCTGATCAAGAATATATACACTTTATGGGGTCGGAGATGCTTCCTTTTGCCTGTTATATACATTTGCACAAAACTATTATACCCTGATTTATCCATTTTCAATGGATTCAGGGTATAATTACAAAAAAAAAAAGATTTAAAAGCAATAACTCAACAGAAAAGTAATAATAATTAAGCAGATAAGGTATATATATTAAAGTACACATTTAATAAATATTGAGCATTTAGGAAATATTTAAAGTATTTCAAAATATTTCAAACCTTTCGGCTATTAAAACGAATGTTCGACTCATGTATATATAATTTTCACTGTTTAAAAGAATGACAAAAATTACAAAAGGCATGTAGCTACAATGCCAATAATCTCGTCTAATTCTCATAGCTATTTATAGACATTCGCTAGAAATCAAATTGAGATAAACAGGAAATATTTATATGAAATACTGATGCATGCGCACATTCAAATATTTACATAAATGTTTTAGTTTTCAACAGTTTGTAAATATTGCTACAAATTCTTCGAAAACCATATATTTTAATCTAGGCTATGTTGAGAATTAAATGCCCTTCAGTTGCGTTGAATTGAATTGATTGTTTTCTTTTCAATATTACTCAAATGACAATGACAACAATATTGTGATCTACGCTTTTCAACATCGGTTTTTATATACTCAATTTTCGATATCTTAAAAAGCAAAAATAATATGCAATACGATACTCGTATGACTAATAGTTCCTATGACAGATCACGGATCCATGTTAAGTCGTAACTTAAAATTAAGAGTGGTGTAGACGGGAACGTCCGACTAAGAAATGGTGGTTTAAGAACCCAACTATGCTATCAATTTTTGGCTATATGGTTAAAACTATGCGAGATATAAAAACTAAATTATAAACTTATTCTGGGTATGATATAGGAGAGTCTATAGCCGATAACTTCTCTAGTTTTGTAGTTTCCGTCCTGATCCTGATCAAGAATATATATTTATTTTAAAAAATAACACTGTTAAACACATTTGCACAAAGCTATTAAACCATTTTCACTATATTTATAAATATAAAAGTTAATTATTTATATACACGGTGTTGTACCTCCTGTGCTACACTCATTATCTCTCTTGTCACGAGTATTTCGGAAATATAAAACCGATAACCAGAGATTTGGCAAACTGCGCACTTTATTAAATCCCTGGACTTATGTATACGCAACTACGCAAATAAATTCGAGCTGTTGCTGGGGAAATGAACTGGGTCGCCAAGGGGGACAAGGAGGGGGAGGGGGGGCTCTAATGCCTGAATAGGATTTAAATGCAATTCCCACCACGGCAGCAGCTGTTCATGCGCCAAATTGCATTTCAGACAAGTTCAACTTTGGGGCTATCACCATCATATATAAATGTAATCGGAGCCACACACAAACAAGGCTGCCATATCTCTGTCTCACTTTCTTTCCCTATCTCTCTCTCTCTCACTCTGTATGTGTCCATCTCTTTCGCCTGCTATCGCTAGCTCTTTCGTTGGCCTGTTTGACATATGTTGGACATATGTCTCGGCTCTAAATGGCTGCGAACTCAATTCACGTTGCTGGCTAAATGCAATTTATGTATACCACACATATTCCTTCCAACTACAACAACCTTTGATGTGTGCACAGGCCAGGGGCGGTGAGGTGTGGGCGGGGGTGGGGGGGGGCGTGTCACGTGCAGTACTAATTAAATTGCGAAGCCAATTAAAAATTTCATTTACTGCAAATTCATTTGCGCAATTGTCAGGCACAAAGAGAACCCAAGCGATGGCATTCGGCCTGCAGCATTGTTGATATTGCGAGCAGCATAAGCACAAGAACACACACACAGATACACACGCACGCACACACACACACAGAGAGCGACGCGCGCTCTTGGCCTACCTTTGCGCTCATTTTCCTTATGCGCCTGAACAGATGCAATAAATTTTTTTCTTTCGCTGTAGTTGCTTTCCGAATTTGTTGTTTTTTTTTTTTTTTGGGGGGTTTTTTGTTTTTTTTTGTTTTAACTACATATGCAGCTTAATTGTTAAGGTTGTGCGATATTTTCACTTATTGTTTGAAATATTTAGCTATTTTCTTGAAACTCAATATATTTGTTTGGCTTCTGCTGCCAAATAGCAAAGAGCGTTAGTTTGATTTGAGCCACATTTGTTTATAGTTTTCAATTGGCAGCCGAAGAGGATAAAAAAAATGCGTGTTGTTTTGGCTGGCGCTGCTGGCGCTTCTGCTGCAACTGAAATTCCACCACCAGAGCCAGGAGTCTGAAGCCTCCAAAAGCCAAGTTAGCGGCGGCCCGAGCCGAGCAATGTCACTATCAAAACGAAAAGCGAAATGCGAAAACCAACCGATACAAACACACTCACACACACACACACATACACACACACACACATGCACGCACAACAAAGCACTCGCCGAGAGTCGACGCTGTGAAAAGCTGGAAAACGGCAGAAAACACGGAAAAAAGAGGCAGAGCAAAAAACAAAACAGTGGAGCATAGCTGAAACCCAAAACAACGACGACACACAAACAAATACAAATACACTCACTCACACACACACACACACACAGCTTGGCTGACTTACCCTTGCCGAAATCCGGCAGTTGGCTGCGGGGGGGTTGACCTGCCCTACTGGAGTGTTGCCTTTTTGGTTTGTGATTACCAGTTCGATTCGGCCCGTCTGGCCAATGCGCAGTTGCAGTACCCATTAGTGGCAGCGCTGCCAGTGTTGCCACACCCATCACTTTTATGTATCTTAACGCCAGATGGCGTACCTTTATATATCTATCTATTCTTACCGGCGTACATAAAAGCCATATAGTATTATTAAAATTTAATTGGTTTAATTTAGCTTTTATTTTCATTTTATTTAAATATATAAAATAATATAGTAAGTATAAGTATAAAATAAATTATATTTTTCAGAATTTATATATCTCCTTTTCCTCTTTATTATTAGAAATTAATTATCCTAAAAATTAGTAAAGATAAAAGACTTTATAAACTAATTCTAAAACTATGTGTAGATTAAAAATTAACAAACATTTCATCTTCAATTTGAATATCCAATCAGAATGCCACACTTTTTGGATTATTTTATTTGTATAGCCTTAACCGCTTTGAAAATGGGTAATAAAAGATATAATGATTCTGTGCAAATGTATGTAACGGGCAGAAGGAAGCCTCTGTGTGTCTGTCAGTCTGTCTGTCTATATAAATGCTGCGATCTCAGAATTTACAAAAGCTTGAGAGCTGAACTGGGACTTTTTAATTTCGTGTTCTCGATTTTTGGAATACCTCGAATTTTAGACACCTCGAATTTTAGACACTCATCAAGTATTACAGATTTGCGCTTTGGTTTGTGCATAGATTTCAATGCTCTTGTGAAGGTTTAAATATTTAATGAATTCATTTCATTTCATTCATTATGCTCTTAGTTGATAAGTTATTTACGAACTCAGTTGCCATAGTGGGCGCCAAGCGCAGCAGCTTGTGGCGTGCATTTGTGTGTGTGTGTGTGTGTGAGTGATTTTGTGAATGTATGTATGAATGCACAGAGATTGAAAGGTATGTAAGGACAGGGTTAAGGGTATCCCCTCGTAGGGCGCTCCCGTCTAAAGCATCTCACTTCTTTCATATAATTTTAATTATTATTAATTATTTGCAAATAATTTTTGTAAAATTTGGCGATACACTGCAAAAGAGATTACAAAAAAACCATGAATTTTGTAAAGAAAGCCAAAAAGTGTACTTTATAGTTAATGGCCTTTAACTCGTAATTGATTATAATCAATTAATAGTCGAGACCTCGGTATATAAAGGTCTAGTCTAGGCCCGTGATATTTAAAAAAATTACATGCACACTATAATAACAGCTTAAAACGGTCGAAAACGGTCTTAATTATTTTTATTAATTTATTTAATGAGTTGACAAAGCGACAAAAAAAGGTACAAAACAAAAAAGAATTTTGTTCCTCCATCCAAATCTGAAACTGTCTTTGAGGAAAGTTTTCAAGATACACCAAGCTTTAATCACATTCAATTCCAGAAACAAAGCTGTTAAAATATTGCGTACGAACGCAAAAAATTGTTAGCCGAGGCATTTTATTTTAAGTTTAAAGTATTTGCAATTTAGCAACAATTCACCTACTACAAGCCTCTGTTATTTTGCTTGCAACAGCTGTGCTTAACAGCTGTAATATTAACAGGTTTGCATGCTGTTCAAGTTTCTAGTATGTATGTTTACCTGTCTAGTTGAGGTAAACTAAATGCTGTGTTTAACAGCAGTCAGCTTAACAGAGTTGGATTAGATTAACAGCTTTGCATGCTGTTAAAATTTCTAGCTAGTTGCCGTAATTCTAAGTGATTAACCTGGTAATTTATTGCCAGCAGTAAGCTTAACAGAATTACTAACTCTAAAGTAATTCTAATTTATTAGCCTAAGACTTGTTTATTATTTGCAAGACAAAAAACTGGTTCGTTGTCGGCCCAAATTGGTATTTGCTATGATAGTGGCCGACCCATTTCCGAGGCGTCATTTCGCCTTAAATTGATGTCGCGCCTATGGCAAACAACAACGCACGTAGAAAGCAAACAATTTTCGTGATTCGACAATTGTTGCAACTAAGCAGGGCCGCAAATATTTGCCATTGTCGCTGCGGCGTCCGCCGAACAACGCAATTGCATTGTTTCTCGGCGTCTCAGTCTGAGTCTCAGTTGGGATCCGTAACGCAGCTTCTACGGGCCGATCATAAACGAAAAGTGTTAACAAGTCAGTGCCCGGGCCAAAAATAAAGCGGAAAGTATTGCAATTGCCGTCGTCGTTGTTGATGTTGTTGTTGTTGTTGTTGCTGTTTGTATTTTGGTCTGTTGTGCAATCGCCGAAAGCGTAGGCGTGCATTTGACTGCGCGTATAGCCGCCATATTTATCAGTTATATACGAAATACGCTGCCAATTGTCGCCTCCCAATATGGTGAACAGCAGCTGCTGGAACTATATGCACTCAAGTTTGCATACACCCGGCCCATCGCTTCGTCATGCATATCATTAATGAGCCAACAAATTAACGTGTTCTATACCGGAAAAAAAAACTCGAGCCTCTCACGTCAATTCCTACAATTTACAACAACAGAACAGACTTACATCAATTTGCGTGTTCTCTATTGCAATAATACAAAAAATAATTTAAGAAAAAAAATTACAATAATTCAAAATAAACAAAAATAGAGACAAATCTCTTTGCCAAGCCGAAGTCCAAACACACTAATATTTGCAGCTTTAATATTAGTTTCATATATGATGTTCTTGTAACAGAATCTTGTTTGAATAATGAACAATAAAATATGAATATTACCTGAATTTAAATGTAAAATGTAATTCTAATATAATTAATATTGGCAATACATTTATTCTTCCATAACGATTTCTCTTATTTTTCTTCTATAGGGACTTTACTTATATGTAATTTAAGACATTGAAGCGAGTATTATTATTTAATTCAAGTATTTTAATAGACAGATTAAAAAGACAATCATTATTACCCATATTATATAATACATGATTTTCCCTATCATTTGTAGTGATTATTAATTCAACAATTACTGATAATACAATTGATGAGATAAATGGTTTTGGGTTTATTTTGGGTATACATATGTATATCATACTTATACTCTTAACGTTTACATGTATCCTCCCATAAACATCCCGATTATATTATTAAGCTTAGATATATACTAACACTAACCAAATAACATGGAACGTCTGGAATCTGATACGTATTTCCTGTGTGGCAAGTCCCACGGCGAGTTCGCTCACAATCTCAGAGAGACCACAGAAATGTGACGTAATCTTCAAGCACAAATTGATATTTTTAAATTTTCGGTCGCTCTTCTTCCCTTTCACTTGAGAAGTTCTGTGAAATATGTGCAGGATTCGCCACTTTGACATTAAAACTAAGAAAAGTACCCAAATTTTTGGGGAATGGAATGCACGCACACTTATTCTTATTATTATTATGTTTATACTCATGTTACCCATATTTGTGGTTGTGTGCTGATGTGATGTCCCATCTATATGATATTTGGTATGTGAAATATAGAAAATTAAAATATTTTTGTTTACCTTATTACTTAATTTTAAAATAAAATTTGCGCCCATGTTGAAATAAGCTGTCACCTTGACTTTGGGTGCCTTTTTCGTTTTTAATTGTTATAAAATAATATCAAAATTAAACCAACCTGCATTTATATAATTTAAATATAAGTGAAATAATTTTAATATAATGAAAAAAGCTGTATGTTGAAATATTAAACTTTATCTGGTATTAAGGTAGAATGCACAGTATATACTGTGCGTCTTTATCTCCATCATTCCATCAACTCGAGCTGCGTGCCAAATCGATTATACCCGCTGGAAGGGCACAACAATGAGCAGCTAAACAATTAAAAGCAACAACAACAATGGTGACTCCCTGACACCAACACCAACAACAACAGCAACATTTGCAGTCGCAGTTCAAGCGGCTCCGCACACAAAACAAAAACAAGCTGGCACGCCAGCCCAGCCCAGCCCGGCCCGAGGGAGGGGCGCAGATGGAAGCGCGACGACAGCGGCCTGGGAACCAGTTTAAAACCGTTGAACTGATCCCGCCAGCGAGTTAGTTGCAAGTAGTCGGCCAGACCCTAAACATGTCTTTAACGAATCGTCGGAGTTGTGTTGTGCTTGGGATTTGTGCGCTCGCCTGCCTGGCGGCGGGTGAGTTCTCTCTCTCCCCCTCCCCCTCTCCCTCCCACCCGTGGATTATCAGTGCCCAAATTGTTCTGCAATGTGAACCTTAACGACAACTTTCGATTTTCTCCACCCGCAGCGAGCGCCCAGGGCGGAGGTGTCACCTGGAATGCTGGCAACGCTGGCGGCGCTGGTGCCTGGTCCAATGCGCAGGCGGGCGGCGCCGGCATGCATCCGCCGGGCAGCCTCGGCAGCACGGACTCCCAGTACAGCTACGGATATGCGGGCGTCGATCCGCGCGGACCCTACGGCGGCGCCGGCGGCAACGGTGGCTACTACGTCAGCGGCACCGACGAGCACGGACGCCCCTTCTCCTACAACGGCGGCCAGCCCGGCTATTCGAACACCTACGGATACAGATCGGGTGCGGACGCTGCCGTCGCGTCTGCGGGCATCGCCCTGGCCGTCGCGCTCCTGGTCGCGAGATCCTGAACCCTTCTTTTTTTGTTTGTCAATTTGATGTTTCCAAGATTTTTTTTTTTTTAATTTATAAGTTTTATTTATACGATTGAGATACCAAAATAATTACAGCGTGTGTATTGTGAAGTGTGAGCAATAAAAGTACGTTTGTTGGATACATTTTAAGAATTTCGCGTGTTTTGTTATTGTAAATTTATTGAACAAATAACGAGAAAAATGCCCTTCTGAAATGTGGCAATCTAAATTTGGATTTGGTAGATTTGAAAAAACAAAACTGTTTTCAACCAAGAACTTAATTGTTAATCAGCAATATTCCTAATGGGATCAGAGATGTCTTCTTTATTGCGTTACACATTTCGTGACAAAACTTATAATGTTCTCTTCAAGGGTATAAAAAGTACAGCAAATAATTACCTATTTGGTAATTAGCTGAACTACGTGATTCCCAGAGATTATAGACAACAGTAACTGGAAATATAATGGAATTAATAGCAAATACTGTTTGTCGTAGTTTACTTGTTATCCAAGCGTTGTTTGCTCTCTCAGTGCTTTTTGGATTCATTCAGCTGCATTATTCAATGCATATATCATATTACGTTTTCACATTTAAATTGTGTTTTCCATTTGATATGTGCATAAATTAAAGTCAATTTATGAACGCTGATATAATGCGAAAAATGCAATGGCAATTACAACAAGTTAATAGGAAAACGCACAGCTCGGTAATACTCTGCACTCATTTGTTCCAATTCATTAATCATTAATCGTCAGATGTGTAAATGAAATTTAATGAATTCATTTTGGACAAAGGGGATTTTAATTTCATACTCGTTCACGAAGTGAAAAAAGTATATTGCGTTTGTGCTAGACTCTTCAAACTGGGCAAATAGACTCTTGTCAGTGTAGTGTTATGACTCAGTTGTAAAGCTAGATAGACCACAGACCAAACTTGACCAAAATATTTGATCTCGGATCCATAACTCCCATATTTCAAACGCCCATAACTTTGTTAAAACTGAACCGATTTTCATGTTTGATGGCGTTTTTTTCATAGTCCTCTAGATTGATTCAGCATTTAAAGATAATGCATTTAAAAAAAAAAATTTTTTTGTGAAAAAAAATTTTTTCTCAATTTACATTTCCAAATTTTCTTTTTAACTGATTTTGTATAGTATAAAAAACAACATTAAACCCGATTCTGAGAGGGTCAAATTTTTCGTCAAAAATCATGCAAAAATTTTGCAAGATACACAGCTTCCATGTTTCGAACTCCCATAACTTTGTCAAAACTGCATTTCAAATATGTATATGCATTATTAAAAATAAAATTGTGGTACATTTATTGGTATATCAAAAATCAAAAATCAAAAATCATGTATTCAATTTCGAAAATTTATTTTATTATTTTTTTTAATATGTATAAATAATTCTAAGGTATTGGTTATAATTGGTTATTATAACACTGTGAAAGAGTATCGCACTGTCGGCTTCATGCGACTGCAATGTTCTTACGTGTTTTTATCTGTGGTAGTGAAATATTAAAATTAAACAAACAGAAATAAATAGCAAATGATTTTAACACTGTGTGTATTTAACAAAATAATTATTGCTCATTGGCTACAAAGTAAACAAGTTTCCGTTTAGCATATTGGCCAGAGAGGAAAATCAGTGCATTTAAAATGATTACATTTCATATTTATTCACTCCACGTTCATAAATTAAATAAAATCTTTTGAGTTTAAATTTAAATTTTATTTTCATTTATAAATTCAAATAAATACAAGTGTAAATGCAAACTTAACCCGGAAAAGCAATAATAATATTTTGAAGTGAATATATATATACTTATGAAAATATGCGTAAGAAGTCATAAAGTCATAAAACTGTTTGTAAGTAGACCCTCAGAGTCATTAACATAGTTTAAGGCAATTGAGGTTTCTGTGCTTATCGGGTATTCTACATGTTCTAAACCAGACTCAAACTATATATTTAGCTTTAATATGACTGTACAATTTGAAGCACGCCTTTTTAGCATTGCCTAAATGTATGTTTGCCATTATATGTAAACATCTTACTCATTTAGTCAACAGATTTTTTAATTTGCCACACAGCTGCACGACTTAAACGACAGTCGACAACGTCGACTGACACAACATATGGTTTCGGCCAAGAGCCACAACCCAGAACCGCCCATGTAATTAGCCGAAAACGTAGCAGGCACACAGGCCGCATTCACAGGCCGCTTCTAAACTGTAGCAGACACCTGTTGATAAAGCACTAGCGATCCACTGAGTCACAAATATTATGAGCTCATCTATTGCAAACGAAACTGAAAACACAACCAGTTGGAAAGCTCGCGTCGAGTTTGCTTAAATGAGAGATATCCTATAGCCATATCTTTAATATAAATAATATGAATTAAATTCAAGTTCTTCTATATATAGACACTTTTCAAAATTCCTATGAAATTTTCAATTTAAAAAAATTTGGTTGTTATAAAACCGTATTAAAATATAATGTGAACTTAATTCTAAACATCTAGCTTTTATACTTTTTGAGATCGAGAAGTTCATATGACAATAAAAAAACAAGTGAACCTGTTGCAGTCGGGTATAACTGACGGCGTAATACTCGTCCACAGTGTGATAACAATCAAAATACATTTCTTTTTTGTTTTTTAAATATCCCACCTTTATACACCCATATTAAGTTTTTTGGCTACAGAGTATAAAACAAAATGCCCTAAAAGATGCTCTATTCGACGCGTGATATGTACACTCAGAGAAATTGCGTTATCTGGTTTGATAAAATTGAAATTCCAAGCATAGTTTGTTTATAAATGTATGTAACAAAAGAAACACACTTAAATTTAGTAAAAAATATTACAAAAAATTGACATATTTAAAAGGAAAGTTAAATTTTTTTTTAATGAAAGTATTGCACTTCTGGGAAGGTTTACTGCATTAACTTTAAAATTTCGGGATTAAAAGCAAATTCTTGGAATGAGGTTCGTAATTACGAGCCTAATTCAAAATTATATAATCTTTGTTCAAGTAAATATAAAAAGAATGTGCTTCGCTAAGTGTTTATTTATATAGACACTAATTGATGGAGCACATCGCGTATCTATCTAACACGACTGGCCCGGCGCTGATTTGTATACGGGAAGGTAATTGGCCTGCGTTTGTGAGAATATGAAAACGAATTGTTGACTTTCTTTAAATATGAATAAGCAATTTGCTCAAGCATGAGAACATGCCACAAACGACACAGCGAGCAGAACAACAACACAGAGCAATACTGGCAAAAACAACAACAAACGCTGACGCGATTAACTTAATTGCGGTCGCGACTAATTTTCATTTGCGGCTCGAGCTTGAAAGTTGAGCGTCGCAGAATGCGTCAGACGCCCGCTCAGCCCATCAATGTCAAGTCAGCCCCCGCCCACAACTCCACGTGCAGCACTCGTAACCTCCGAGCGCTACGTGTATTGGATGCCCATCAGCCTTGGCCAAATCGCCGCGGAAACTTGTTGTGGGCGTGCGTGACGTCTGAAGTGCCAAGTGCCGAGTGCTAATAGATCTGCATTCGTACTATAAGTGCGGTTTTATTTCCAAGTACCCCCAACCCTCGTGTGAACTTGAAATAGCTCCAAGTGCATTCAACGTTATTCATTTGAGAAAAAAATGCTACTTACGCAATTATCAATCATTGGAATTATTATTCGACGTATAATGCCTTAATATCTAGACTTGGGTTCGATTTACGCCCTAAAGTTGAGTTCGTGAACCTGGCTTTCACAGGCAATTTTCAACAAAAGAAATTACAAATTTTCGGATTATTTTAAAAACATCTTTGCTCGTTTCGTGAATATTAAATTATTTTCATCAATTAACAAATATATATATAGATATACATACACATATAATGTTTGAAAGATTGGAATTCTTGTTTAAAACCGGTTTTTGTACCGACAAAAACGTTTTGCATCCTTGGTACCAACATTATCAAATTTGATATTCGGACTGTAATAGCCCCAACATTCGAATTTCCCATTTCAAAATAAAAATTAATTTTATTTAATATAAATAAAAAATATTATGTGTACATTATCAGAAAATCCACAAATAAAGAATTTTGTTGAATGTTTAGAATTCCAAGTTGTTTGTTGTTTTTCAAAGGTTAGATTAGATTAGATTAGAAAAGAAAGTAAAATTCTCGATTTTCGATCAAAAATGCTTGATATACATACCAAGAGAAAAACAATTATGTAAAATAAGTTCAACCCGTGCCCATATTAAGTTTGCCAGTTTGCCAAAAAATACATTTATTTGTCTAATAAACAATATTTTGATTTTTATTGACTTTTTTGTGTTATGATTTTAATTGCTAACTGTATTATTTCATTTTGCAATAGCGGTTCCAAACATTTCGCTGACAATAAAAAAAAAATCTTCGTTTCGATCGGTTAAATGGGGCTTCTGTTTTTTTTTTTTTTCGATAAGATGCCAGTTAACGAACGAACCGTTCCTGCCACTGGTAAACGGTACAAAATTCAACTTGTTCAATACAGTAATAATTACTCAATAATATTTGCAGTACGCATTCACACATACACTCGTACATACATATGCACTGAATAGGCATTTAACTATTTGGAGAATTGGGAACAAATTTGACGTTTCATTTTGGCTACAGGCTACAATTAATTGATAACATTTGTTTCAAAAACCATAAAATTTTGTTCATTTACTCTTCATATTGTTTTTTGTTTTTTTTTTTTTTTTGTTTTTTCGTTTCTTTTGTTTTTCATATTTTTCCTTTTTCGTTACATTTTGTATATTGGTATCTTTTTCAGGCATTCTTTGTGTATATGCATCTGTGTGTGTATGTGTGTGTGTGTATGTAAGTGTTTTTTATTGACTGCAGCCAACTTGTGCCGATATTCATTTACTTTTTATTACTTTCTATGGTACAAATATACGAGAATTTGGGTTTTATTTTGGTTTCTTTTTGCTGTTTTTCCATCGTCTATAGAAATATATATATATGTATACTTTTTTTTATATATATTGTATATGTATGCATATGTATTGTAGAATTGGCCAGCTTAGTTCCAGCTGCGCAACAGTGGCCCAATATGTGTACCTGTATGTGTGTGTGTGTGTGTGTGTGTGTACTCGTATGCATGAATGAATGTATGTATCTATGTATGTAATGTTTATATGTATCGTATGTATATATAGGGTATACAAATATAATTCGCAATTTAGGCTACGTTGTTGCTCTCTGTATACCTCGTGGCTGTAATTGAATAATTTCCCCTGCGTTTGAATACATTGTGCTGGACCATTGGATTGGCTTATACCGATAACCAAATGGCCCCAAGTTGTAAACTGTGTTCTTATTTGATATATGCTTGGTATACATGTTTCATATGTCTGCAATGCTCCCTATATAGTTTATATATATAATATATATACACGTATATACATATATATATATGTATATATATATTATATATTGTGTCTGTATTTGTATATATTTCTAACGCTTCCTATCGCTAACCTGTCTAAGCCACAGTTTTGTTTTACTTCGCTATGCTTTATACGCTTTCTACTGCGCTACACACACATATAGCTCATTGCCACGCCTACTGCAGCTCCTACATGGTAATATGTATGTATATGCTATATGCCTGCTACATTTTTCCTCTCCTTGGCACACCATAAACTAGTTTAATCAAACATCCAAATTCAATACAATGACAAATTATAAAATAATTAAAAGCTCTTGCAGCCTAAAAGTATGCTAACACATAATACAATTTCGTAAACAAAAAATACAAATTTTGTCATACTTAATATTTAAATTTTATCATAATTAAAATTAAAACTCTTCTGTCTTCAAATTAAATTTATAAATATTATTTAATGTTTTTATCAAGCATGCTAAAGTTGTTTCATAAGCACATTTTTGCCTTTTAAGCAACTAAAACTTGATTTTATACGTTCTGAATTCAAACATGAATTTTTTTACAATTTTGCACCAATGACTCCGATCTGTTTATGAGATCAGTTCCGAATTTTAATTTGCATTCCGGATCATAAAATAAATAATTTACAGAAAGTTATTCATAAATTTCTAGAAGACAGTGGAGTTCTTTGGCTGCAGATTTTTTGGAAAAATAAAGAAAGGTTACAAAGTTAAGATCATAAGATGCTTTGGATCGATTAAAGTGTATTTTTTATTATGGGCTTTTATTTTAATAGCAAACAAAAAAATATTAGAAAAAAATAATAATAATAATATATATTTAATATATAGATAATACACATGTGCATATATGTATATTTGTAGTTGTTTGTGTGTGTGTGTGTGTGTGTTTTAAATTAGGTGCATAAATTATTTTGTATTTGGTATAAAACAAATGATTTTCAATTGCTTTCAAACTAAAAGCGCTAAGCATTAAAATTAAATAATATTTAAAATTTAGTTTAAAGTACATTTGTTAATGTATGTGACTTGTTGTTGTTGTTGCCGCTGCTGCTGCTGTTCATTAAGGATTTCTGTAACTCATACTTAAAGATATTATCATTACATGCAAATATTATATTTAGCTTATGTACTTAAAAAAAAAAGTAGTATATGTACTTAATTTGGTCTATATTATAAAAACTAAATTTAATTTGTTGCAGAAATCAAATTTCCCAAAGTATTTCGCTCAATATAAAATTAAAAACAAAAAAAAATTAGCTTTTGCTGTTTTCTTTTCCATACTTTTTTTGTTTTTTTTTTTTTTTTTGCTTACAAAAACTAACAACAAAAAACCATCAGCACGTACAGTTGTGTTAAGTTTTTCCTTTTTTCTCTTTTTTGGATTCTGTTTCACAAAGAATTTGCCATTTGGAGCAGAGTGTGCGCAAAGTATTTGCCTGAGCATTAATTTTGTAGAGTAATAAAGTTGAGAAAGTAGAAAAGCATATGCAATAAAAGAAACTTGGCTAAAATGCATTTAGAGCAAAGGATAAGAAACAAGATTGCTGACTAAACTTAATGATAATAAATACATTTAACTTAATAACAAGGTGTGTGTTTGTGTGTGTTGTGTGTTGTTGGGCGCATAATAAATAATAAATTATGTAATACAAACATTATTTCTCAGTTACAATTTCCCATTCATTTCGCCCTTTCCCATTTTGGTCGGGTGTGTGTTTGTGTGTGTGTGTGTGTCTGTCTGTCTGTTCCTAGTATCTTTTCTTTTAGCCTGCTTGTATTTTCAACAATTGTTGTTTTTCTCGGATAGTTTGGCCTGCAACATGCTGACATATGCCGCACTTGCCTCCCTTACGAACTAATGAATCGTACGTATCCTTAGTTGGGGTTTGATTTTTGGTTAGGGCTAGGCCCTAAGCCCGGCGCTAGCTGTTCACTAGCGCATTCTTCTGGGGCAGCTTGAGCAGGCGACGCGTACGAAAATCGTAGGCACGTCTGCAGAACATGACCAGCTCCGGATTGGTGTGCTCCGGCACGGTGCGCACCGTAAAACAGTTGCTTGTATTGCTGCGTCGCGGCACAATGCTCACATCCTCGACATCCTCCTCGGCGGCGCGCAGGCGTCGTCGATACCTATGATATCACAAATGCCTCAATCAATATCGAAAAGCGGAATATATATATTATTTACAGCCAACTCACCTGCAATACTCGCTAAAGGTCAGCACGTAGCACTTGTCCTCAATGCAGGCCACCGAGTTGTGGTCCCGATGACGTGACGCGTACACCTCGTCCGGGCAATCGTTGCGCTGACGACCCTGGTCCGTGTGCTCCGGCCGATAATACCACAGCAGCGACATCATCATTTCACCTGAAAAGATTATTTCAAATTAATTTCAAAAGTACTTCATCAACTCATTTACTTGGTACTTGATCAAATCGATCGCGTTTAATTACATCCAAACCAATTTCCAATCTTATTTAGCTAAACTCCATTGAAATATATATAAATTACCTTAAATAAACCTACCTTACCTTAAGTAAATCAGTAAAATAACGTG